>OZ018396.1:44490414-45090414 GCA_963969525.1 Ontholestes murinus
GGAAAGATAATCGATACAATTTTATCGATTATCTTTCAAACACACTATAGCACTTTCTGGAGATGGAGCAAAAACTTGCGTAGAAACAGTTCGGCTTCAGATACGGCCAAAGGAGGGTGGACGTATTGGATGCACTGGTTACCAGAATAATAACGGCGATGAATGGAAAGAAACACTGCGGGGTGAGAACGCTGGATATATCCAATGCGTTCAACGGGGGATAGGATGTCAATCGCAAATGGCAGGTCATTGAATTCCTTAAAAGAAGAAGAGCCTACAGTGGTAAGACCAGCAAAGTAGTGTAAAGAGGATGCTAGCAAGGCTCCTGCTCAATATCAATTATGTGGCTAGTGGGTATGAAAGGCTGGTTCAGGAATATGTAGCATATCGAAAGCTGGCTCTACAACCAGGCATATAATATAATATAAAGAAAATCGACGAAGTCTGTATCAAAACATGAAAGGAATGCGAGGGATGGGCCGAAAGAGCAGGTCTGAGCTACTGTATTGAAAAAACAAAAGCAATCTTCATGCCCTGGAGGAGGGTAGAAAAGACGGGAAAAGGCAAGACAAATTGGAAATCGAGAGGAATGTCAAATACCTGAGAGTGACAATGGAAGACGCCACAAACTGGATTGAACACGCCAGAAATACCAGTGGCAAGACGGCAGAAGTGGCTTACAAATTATTCATAGTTACAAGGAGGAACTGGGGAACATTACCAGAAATGATGAAAACCATATAACATCGAGCAATATAGCCCATACTACTATATAGAGCGGAAGTTTGGGGCGAATGAACGAAACACACAACAATAATCAAACAACTAGTGAGAGCTCAGATACCCTTTCCGCTGGCAATGGCAAGGCAGCCCTCACAGCAGCACTAGAAATAGTTAAAGGAACAAAACCGCTAAATCTGATGGCAAAGGGAAGATCCAAAGAACACAGGGAACTACAGACAGGATACGAAACAAGGGCAGAAGCTAAAGACATGATACACCCAGCAAAGAGAGGTCAGAAAGTATACGGTACATATGAAGAAGAAACAGAGAAGAATGCCAACACGGACGGCACAGCAGATGAACACAGAGCTGGATGCGCATACGTGATTCGGGAAAGAGAAGAAGAATGGGAAGACGAGCACAAGTGCAGACTACCAGAACACGCCACCAACACCCAGGCAGAAATAGCAGCAATCAGGGCAGCGGTAAACGAAGCCAGAAGAAGAGGAGGCAAGTTACAAATCATCAGCGACTCAGAAGAAGACATACTGGAAGCCAAGACAGCAGGGCACAAAATAAATCGGTGGTGGACCAAAAGCCATAACACAATGGAAGGCAAAAAAAGGACAAACATGAAAGCCAAAATAGCAACAGAGAGCGAAGAAATCCAGCAAATCAAGAAAGCAAGGTCTACAGTTAAGAAGGAAAGGGAGGAGTGGGAAGTATAGGAATGGCAGCAGAAATGGGATAATGACAACACAAGCATTCTCCTCCACTCAATCGTTCCACTTACAAAATAGAAGTGGGCCCAGTGAGCTGAAAAACGATACAGCTGCTTATCGGATACGGCGTACTGGCTCACCACTACAAAATATTCAGGCTGAGAGAGGGAAACGGAATGTGTGAGTGCGAAGAGGACGAAGAGACAGCGGAAGATGTACGGTGGCATTGCAATGCAGAAAACAGGAGAAAGGCAAGGCAACCCAACGGAAGAACTAAAAATAAGAGGAAACATCGATAAAGATACATGGGCAGCGATTAATGAATATGCTGAGAAAGTTATAAGAGACGAAATAGAGGAAGAGGGGTAGACGAAAGAGAAAGGGCAACGCAACTTTTGGAACGAGGTTTGGTCGGTTCCCTCATAAGCGGAGTCATGACAATAATGGATGTAAAAGGGTTGAGGCCGAAAGGCATATAAGCGTAAAAACATACAGTATCAACGCTTATATCTATTTTTTTCTACCCTCGTCCGCATTATCAAGCTCCTCGTCCATGCTCCTTTCTCTCCCTCATTCCACTATTTCTGCCACTACGTTAGGGATATTTTTCGCGCTCTACTCCTAACTCCTTGCTTCAGCGTTTCCGCTTTCCTCGTGCGCTTTGGCGCGCTCCTGCATTGCCAGATGCACTGTTACCGTTCGAATCCGATAAGTCCTTTCAATTCTTTAATACTCTCTACCGCCATCTCTGTTAGCAACCTCTCCAACAATTTTCCGGTGGTATCTACCAAATAAAAAGACCTCAAGGTCTAAGGGTTTTAAAGTGGTTTGCCACATCTACCAGTTTTAGGGATACGGGTCAGCTTGGCTCGCTTTAATCTTCTGGGAAGATGGCCTCATGCATTTAACGCCTTCCTAGGTAGTCCGGTCCAGGGGTCTTCTGTTTCGGCAGTCTGTTTATTACCTCTAACAGTTCCTCGGAGGTAAATGGAATTACTTCAGCTGGCCCACATCCCATCATAGTCTCTGTGGTCCTGGGTTCTTGCTTGTGGGAAAGACTTCGGTCCTGGCTGGTTGGTCCTTAGATTCTTGGCTACGATCTTAAAAGCTAGCATAAACGGGTTGCTCTCTACTTGGTGTGTACCTCCATCAGCGGTCCTTACTGCGTACTATCTGCTTCTGAAGCGCATTGTTGGCACAGTTCTATGCTTATACCAGGAGTTCTTCCAGCGGCTCGTTCCTCTTCTTGCACTGCTCACCTTGCGTCTGCCACCCACTCTACATATACTTTTAAAACCAACCTAATATACATGTTTGATACAATATTTAAGTATATGTATAGGGTGGGTCGGTGGCCACTCAAACCCCCTGAATAAGTTTTAAATAATTAACAAGTTGTGTCATATTTTTATCACAAAAGATGTGTTCTTAAGGCAATTTCTATTTGAGAAATCGATGAGTATATTTGAATAATTAGAAGGTGGGATAGCGGACACCCACCCACCCAACATATACTTAAAAATCTAAGCTAAAACACTGTTTATAATTTTTAATTATACAACCATTGTATGAAGTAGTATTTAGAAACGAAGCAAAGGAGATATACATGTTTGAATCTATATGTAGAGTGGGTGAGTGTACCCTAAACACCCTCCAATCATCAAAATTTAAGCCAGTGTTTTATTAAAATAATGTAAATTATATTTGAAACATTGTAAACCATATTTTAATGATTAAATTTTAGGATACTGAAGAATTTTTTTAAAATTTTAATCTTTATGCCTTTACTAGTATCAACTAACTACTGTAGTATACCATTTGGAAACGAAGCAATTGAAAGTTACATAAGTCTAAATGTATGTGTGGGTGGGTGCATTCCAATCAAAAAATCTCAAGCGATGATATTTTAAGATAGAACACTAAAGAAAGCTTCAAGTACATTTTAAAATTTAGAGTTTAACTTCATTTGAGTGAGCTTTCATTCGGATCATAGACTAATAGCTCCTCTACTACTTCATAGTGCATAGATAAAAAGAGTGACAGAGAGAGAAATACTATTTTTTTCTGATTCATACGCTGGGGATTGAAAACTCGACCCCAGGATACATTGTGTTTCGGGAAACAAATAGAGTCTGGAGTGTGAGGCAATGAACATTATTAATGAGTTATGAAATGAAGTTATGTGGATTATAGTAGAAGAGTTGAGTTCAATAGATAATTAGAACATTGAGTAAACGAAGCAGTTTGGGTGAAAGAGGAAAGGAAGAAAGTGGGAATTCATGAAAGGCAGGGATGTATTGAAAGTAGTCGCTTCGATTACATATGCACTGGAGATTGCCATGGTACTTGAATAACAGCCTGCTCGGTATAGAGGAAAAGGTCACTTTGGCAAAAGCCAGATGTGGGTCAGGAGAGAGAGGGAGTAAAATCTGGATAGGAGAAAGTTATGAAAAATTATGTGTGAGTGAAAAGGATACTTTGAGGTATTTGGCAGAGGAGTATGAAGGAATGTGTGAGGAATAGGTTGAAAGAAAACATAAAGGATGAGGAAGATGGTGCCGGTAAAATTGGGATGGAAAAGAGAAGATAGAAGGAAATTATGGTATTATTACATGCCAATAAAGGTCATTTTTTCATATATATTTCAGACACAGGAAAATATAAGATAGGTTATTGGTATGTACCGAAGTAAAAAATTGTACCCAAAGATACAACATTTTATCATATTATCTAAATTTATAGAAATGAAATATTTTTGTCCCCCTTTTCAAACAGATAATACCAATTGCCTATGCCGTTGTTTTTTATACATAACACCAATTTTTATTCCAAAATTGGATTTCCCAGCGTGCACAATATATTTATTAGAAGAAAAATAAATGTTGAAATTGCGTTTTTCATGGAACCGCAAGCTCTCAATTCAGGCATCGCCGTCGAAATGCGTATCGATATATCTACAACACAGCGTAACAATATAACTCAATATTGGCTGTTTGCTTTCATCCACTGTATACACAATATCCGCCACGCTATTTCTGTCTCAGAGAATATCGATTCTTGCTTAATACTTACACCAAACCGTGTAGAGAGGGCCGCTTACGTCGCGATGTTTATGCACCATTGCTCCATTCATGTGTGTTTGTTATGGCAGATAGGAAGAGGCTGTTTTAAATGAAGTCATAAAGGTACGATAGTAATGTTCTCATGCTAAGTAATGAATCTTAGTAATAATGTGATGAAATCATATTGCAAAATTTGGCCTTATATAATCAATTTTGTAATACTAGTAGAAATAATTTAATGTGAAAATATTAAACAATAAATGTCATCTTAATAGTTTATCTACAATATACTATAAGTTTTAACTTGTTAAAAAAGTAATTTCTAGTTGGGTGTAAGTATTTTATCGATTTACTAAACAAAAGTTAAAGTTAAGTAGTTTCAAATTAAAAAGCTGATACTTGATTATAGATTACTTCATGATATTTGTTTAATAATGCTAATACAATTTTTATATTGTAAGTAAGCTAATACTTTGGACATGCTTTAATCCATGAATATGTGTGGAAATTCTAATAGAAAAAATAGCTAACATCTTATTAAACAATTAATACAGATGAAGGATTAATATTTTTGGGACAGGAGAAAGAATTATAAAAGCTAGTACAACATTAATTAAATGTCTACTGATTAATAATGCGGAAATTAAATATGAGATTAAGGAAAAGGATTACATTTACGTTTCCAAACCCAGTCCGCATCTGGAAGATTTAAACTTTGTTGAAACAGTTATATCTATATCTTAAAAAGGAACTTTTTCATAATCATATATTAAATGTAAAGTAAAATATTACTAAAAACAGCTGTAAATTGCAGTCCATTTAAATATAATTTAAACGGTTGAGCTTTCAAAGGAAATGTAATATGTATTTATTAAAAGGAAACTAACGTTTTAAACGGAGTGGATTAAAAGTCCTTATATATTATAACGTTTACAGAATGCTGTATCCCATGTTATGAAAAATATTACAGTGGATCTCAATTTACTTGCGGTCGTATCCGAAAATCTGAGGAGCCTTCAAATCGCCTCCAGATGTTGGGATAATCGAGGGTCGTATCTGACCCGGGACGCTGGTAAATTATGTCTTGGACAGAGATAAATTAATTCTCACCCTATTTGTGTGTTACGAATAGCACAACGACATAGAATGGTAATTTATATGCATTTATTACTAACAAACACTAAATTAAAATTAACATTAATGATATGATGTGTATGTGCAATATTTTCTAATTCGAAATTTTACAAGCAAAGTAAAATTTTAGCATTAAAATAATTGGACGATTATATTAAAAGTTAAACCAATTATGAATTTCTGAATAATTTCATTTAGAGTAAAGAGAAAGGGAATAATTTATCATAATTGTATCAGTCAAATGTCAACATCTTTTATATTTTCACTGCTTTCTTTCGTTTCCTTTTTATAATTTTAGGGTCAAATTTCCAACGTTAATGCTCAGTTAATCTTACACGCAATGGCAATATTGCTGCTCTATAATCTGTTTATGATCTTTAGGGATGTCTACATATGTAATACCTTTTGAGTTCCACCTGTGTAAGTGTATTCATTGTTTTACCTAGTATAGATGTTTTTTTATACTGTTGCAATTTCTTACATCTGCACTTGTTTTAGACAATGATGAAGATTAAAGTTTATATGAATATGTAGGGTGGGTGGGTGTCCTCTCTCCCATTCTTCAATCAGTAAAACATCATCAAAAATATTTGAAAAATTTGTTTGATTAAATCTATTAGAATTTGCAATTGTGTTATGTTAATTTATGTTTTACAACCTTTAATTTAAATCCTCGCTTATGTTTTACTGATTGGAGGGTTGATTAGAGGCCACTCACCTACCCTACATATATATTATAACTTTAATTAATTTTTAAATATTACATAATGTCTAACTGTTTCAAAAAGTTCCTTAGGTAGGTTGTTTGGCTCATAAACAGTTCTGCAGAAGTTCTTTGGATATTAATTCCTAAGAACGTGTGAAGTTTTCCCAGGTCCTTCATGTCGAATCTTTTCTCCAGTGCATTTTATTTAGTTTGCAAACAAGTCCTTCTTCGTGCTCATACCCAGACGGCGGATTGGTAGTCGTAACGCTCTTGTTGCGCACATCCCTTTGCCACTAAATGCGCTTTGTACTGTCGATGTGGCCATCGCTGTCGCGTATAATTTTAAAAACCCACCTATAGTTAATTATCTTCTTTCCAACGGGTGCCCTTACCATTTCTCATGTTCGATTTTTGGTCCTGTACTGCATCCATCCATTTGTTCTTTTCGTCGAAGTTTTGTATGTCCTCAAACGATCCAGGTACCTTGACTACAAAAAATTCTGCGAATAGTGACATAATCATCTAGGTAGCGGGGTTTGGTCCTGAATCTGGTGCTTCTTCGGGGAGTCTCTGGTTCGAAGTGATCCAAGGTATCTTCAAAGGTATCTTCTGGAGATTCCTTCTGCATTTGGCATCCTTTGGATTCCTCTTCTTCGGGTGAGTTGTCCATTGCTACCTCCTCTGATCCTTCGTCGATTTCTTCCGGCTCGCCTTCGTAGATCCAGTCGTCGCTCGTAGTTCCCTTGAAACTAAATCTTGACTCTTCAAAGATGACGTCTTTGCCATTTATTATCTTTCACTTTTCCGGAATCTAAAGTACATATCCGTTTAGACAATATCCGATCATGTAGCCTTTAATAGTTCTCGACTGAATTTTTTCTTTGGTGAGCTCCTCGGCAACGCGCAAGTACGCAGTACACCCAAAAACTTTAATTTTCCTCAGGTCATGCTTTTGGTCGAACCACAGTGCTGCTGTCAGCTGTCCGTTCAACGCCGAAGTGGAGCTTCGGTTGATAAGGTAGACAGCATACATCACTGCTTGAGCCCAAAAACATTTCCCGAGTTTGGAGCTTAGGATCATACACCTAGCAAGTTCTAGAATGGTTTGATTCATCCTTTCAGGCACTCCGTTTTGTTCCGGCGTGTACCGAACGGTGAACTCAAATTGGATTTCTTTTTTCTCGAAAAACTCTTGGATCTCCTTCGAAATGTATTTGCACCCATTATTACATCTGAGCCGGTTGATCTCAAGGTTGAAACTTGCAGTTACCATTGCCTCGTAGATCTTGAAGTAGTTAAGGACTTTCTTCTTTGATTCCATAGTAAAGGCTACGGTGAAATAAGTTTAGTTCAACGAGATCGCTGTGGATTAGCTCAAATGGTCGACGTGTTCTTTTCCTGTATTGGTCATGAACCGCATGACCTATTATCATTCTATGCATGTATGACATCTAGTCCTTGGTTCCATGTCTTCGTTAATATTTATCCCGGCGACTATGTACTGCAACTTGTCCAGACTGATGATGTTAAGATGTCCCATTCTTCTGTGCCACAGTTCCAGGCTTTCTCGTGTTTGCAGAATGGAGCCTCCTCTTGACGGAGTGATTATTTTTGCCTTAACATTCTTGAATATAATACTTCTTCCGTTCTTGAACGTAACTTATAGTCCATTTTGCTCTAATTTACGTACTGATAGTAAATTTTGTTGACCCCCTGGAGCAACTAGAGTATCTTTAATTGATATCAAATTTACTTTACCTTCCACATTTACGTATCCTTGAACATCACCTCTGACTCTTGATTCTAAGAATAATTCGGATTTTGGTACTTTTATTCGAACAGGGTATTTAAGTTTCCGCAAGATCATGGCGAATGACTTGGAGTTCACCAGATAATTCAATCCGTTTATGGTCCAACTGCCCACAATTATGACCCTGAAACTGAAACTGATTACTTCTTTGTACATTGGAATCATAGTTGCCAGGTTTACGTGTGTTTTTTTTACACTAGACTGTCGGACAGAGGTTTGAGAAGTGAAGGCATAATATTTATTTTTCACATTACTGTGATCCTTTTGTTTGGATTCCTTGTCAAAAAGTCTGTTTTTAACGAAACTTAACGAAAGGTATTCGGGTGATAACGTTTCGAGAGCTGTTACCACATTGTTGTACTCCTTGGGCATTGTCAATAACAAATGATAAATCACATCAGATTCTTCCAAGGTAGCACGTGTATTCTTGAGTTCTCTCATCATTTTGTCGAACGCGAAAAAATGCTCAGCTAGAGACTCATTTACAGCATTATATTTACGTAATAAGAGCTGACTCACCAACCCTTTCCTCTCAAATGCCGTACACAAGGACTTCCACAGGTCAAACACAGCATCCTTATCTTTCGCGTATTCCAGGTGGCTATCCGCGATTCGTTGGATAACTTGAGATTTGCATTTACGATCGGCTTTAGCGTGGGCAGCCTGTTGTTCAGCTTGCCTGGCTTGAATTTCGCCGTTGTCGTGTTCGTGGATAATTACCATTTCCGAATAACGTTTTTGTATGTAAATCGTCAGGTCCATTTCCATCAGGAGTGTTTCTATCCTGAATTTCCAGTTTACAAAATTTGTACCGTCGAACAATGGTATCCATATATTTTTCGGCCTTTTCCGCCATTTTGAGGTAATGGCGTGCGTGTGTTTCCAGTACGTTTCTAGACACCGTATTTTACTTTGCTTTGCCACTCTTAATTCCGATTAGGCCCATAACCTGTTGAGGCGCTCGGTGTGGCGAGTGACAAAAGCATAATACTCGAAAACTATTTATTTCATAAAGCACAAAATGTGCACCCCGGCACTCACACGTTGACAGTTATACAAGTGTAACAATGCATAGTTATAGTGGGGGAAAAATAAGATAGAGTCCATGTAGTGCTGCCCCCTGGGTTGTGGCGCCAATTATAAAGGAGATGCACCAATAGTGATTGGTTTTCCAACACCATCAATTATATTCCCATTCTAATTTATATTGGTATCTACTTAAATGCCTAACTATTTTAATCCTCCTGTTAGAACAAATTCCTCACCAGAAAGCTTAGTGGTATAATCCATAATTACCAGTTCTATTTTTACTGCATTAACGGATATTTCCTAGTTTGCATATCTTTCTTCTATGACAATCACACATATGCTTCGGTTGCATTCCTTCTAGCCAAGTTTATTCAGTAATTCACGTAGTTTTTCAACAACCAGATTCCTTAATGAAACTCTAAATTGTCTATGTTATATAATCTGTTATTCCTTGCAGGATATTGGTGATCCACTGACTTAAGGGCATTGGACCTCCCCTAAGCTAAAGTGTAGCTGTTATCTATGAAAACTCCCCTAAGCTAAAGTGTAGCTGTTATCTATGGAAAAAAAAGTTTTATCAAAGCTTCTCTCTACATCCAAAAATTTTATTCTGCTGATTTAGGTCACAGTGCATAGATCCAAAACCGTTGATCTTCTCTTCAACAAGCATACTTAATTTGGATATATAGGGTAATATTTTACTATCAAAGTTTCCCTAATATCATCGGGAGGTGGCTGGGGAGGTTAATTAGCGCATATATGTACTTTCGTTGTGATCCAATCGTTTTGATTTGTATGAAAATAATTTTATTTTCCTCAAAACTTGAGATGTTTAACTAAAAGCATACACATTTAACACACATCCTTGAGGGTGTTCAAGATAAAGTTCCTACGCCACTGAATTAAAACCATATATATTCCACCCATCTCTAAGAATTTTTACGGTAAAATTTTTTTTCAACATCTTCAAGAGAAATGATTTAAGACTAATTGTTTAATTTGGTTTGGCTGTAGTATAATGCAAGCGACCTGGTTTCATGTAAGCATACATCTTCAGTCCACGATATCAGCGATAGTTTTCTTGCCTTACTAAATCCTGGTTATGTCTGGTTATATAGTAAAAAACTCTTCAATTAATTTTATTATATTGTAAGAAATTCTTTAATACACTTCAATCTCTAGTAATAGCATAGCCTGTTTCAGGGCACTCTAGATGTATTCTTGGGTATCTGCTCCTATATAAATATGCAGGCAGGAAATATGACTTCAATAATAAACTAATCGGGTATTTAGGTAAAATCTTCTATACACCATTCTCTTTTTTAAGCCTAGTAAGTTTTGGTATTTTAGGAATGAAGCACTTTAATCCGCCACAAAAAATCCTCTAGTCCATTTGAAAATATTACCATAAAGATTCCATCTATTGTCTTAGCATTGCACTAATATCTTGACTGACGGTTAACTCGGAGAATAAAATACTCCGAAGGAAAATACGTGTCCCTGTCATCAATTGCACTGCGCTGATGTAAGCCAAAATAGATCGAAATCGGTCTGTGGCTGTTGTTGACAGGGAACAATAATTAATATTCCATTTGAGTCATTTTGCATTCATTCTTTTTGACCAAGTTGCTTGATTTTTCAGCTCTTCGAGTTCTACTGTACGTAAACACTTCATTGTAAACACCTCATCTTCTATTGTTTCGAGCGGTTATACTTGTGCGCCCTTCAGGAGTGTATTAGTTATACTTTTCAATTCAGGTATGTCCTTTTTTGGCTCTTTCCTTCCGCCTCTAAATTGGGTTCATTTTGACCCTTTAATTATAATTTGGAACTTTATCCATCCGTAGTTTGACATTAACTCTTTTAAATACTTTCCAGTTATAATCATATCTAGTGAATGTCAATACAAACAAGAGGAACATCAATGCCGCAACTTTGGTAACTAGAGTTTACAAAAGTCGGTTCGTTATCTCTATTTATGAGGGTACGTTTTTAATGAAATGGCACACTGACACCAGCCCGTAAAATAATAGAGGTCTTCAAAAATAGGACCAAAATATGCCAGAAATGTGCCAAAATATTGACTCAGAGACTACAAGCCTTATAAGTTTCATCAGCAACTAACAATGGGTCGAGTGGAAGAACACGACAAACTGTGAACACCGCCTTCAAAATCTATGTTCCAAATTTGAAAGTGATTTAATATTTGTGTATGTATTTAGTGTTATTTTTAATAGATTTTGTAAAGAAAATAAACTAAACTAGACTAAACTATGTTTACGGAATGGAATAAAAGGGGATGAAATAATATTACAAAATTATTTTTTCTTTTTCAATATATTCATCTGCAACCTTAATACATTTCTCTATAAATTAACTTGTGAAACTGCATCATTCACTTCTTCATCAGTAGAAAAGTTCTTTTTTCGGATTTGGAAAGACATAATCGTCGCTGGGAGCCAAATCTGAGCTATAAGGTGGGTGATCAATGATATCGAAGCCCACCTTATGCAAAGCAGCCAACGCAACTCGACTCGTGTGAACAGGAGAATTTTCTTGCAAGTGCAGGACACTTTTGGTATTTTTTACTCTTTGATAGCCTCTTTTAATTGCTCTAAAATTAAAGCGTAGTATTCTCCGTAGCTCCATCCCCACCATTGCGCGAACTTAAAAACGCATCCTCATACAACATTGAAGTTCTTACAACGTGCCATACAATAATTGATCCCTGCTGTTGTTTTCTTAACTTATTCCCTGTAGTGTAAATAAGTGAGGTACTTTTGTCATTGAACTGTGATCTACTAGTATGATTACATCCGAAATTGAGAGTGAAATGAAAGCTTTTTATGAAAGACATGCTAATGCTACTGTCATATTTTTTCTACATCTCCGAAACATGTCTCTAATTTTACAGGATTTTTAGCTTATTAAATACAGTTCGTAACATAATGTTATAGTTTTAGTGTTGCAGGTAACATTAAATAACCTTTGCGAACATTTCGTTTAATATCTTTTTCCATTACCTACTTAAGCCAAATTGAAGACTATTTATTCAACCCTCTTGAGCTGGCCATATGAACTCGTATCCGAGGCCAATAAACGACTATTTAATTTGACTTTCATGTTAGCCGGGATAGGCTAAATTTGGATAGTGGTTTCCGTTGGTGGTTTAGGGTATCGCAGTGTTCAGCAATAAATGTGATACCTTCTCAAATTTGTTATTCATTCCAATGTTTCTAAATTGGAAAAAAATAGGTACTTTATAGTGAACAAAGATAATTTAACAATTATAAATAGTTTGTACAATTATAAAAATATCATTTTTCTACTCCCATAGTAGTAAGTAGGCAATAACGCAATCGTTTGTTGATTAGTAACCATGGCATTATGATACATGCACGTAATGAAGAAAAAACTAGCACGTAATATATTACGTAACTATTATTATTATGAAACTCAAATCAAGTAGCCTAGACAAATGAATTTGAAATTTATCGTTGTTGAATACATATTACATTGACGTTATTTTGGTTTAATTATTATTAATAATTCATGTATTCATTGTTAAAATGAGTGAAAGTGACTCCACAGAATTGTTGGACCTCCACCAGAAATTAAGCAAATAGCAGAACATACTGTAGCGGATCTTCTCCCGGAAAAATCCAAAGAGCGTTATGAAGTGGTTTAAGGTAAATTCATGGATTGGCGTATGGATAGTGTTCAATCTTTTTCGGAAAATGTGTTATTATCCTATTTTGGGGAAATAAGTAAGAAATACAAACCTTCATCTCTTTGGGCCATGTATTCGATGCTGCGAAGTGTTTTAATAGTAAACATAACCTCAATATTACAAAGTATTCCAAATTATAATGAATGGGAGTAGAAAAAGTATAGTACACAACTCGAGTTGTAAGTCACTTACGTACTCGTGGAATTACTGCACTCGCCTAACGGCTCGTGCGCAACTTTTTCCACTCATACGTAATATATGACTTACAACTCTCGTTATGTAATATACTATTACACACTAATAATTAATGGTGTGATTACTTTATTACTATATATAAGACTAGAAGAAAACATAAATATAATACTATTCTTTCTTGTCACTTTAACGTAATATAGGCAACCTAATATATGTACTTGTTCCCTAAGAGACATCACATACACCAACTTATATCCTCGCATACGAAAATACAATGTGATGAAGTGGTAGAAACATATAACAACACCGTATTGTTGCATATACATATAAATAATCTTATTCACAACAAGGTATCATACATTTCTTTCAGAGCAAACATATAAATTACCAACCCCATTATGAACTTATATATGTGAATATTACAAAACGTTATTACTTTTTATTTAAGAAATCAATTACACACATTAACGAAAACTATGTCAAACCCTTGAACTTTTCGAACCAAACATATTATAAGAGAATAAAAAAGAACTATAATGACGTATTGACGTGTGCCTCAAGACGTGTATATAGATTTAATATTTACGACGTCAATAATGGAAACACTTGAGTCTCGGTGTGCCGTAACATTCATGAAACATGCACAGACGGCGTAATTGTGTGGTTTCACGCATTACTGACCCCTCGGGCTCCGAGTCCGAGCAAAACACACAAGCTCATCGAAAATTTATGCGTAAAACATTCTGTAAATACGCGGAGACGTATACGTGCCCAGCACTGACGAGACTTCAATGATTCAGGAAGGATGTAAGGGGTTAAGCGCACTGATTCAGGATTGTTCCATTAATTAACTTCTTTGCTGCTAAAGCTACACTGGCAAGTGGGGAACCGTTAATGATGGGGTAATTATTTAATAATTGCCCTGCTTTCCTGCTTGTTACGCCTTGAGATGGTCATCTAGTGGATGAGTTATGTATTTAGAAATAAATTAGCACATTATTCCAAACAGTTCTTAATTAAAATATAATAATTAATTTTTTCTTGCTTGAGATATTTAATATAATGAACAATTTTTTTAATTGCAATGAAAATATATAAATCAAATTTTTACTATGAAGGTAAGGTCTGCGCGAATCTTGTGCCGAAAGTGTTGAAGGAAGACCAGAAAGAACTTCCAGTTTCGCGCTGTCTAGAATTGATGGATTTGATTAAAAATGAGTCGTAGGTTCTTAACTAGTAATCGAAGACGAATCTTTGCTGGTTGAATAGGACACAAAATCGAAAAAACAGAGCAAACAGTGGCACACAAAATCATCACCCCTTCTCAAGAAAGCGCGAATGAACAAGTCTCGCATCAAAACGATGCTCCTTTTTTTTTGACGTCCGAGAAATCGTATATTTTGAGTTTATACGATAAATCAATATATTTTCCCAAATGCGCATCACTTTTATAATGGACCCTGTGAACAGTTTCACCTTGCAAAAAACAATTGATGTCTTACTATAAAAGCTATTCTTAATTTACATCGAAATTATAAAATAATAAAAACAGTTGACACTCTAAGATAAACGGATTATTTACTTTAATAATTAAAATTAATTAAACTTTGCAAAAATACACAATTTACAATTTAAGCTAAAAAACAGTTCATATTTTACAGAAAAAACAATTAATGTTTATAAAAATTTTTAGTTAAAGTAAAAAAATTATAGGGTTAAATTAAAATTAAACAGATTCATAAATTGTATTAAAAACAAATTTAAATTTCTGTCAAAATAGTTTAAATTTCTGTAAAAATGGTTAAAATTTATCTAAAAATAACTATAAGTTGCAAAAAATGTATAAATAAAAATTTACAAAAAGAAAGGCAGAGAATAAATTCAAATTTAAACAAAAACAGTTTAATCAAATGAAAATGTATTAAAGAAAAATAAGTAGGTTCAATTTTTTACCTAAAAAATCAATTAAACATTTGCTTATTAAAACAGTTTAAACTGAAATTTTACAAGAAATAAAAAACAATTGAATACTTTCTTAGACAACCTTTTGATGTTTGATAAGCAGTTTAGTTTACTTAAATAGTACAGTTGACATATTATTTAAAAAAATAAAAGTAAAACATTTAAAAATCAAAATTACATACAATACAAATAAAGCAAGTGAAGGTTTATAAATCAAATAAGTCCATATTCAAAATAAAAATAGTCGCCAATTTATTAAAGAAACAAATGACATTTTTCTATTAATTGTTAAAATGGATTGTAAGGCAGCTTAAAAATTCTATTAAAAACATTTTTAAAAAAATAGCAAAAGTATAACAACTATCATCTGTCAATTTGTCAATTATTAACCGTTCAACTCTAAATCTATTAAGTATGTATCTGTCAACTGTCAATTTATCATCTACCAATCTGTCAATTGATAATCTTCTAACCGTCAAACTTTCAATCGCAAATTTATCATCTGCTAACATGTCAATTGCCAATCTTTTAACTGTCAACCTATCAACTATTATTTACCAACGTGTCAATTGTTAATCTTTTAACCATCAACCTATCAATCTGTCAATCTATCATATGTTAGTCTGTCAATTGTCAATTTTTAACTATAACCTACCTAATAGCAATCTGTCAATTGTCAATCTATCATCTGCTAATCTGTCAATTGCAATTTTTATAACTGCCAACCTGTCATCTGTCGATCATCATCAGCCAATTTCGTAATTGTCAATCTTTTAACTGTCACCAATCTGTTATTTTAAATGTATCATCTGCCAATATTCCAATTTACAATCATTTGAATGTCATTATATTGACTGTCTATCTGTCAACTAGCAATATATCATCTATCGATCTGTAAATTGTCAATTTTATAACTGTAAACGTATTTACTATCCACTAACTGTCAAAATCGCGCGACTCCGAAACCAAATTCCATGCCGAGTACAAAACCAAACACTTACTCGGAGGCCGCGGCATTGGAAACTATCACACATGATGGCAACTTGGATAAGGATGGGACAGCGGAATGTTCAAACACAGATGGACCATGGATAACCAATACATTTAAACGAAAAAGAGCTCCCACCATTACTGGCAAAAAGGTTAATACCGTTAGTGGTACCATTGTCTTTTTTCAAGCGGCGACAAAATTGGCATGGTTATATATTGGAAATTGCGATCCAACTGTCGATGAAGAAAGCATAACCAACTATTTGAATGAATTCCATCCGGATATAAAAATTGGACATTTAGAAGAGTTAAACACCAAGGGAAAAAATAAGGCATTCAAATTAGGCACCAATTATAATCATTTGAATAGTTTAATGTGTGAGGATTCAGCCTGCAGGCATCAAAGTTAGGAGATTTTCTTTTACAAAAATTCCGAAATTAATTATTCAAGATCACAACAACAAACAGAAGAAAACCTAAACGAAAAAATCGAAAATGTAACAGAATATATTATTCTTGAACGTTCGGTCGATTAGAAATAAAGTTCCTGAAATAGAAGCTTTTCTTGTTGATAAAAAATATGAAATATTAGGTTTTACAGAACATTGGTTATCACGGAGTGAATGCAGTATTTCAAAAATCAATAATTTGAATTCAAGAGCATATTACGCCCGCGAAAGTAGTAATCATGGAGGATGAATCATTTATGCGATAGAAGATATTGATGTCCGAAATTACAATACTCTTACAGATCAAATTAGTGTCGATAAAGAGTGTGAACTGTCATGTGTGTATGTAAACACTATTGATACTTACATATTGTGTGTGTACCACTTTTCGAATGAAAACTTTGTAGAATTTTTAAATATTTTATCGTTATTTTTAGAAAATATTAGTTTTCACCAGAGTTTCATTATATTAGAGGGAGATTTTAATGTAAATTTTAATATAAATGACGATAAAGTGCAATCGTTAATTGATGTTTTAGGGTCATTTGGACTTTACAAAACGGTTACATTCAATACGAGACATAACAACTGTATTGATAACATCTTTACTAGCTATGATGATAATGGTATCTTAGTGACAGTACTTAATACCTCCCTCTCAGATCATCTTGGCCTATCAATTAGAGTAAAATACAACCAACTTCCAAAACTATGCACCAATAAAATTGTACGACCCATTACTATATCAGGTAAAAAAATATTTTTTGCATTACTAAGAAATGTAGATTGGGGATTTTCTAAAGATAACATTGATCTTAACAAAAAATGGAATCAGTTACATTACCATCTTATTAAATCGCTGGAACAAGCGTTTCCAGTTAAGCACGTTAGAATAAACAAGGGTAGTAAATACACTAAAATAAAGTGGTTTTCTCATGAGCTCCGAGCAATGAGAGAAACCCTTAAATTACTTGACGAAGATCACTCAAATCATCCCAGTGAACAAAAAAAGGTGCGTAAGAACAATTATTTAAGAAAATAAGTCGGCCATAGTTCTAGCCAAGCAAAACGCAAATATCCAATATATTCATAGTTAATAAGGAAAGGGGCCAGTCACAAAAAATGGCTACAATAGATATGCATGCATCTTGTGATGATTTTAATCTATTTTTTTTATCACAATTGCCCAAAACCTAACCAGTAACAATTATACCGTTAGAGATACATGCCAAATTCCTAGTATTCCAAACATCAATTTCGAATTCCGAGAGACTTCTCCAATTCAGGTTAGGGATGCTATAAACAAGTTAAATAGCAAAAAAAGCACGGATATATATGGCATTAATGTAAAAATGCTCAAAACTGCCAAGGATCACATCATTATTCCACTAACGCATCTCATCAATAATTGCATCAACACCGAGCGATCTAAATGACTACCGTCCAATCTCCATACTTCCTGTGATATCCAAAGTAATTGAATTAATATTAAAAAATCAAATTATTGAGTACTTCGAAGTTAATAATCTCTTGTCTAATAACCAATATGGTTTTAGACAAGGTCGTTCAACAACCGATGCATTGTTAAAATTATGTGATCTTATCTGTGATAGCTTTGAAAATAAAACTTGTTGTATGGCCACTTTCCTAGATTTAAGCATAGCCTTTGATTGTGTACCACACAATCTTCTAATAAAAAAACTAAGTAGATATAATTTTGATAAGCGCAGTCTTGAGCTTATTATGTCGTATCTAAGTGACCGTAAACAATCAGTTTGCCTAAATGATAACATGTCAGAGGCTTTGTCAGTACTACAAGGTATGCCCCAAGGTTCAATATTAGGGCCCATATTGTTCCTAATTTATATCAATGATTTACCAATGGCACTAAACGGAGCAACAACATTATTGTTCGCAGATGATACGACTGTAATAAATGTAGCTCAAAACATAAACGATGTTAAGAACAAAAAAACACCCAATCCCTCATAAATGCTGCCACCTGGTGTAGAGATATTAAATTAAAATTAAATGACTCTAAAACTACGAACATGATATTCTCTGTAACTAACTCAGTATCAGATAATAATCCGATTCGATTCTTAGAACTTCATCTCGATCCTGAGTTAAAGTGGCACGCACATGGTGACGCACTTTCAAAAACACTTGGAAAAAACATATTCTGTCTCCGTAACATTTCTCGGCAAATACGCAGACATGAATTGAAGCATGCATACCTTGGACTAGTTGAGTCCCACATAAGATATGGAATATTGGTTTGGGGGCACTCAACTATTAAACAACGAATTTTTTCGCTACAACGGCATGCTGTCAGAATTGTGGCGGGGACAGATTACAGAACAGATTGTAAGAATTCAGGGTATATTAACACTTCCATCAATTTATATTTTGGAGTGTTTATGTTATATTAAGAAACACCAGGTAAATTATCCCAGTCATGACCACATATACTCGACCAGATATAGAGATAATGCATGTCAAAACCATCTACGGCTTAAACGAACTCAGATGAGTAGTAACTACTATTCTATAAAGTTTTTCAATAAATTGCCAACGACTGTGAGGAGGTACAATTTTGAATTATTTAGAAATAGTATCAAAACCTATTTAATAACTAAGGCGTTTTATACAATTGAGGAATTCTTGAATAGATGTAATATATGTATGCCCTTATTTTATCTTAGTTTTAATTCTTATAAAATAATTCCATCTTTAAAATTTTAGTCTTGCTATATATTTATTTTTGTGTTTTTAATCTTATGATCTTATAATTCACCGATTTTAATTTATGTTTTTACCTATGTACGACCCTCTCAGCGTATTTATTTTATATTTGTTGCCCTCTTAATGTGTTTAGTTTAGTGATATAATTAAAAGCGGCTTGATTATAATTACTTAATGGTAAAATGCAGATTATTTATATTGAACTATTGAAAGTATTGTGCAATCATTTCTGTATTTGACGTATGTAAAACTCCGTTATAAGCATCAATAAACTATTATTATTATTATTATTATTAACTATGTAGCTGTCAACTGTCAATCTACTGTATGCCAATCTGCCGTTGTAAATTTTTTAACTACAATTCTAGTAATTTTCAATCTACCATCTGCCAATCTTTCAAATGTCAATATATTGACTATCTATCTGTCAACTATCAATTTATAATTTGTAAATCTATTAATTGCAAATTTATTAACTGTCAATTGCCAATCTATTATTTGTTAATTTATCAATTGTCAATTATTTAACCGTCAACCTAACAACTAGCAATATGCCAATTTTCAATCTATCATATGTCAACCTATCAATTGTCATTTTTTAAAACTGTCAACCTGTCAACTATCTAGCTTCCGACTGTCAATCTATTTTCTACCAACATTGCAATTGTCAATCTTTTAACTGTCAATCTATCATCTGAAAATCTGTCAATTGTTAATCTCAGGAACTTTATCAAATGATAAATAAAACTTAAAAAGTAAGTTTTATTTATCATTTGGTAAAGTTCCTGATTCAATATGTATCACAAAGTTATGGCTTCAAGCATCCAACAAATTGTCAATCTATTAAATGTTAATATATTGATCTGTCAACTGTCAATCAATTTTGTGCCAATCTGTTAATTGTTAATATTTTAACTGTAAATCTATTAACTATCAATCTATTATCTTCCAATCTATCAATTATTATTATTATTATTATTTATTCTTTATCATACTTGCTTAAAAAAAACTGTAGTTATTAGAAAATACATAAAAAATATTGAAAACATACAAATAAAATTTTGACATCAAGTTATTAATATTAATATTTTAGCTTTAAATCTACGAACTATCTATTTGTCAACTGTTATTCTATTGTCTGCCAATGTGTCAATTGACAATCTTCTGTCAACCTTTCAACCGCTAATTTCTCATCTGCTAATATGTCAATTGTCAATCTTTTAACTGAACTATTAAATTCCAATGTGTCAATTTTAATCTTTTAACTATTAACCTATAACTATCAATTTGTCAATTATCAATCTATCATCAGTCATTCTGTGCTAATCCATTGATAATGGTCACATTGAGTCAGAAATGCACATTTGGTAATTCACATAAAAGTGTTAAGATAGGTTATTAGTGCTTTATTAGTCAGATAAAAATGTCAATCTGTCAATTGCCATTTTTTTAACTATCAACTATCCAGCTGTCAATTGTCATTTTTTTCACATAAAAGTGTGAAGAAAGGTTATTAATGCTTTATTCGTCAAATCAAAATTTCAATCTAATTGTCATTTTTTTAACTATCAACTATCCAGCTGTCAATTGTATATCTATCATCTGCCAATATGGTAATTGGTCAATCATTTAACTGCCAACCTATCAACTATCAATCGGTTATATTTATATCTACCATCTGACAATCTATAAATTGTTGATCTTCTAAGTGTCATCTTATCAACTATCTATCTGTCAACTGTTATTTAAGGTACCTCAAAACGGATATTTCCATTTAAAAAAATTCAAAAAATTAATGAAAGTAAAACCACTATCAATCTGTCAATCTGTCAATTAATAACCTTCGAGCAGTAAATATATTAGCTCTCTAACTATCAATCTATCTATAATCTACCAACCGCTAATTTATTATTTGCTAATATGTCAATTGTGAATAGTTTTACTGTCAACCTACCAACTATTATCTGCAAATGTGTTAATTGTTAATCTGCCAATTGTTAATCTACCATCTGCTAATGTGTAAATTGTCAATCTTTTAACCGTCAACCTACCAAGTAGCAATCTATTAATTGTCAAAATATTATCTGTCAATTTGACAATTGTCAATCTTTTAACTGTGAACCTATCAACTACCAGTCTGTTATTTTCAATATATCATCTGCCAATATGTTAATTGTCAATGTTTTAACTGTCAATCTATTTTCTGCCAATCTGGCAATTGTCGATCTTTTAAGTGTCATTTTATCAACTATTTATCAATCTGTGTACTATTCACCTTTTAACTGTAAATATATTAACTATATATCTTTCAATTGTCAATATAATCTGCCAATGTGTCAATTGACTAACTTCTAACCGTCAACCTTTTAACCTCTAATTTATCATCTATTATTATGTTAATTGTCAATCGTTTAACAGTCAACCTATCAACTATTATCTGTTAATGTGTTAATTGTCAATCTTTTAACAATCAGTATGTGTTCTTGAGTGTTGTGAAGATTATATTAATAATAAAACGAGGTTAAATTCCTTTCTTCACTTCACTTCAAACAGTGAAGAAAGGAATTTAACCTCGTTTTATTATTTTAACAATCAACCTACCAACTATCAGTTATCACGTCATTTTTTAACTGCCAAACTGTCCATTATCTAGCTGTTAACTGTTAATCTATCATCTGCCAATTTGGCAATTGTCAAACCAAGCAAACTATTGATCCGATAATTTTTAATCTATCATCTACCAATCTGTCAATTAATTGTTAATAATTTAAATCTCAATCTATTGACTGTCTGTCACTCAACTAGCAATATATCATTCGTCTGTAAATTGTCAATTTTTTAACTGTAAATCTATTAACTAATAATTGTCAATCTTTCGTCTGCCAATTCTCGATCTTTTAAGTGTCATCTTATCAACTATTTATCTCTTCTTTAAAGCACCTCAGGATAATATATATTATATGGAATATTTCCATTTTAAAAATTCAAAAAATAGGGACAGTTAAACAACTATCAATCTGTCAATAGTCAATCTATCATCTGTCAATTATTAACCTTTTAGATATAATCTAATAACTATCTATGTCATGTGTCAATTGTCAATCTTGTAAATGTCAACCTTTATCCGCCAATTTATCATCTGCTAATATGTCAATTGTTAATCTTTTCACTGTCAACCAATCTACTATTATCTGCGAATGTGTCAATTATTAATCTATATTTAATTAATTGCTCACTTAACCCGTGGTGAAACATTTTTGAAATGTTTTGATTAGAAATTAAAGGCACTTGGTTTGTTTCACACAAAATTTTCTGTGAAAATTCTGCTAATCTCTCATTTGTTACTCATTTAAATGTGATTATATTGAAAGTCTATCTGTCAACTGTCAATATATTATCTACCAAAGAGATTTAATCTATTCACTATCTACCTGCCAAGTGTCAATCTATAAACTGCTAATGTGTCAATTGACAATCTTGTAAATGTCAACCTTTCAACCGCAAATTTATCATCTGCTAATATGTCTATTGTCTATCTTTTAACTGTCAACTAATCTACTATTAACTGCAAATGTGTCAATTGTTAATCTTGAAACTATCAACCAATCATTTATCAATCTGTCAATTGTCAATCTTGTAACTGTCAACCGATAAACTATCAATCTGTTATTTTGAATCCATCATCTGTCCATCTATCATTTTTTAGTCATTTAAACGTTATTATATTGACTGTCTATCTGTCAATTGTCAATATATCATCTACCGGTATTAACTATATATCTGCCAAGTATCAATCTATAAACTGCCAATGTGTCAATTGACAATATTATAAATATCAACCTGTCAACCGCTAATGTATCATCTACTAATTGTCAACCTGTCAACTATCAAGCGGTCAACTGTCAGTCTAGTATCTGCAAATTTGGCAATTGTCAATCTTTTAACTATCAACCTATAAACTATCTGTCAACTGTTATTTAAGGCACCCTGAAACGGATATTTCTATGTAAACAGTTCTAAAAATTAGGGAACTAATCAATCTGTCAGTCTATCATCTGTCAATCTGTCCATTATTAACCTTTTAACTATAAATCTATTAACTATCTATCTATTAATTGATAATCTATAATCTGCCAATATGTCAAATAACTATCTTCAAACTGTCATTCTTTCAACCGCTAATTTATCATCTGCTAATATGTCAATCGTCAATCTTTTAAACTGTCAACAAATCTACTATTAACTGCAAGTAAATTGTTAAGCTTTAAACTATCAACCTATCAACTATCAAACTGTCAATTGTTAATCTATCATCTGATAATCTCCCAATTGTCAGTTTATAACTGCCAACCTGTTATCTACCTAGCTGTCAACTGTCAATTTATTATCTGCGAATTTGTCAACCTATAAATTATCAATTTGTTATTTTCAATTCAACATCTGCCAATCCGTCACTTGTTAATCATTTAAATATCATTTTATTGACTGTCTATCAACTGTCAATATATCATCTGTTAATCAATCTTTTAATGGTTATCTTATCAATTATCTATATACTAACTCTTATTTAAGGCACCTCAAAACGTATACTTTCATTTAAAAAATTCAAAAATTGGGAAAAGTTAAACCACTATCAATCTGTCAATTGTCAATCTATCATCCGTCAATATGTCTACTATTGTCTGCAAGTAAATTGTTAATCTTTAAACTATCAACCTAATTAAATAAAACACTAGTTTGGCACTTTTTTCACTTGGTTTATTAATCGCTAGATGTACATTTCGGTCACTAAGTGACCATTATCAATACCAAACTCTTAAAATTCAACAACTATCAAGCTGTTAATTGTTAATCTAGCATCTGTCAATCTGCCAGTTGTCATTTTTTAACTGTCAACCTGTTATCTACCTAGTTGTCAACTGTCATCATCATTTGCGAATTTGGAAATTGTCAATCTTTTAACTGTTAGCCAATTAGTTATCAATCTGTTATTTTCAATTCATCATCTGCCAATCTGTCAATTGTTAATCATTTGCATCTAATTATATTAACTGTCTATCTGTCATCTGTCAATATATCATCTGCGAATTTGTTACTTTTAAATCATTTAAGGGTTATGTTATCAACTATTTATCTACCAACTGTTATTTAAGGCACCTCAAAATGGATACTTCCGTTTAGAAAGTTCAAAAAATTGTGAAAAGTAAAACAATTATCAATCTGTCAAGTTGTCTAACTATAATCTGTCAATCTGTCAATTATTAACCTTTTAATTGTAAATCTATTAACTATCTATGTGTTAACTGTCAATATATAATCTGAAATGTGTCAATTGATTATCTTCTAACTGTCAACCTTTTAACCGCTAATTTTCATCTGCTAATATGTCAATTGTCATCCTATTAACTGTCAGTCAATCTACTATTATCTGCAAATGTGACAATTTTTGAACTATCAACCTCTTATCTACCTAGTTGTCAACTGTCAATCTATCATTTGCCAATCTGACAATTGTCATTTTTTAAATTATAAACCTGTTAAATATCTAGCTGTCAACTGTCAATCTAGTATCTGAGAATTTGGCAGTTGTCAAATTTATAACTGTCAACCCATCAACTATCAATCTGTTATTTTCAATCCATCATATGCCAATCTGTCAATTGTTAGTAATTTAAATGTCATTATATTGACATAGTCTGTCAACTATCAATATATCATCTACCAATGAGATAATTAATCTATTAACTATCTATATGTCAAGTGTCAGTCTACAATATGCCAATATGTCAATTGACTATATTCTAACTATCAACTTTTTAACCGCTTATTTATCATCTGCTAATATGTCAATTGTCATTCCGTTAAATATCAATATATTGATGGTCAATCTGTCAACTGTCAATATATCATCTGGCATCTGTTCATTGTCAATCTAATAACTGTAAATTTACAATTTGCAAGTAAATTGTTAATCTTTAAACTATCAATCTGTCAATTGTTAATCTATCATCTGTGAATTTGGCAATTGTCAATCTTTTAATTGTCAGCCTTTTAATTATCAATCTTATAATCATTTAAATGTCATTATATTGACTATCTATCTGTCATTATATTGACTATCTAACTGTGAATATATCATCTGCAAATCTGTAAGTTTTTAGTCTTTTAAGGGTTACTTTATCAACTATCTATTTACCAAATGCTGTTTAAGTTAAAACGTATACTTCCATTTAAAAAATTTAAAAAATGTGGAAAATTAAACTCACTGTCAATCTATCATCTGACAATTATTAACCTTTTCACTGTAAATCTATTAACTATCCATCTGTCAACTGTCAATCTATAATATGCCAATGTTAATTGACTTTCTTCTAACTGTCAACCTTTCAACCGCTAATTTATCATCTACTTATCTTTCTGTTAAATGTCTATCTGTGGTCTATTTGTCAACTGCCAATATATCAACTGGCATCTGTCAATTGTCAATCTATTAACTGTAAATTTACTGTAATCTTTTAACCGTCAACCTACCATCTAGCATTTAATAATTGTCAATCTATCATCCGCCAATCTTTTAACTGTCAATATTTTAAATGTCGATCTGTCAACTGTTAATCTATCATCTGTCATTTTTATTAGTCATCTGCCATATATTATTAAGGATTTATTTTCTATTATTTCCAGCTCATTACCTTGTATCTGTCAATTTTTAGAAATGATTCTAACTTTTCATCTATCATGTATCATCTATCTGTCTTGAGCACCTTTCATAGGAAAATGCCGTTTTATTATACCAATTATAATCTATCACATGTTATCTATTATCTGATATAGTTATTATTAGAAAATTTTAGAATTCAGAAACTAGGAATTCTAAAAAGTCTAATTTCTATATCAATAAATCATTATATATAACATTTTAATTTAATTTATTTTTACTGATATAATTTAAAGAAAAATGCAACTAGACTTTGAAATGTGACATTGATTATGTTAATGATTGTACCTAATTACGACGTGTTTTCACCCCCATATCATTTCTACATATACATTAGTGCTCAAACCTCGATTTGATTCCATTAATATCATTAAAATCTGAGCACAAAAAGACATACGATAAACAGGAAATAAATTCCAATGTTCCACGTCAGATAAAGGACGTGGAATAATCAACTTGAATATCTCGCCGTCTTTTAAAAAATTACGGGCCATAGATGTGATCAACTTCGTCGTGTAATCTCATTAAGTTTAAATGAAGAGCGAAACTCGACAATTTAACACAATCGAGAAAATGGAGTGCTTTTGTGGGAGTCTTATCAGCAGTGGCGGAGCGCAAATTCCCATCAAGGATGCTGAACGCAGAGAAAAATTCTAAAACGACCCCCTCAGCACATTATAATGCATTGAAATTTATTTATATACTTATCGTACAGAACATATTATTGCTTGATACACAATAAGTTAATGAAATATTTTGTATTTACAAATATCAATCATGATAATAAATAGTATTGTTACAATATTACATAATATGATGTAGTAAACACAAATGAATAGTGATTTCTATTAAATAAAAGAAAATAAAGTGTTTTATATTTACATGTTTACTAAAAAAATAAAATAAAAGTTATATATAATATATAAGTGTAAGCGATTTTTCCTTAGTAGATAAGTTATTAATATTGAAAATTTTATGCAAATCAAAGTATAAAAATGTTAATAATAATAATACGAAATGTATAAAAAAAATGTAATTATTATTAACTTCTATTTATATGTAGTAATAGATTATTATTACTAATATAAAACATGTTTGCTGCAGTATTATAAAATATACAGCTTATTGCCACAAATTGTAAAATCAATAGCTCGATGTTTAAAAATGTGTAAAGGAAATTCGGTGAATTGAGATTTTATGGCTGCTTTGAAAAATGGCACATCATCTTGCTTAATGGACCGTTTTATCGTAATTTTTATGCCAAAATAAATACAAATGTTTTATTCCAATAGATAATAATGATTTAAATAAAATTATAGAACTTGAAACACACTTAACGCCCCTTAAAATGTAACATGTGTACTACTTAATACCGGTAATATTAAGAGAAAACGTCAAGATATTTTATACTTTTATAGATGTATTTCCTTTTCAGGAAAAACACGAGAACAGGCAATTTACTAAACGAGCAGGCGGAATTAACCAATTCACTCCCACCGAGGATCTTCCTTCCCGAAACAATAAATCACACCTCCCATCCATTACACAGTATGGGAGTATAAGACGTTTCTTTTCCATTTATAGATTGCAACATTAAATGAACAAGATTTTAAATTTAAAGGCTTTATAAATGATATAAACACTTTCTGCAAACCTTAGGATTTATTTACTTAATTTAACTTTCCTTTATTTTACTAAAGTAATTTTATTATATGTGCCCTAAAATAAAACAATAAAAATGTATTTGTTGAAATAGTGTATGTAGGTTTTTACTGTATGTAACGTATAATATAATAGTCTACGTACAATGAAATACATACAGGAATTAATTAATGCAAAGGTAACAAAGGAATGTTTTGTTAATACGCTGAATACGAGAAAATGAAATAAATTCTTTTTAAAAAAAAAGTTGTAGGATATTACACGACCTAACCAATGTCATTACTAGTATTACCATTTCAACAGCAATCAATCATCTTTTATGTAAATACATTTACAACGGCTTCAGTATAATCGATGGCAATCATTACATTGTTGAGTAAAATAAACGACGTTATTGATCAGTCGGACGTAACACAAGAGCTGAATAATATCCACCTCATTAATGCCAATTTATAAAAACGAATCTCTACAATGTGAAAAATCGATTGGGGGATTCCCGCCCTTAACGAGTCGGCACGAAACGCATGTGCGGAATCCCTCGCATCCCAGTTACGCGGTTTGCTCGTCAAATATTACCTTTCCTCAAAGCCGTGCACGAAACACCAACACAAAAAAATATACAGAAACGTAATAACGGCCGTTTGTTTGTTCACCTGTTAGAGTTTATATTTATGAGATTGCCAGGAGTCTGCAAACAGCGCGATTTCACGCATGGCGTTCTGAAAGGATCAAGTCGGATGCTATTTTTTTAAGAGGTGTATATTTATTTTAATAAAATTGACCTAGATGGTTATATAAAATAAGTTAACTCGAGTTTTAATATAATAAATGAAGCAAGTCAAGCAAAATTTTATTACCTTATATATTATTATTATATTTTTCGTTGCCAATTATTTATCACAGAAATAAAAAAAAACTTTATGTAGATGTTACTAAACGACTTCTTACGATTATTGCCATATGTGGAGTTGAAATAGAATATGTAAAGGATGCAAAACTTTAATCGCCACCGTACCTAAATGGTCTAGATCAGGGGTCGGCAACCTTTTAGCTGTGGTGTGCCAAGCCACTCTACCAATATGATTCAGGGTGCCGCCTTAATTCTAAATTATATAATGGGGTTCTAGAGAAGAAGAATTTTATACCAAATTTATCTTTTAAACGTATTTATTAAAAAAATAACATAAAATTCTAACATAAATTAAAAATTTTTAATGCGAACCTTGTCTCTGCACATTTTTGCTTAATATTTCAATATCAGGGGTATAATTTGTGACTTTTAGTTTCACTCTCACTCACCCTTCGCGCAGATTTTCGTGACATTAGCGAGCCACGTTAGATAAATAATTATAATTAAACATTTTCTCTTATTTAAAAATCACTTCGTCTCGATATTTTCGCGATTTCCCTGATACTTTGTAGAGTGCCATTGAGAACCCCATCGCGTGCCAAGCTTGGCACGCGTGCCAAGCTTGGCACGCGTGCCATAGGTTGCCGACGCCTGGTCTAGATTGTAGAGCACTGGACTGGTCATAAGTTTAAAGTAATGTTATATATAATTAATAATAATTTTACACAGTTGGAAACATTTTCATTTACATAATTTAATTTTGCAATGTTAGAATTTACCATTTCAATCAATATCTAACATTTTATTTTTTAAATTAACAGCACTTAAATTTAAATATTTGCAACCATATCGATTACAATAATTTCCCTCATTACAGTCATTAAAAAAATCGTGGGATATTATTAAGATGATGTCGAGCATTCTACTCGTAATTAATCACCAATTAAAAATAACTGTAATGGTCGCACTTAATATTTAAAAAAAATGCCCATTATATTGCATTTATCATCGTCATGTCTGGACCTTAATAACGGAGCAGCGTAATAAGAGAAATTAAATTTTTTCCATTAACAAGTAACAACAAGCAAGTAATCCCAATTTTAATTTCACGTGGGAGCGCACATTAAAAAATTTTTTGTTCGAAACGAGTTTTCATAAATTTAATACCCCTTCCGGAGGCAGTTCGGAGCTTAATTAAGTAATATCTTTTTTGTTAATGTGCCTTAATAGAATGAATTATTAGCCATGATTATGCAAATATCTGATATACAAAGATGTAAATTTGTTTAGTTAAAAATATCGTTATGTTTTAATAGATAATACCCAAAGAAGTATATTAACGTATAATCTATATTCCAATGCTCTATATATAGGGCCATATAGGCACAGTGGGAATTAGATCCTTGAGTTTTTATCTAATATGTGAATGCAAACTTGAATTAGTAGTGTAACTTAATGTCAACTATATCATTGTATAAATAAATAAAAACAAATAAACTATGTAACACTAACAGTGTGGAATAGGTTTGAAATGGATATAAGGATGTTCGGATTGGTGGTCGAGATTGGATGTCTAGGCTGGAGTTTGGGTGGTGTAGCGGTTTTGATAGGCTGGGATGGCAATACTAGTGTTGTGGCTTGAAGCTTGAAATCATGTAGTACGCAACATAGAAACTAAGTAGTAAGCCGATAAGATGAGTGTTACTAAGAGGCGAGTTGTGAGGAAGAAAGGACGAGCGCTAATAGACTGTCATCTCTACAGGGATGCGGCGCCGAGATGCGGAGCTCGTGGCTACCTACTCAAGTTCACGCTTTAGTGTTACATACTCTCTCCCTAGTGCTAACATGGTTCCGATGAGGCAGCCAGAAATTTAGACTCCTTTCTTGAATGTCCTCTCTTGCGAAGGAGGTGGATTGGGCGTAGGTTCTCAGTGCCTTCAGTAAATAGTGGGAGTACTTGGTGGACGAACTCACCAGGACAGAGACAGGCGAAACAGTTCCTTAAGAAACAATCGCCAAAATTCACGACCGAACTCCTGAACCAAGACAGGAAAATGGTCAAAACAATAGTAGGCCTGATAACAGGACTCTGCAAGCTCAACAAACATTTGAGCAAAATAGGCCTGGTGGAAGAAGCACCATGCAGATTCTGCCTAGAGGAAGAAGAGGACTCGTTCCACATCCTATGCCACTGCGAGGGTCTAGCAAGGATTAGATATCAAAAGCTAGGCACTACAAACCCAAGCGCGGAGGCTTATACCCAAGCCCCTTTGGCAGGGCTAATAGGACTAATCAAAGAGGCAAAGCTAGAGCTGGTCATCTGAGATAAACAGGGATCCACAATAGACCTGAAAAGGTCGCGGTGGAATAGGCGCTGGTGCCACCCTTATAACATCTATCTATCTAAATAGTGGGAGTGCTAGGGCGTGGAATGTTAGTACTCCAACCTTAAATATGTGCCGCGTTGAATGGGATGTCGTAAGTGTATAATGTACGTTATGGAGACCTATCTAAACATGACTTCGTTCTCTACGTTAGTTGTGATGCTCCGCAAGTTTTCGATGCTCAATCACCAAAGCCTCTGACGGAGATCTGTTTCTAAAAAACAAATGTTTACGCTAATACGTACTGCTTTTGTGAGAACGTTTGATTCGTACGTGGCAGCTCCCTTTCCTTGTAAACTAATGTAGAGTGATATTGATCCCTGAATTAGCTTAGTAGATTAGTGTCGGTCTAGATGCTTTCTTAGGTACGAGAGAGTATTTTATCCTCTCACTAATGTTGAGATCATCCCGATGAGGCAGCCAGGACTTAAGGCTCCTTTTTGGATCTTCATTTTTGTGAATGGGGTGGATCGGCTACAGGTACTGAATGCCATCGGTAAATGATGGTAATGCTAAGGCGTGGTACATTCTGGTGCTTAGATTGTAAAGGCAGCAATTGTAAAATAATGCAGTGTTGTTGGTCTCATAATCAGCTTAGTAGAAAAGTGTAAATCTAGACGTGATCAAGTAAATAGGTGGGCATAGAGCGACGAGCGGAATCAGTCTTGGTTTCAGTCGGTGACGCGATGAGGAGATTCGAGGGTGTCGGTGAGGCCTGGCGTAGAAATTTTTTCTAGCTATGATAGTCCGGAAGTCGTGGCTGACTTCTTCAGCTGTTTTAAGTCTCGACAGAGGGTTAGACAGACAGAGCTCTATCTAGTACTACTTGAGACGTGGGTTTTAATTGCAAACCGCATTGCGGTTAGTGCTGTGAGTAGCAAGCTCTGTCTTCATATCATGGTGATATGAAACGTTGAAGTTGTGTTCTATTCTTAAACTGAATATTACACATGGTATAACCGCGCTAACAAACGGTATTCCATACCGGGAAAATATGACGCCAGTGGCGCATTCGCTGTATAAATTCCAACAATCGACTGGCTAAGTACATGACAATCAGGCTGGTTGTATATCCTTCTGAAAACGTAATATTCAAATGAAATTGATTCAATTTTATATTGCTTAATTTACATCTGTGAAATTTGATGCTTTCGCGATTTGTTATTTCTAAGGTAACTGTTTGTAACGACTTGAATATTGTGTTGTTGTCGAATAAAATATTAGGTCGTATAAAGTCTCCACGGTTTTTTCGTACATATTTTTTTATTGAAAATAAATTTCAATCAAGTACATATTGACCATTATTACCTTTGACCTTTTGCCATTTATCTGGTAATTTCATAATTCCATTGATGTAGAATTCTTGTGGTTTATCGGCCCAAGTTATTTTCATCGGCGCTTCGGTTGACCAATTTCTTACCATCAAGGGAGTTTTGCAAAGACCAAAACAGATGATAGGCGGTGCAAGGTCTGGGCTGTGCGGTAGATGCATCGAAACTTTCCAGCCAAGTTCCATCAATTTGTTCCGAGTCATGAAAGATGCATTGTCATGATGAAAGACAAATCCCTTTCTGTTGGACAATTCTGGTCTCTTTTCTTTGATTGCTTCGTTCAAACGGTCGATTTGTGCATAGTACAGGATCGAATTGATAGTTACGCCAGGTTTCAACAGCTCAAAATAGACAATTCTCTTCCAGACCCACCAAACACTCAAAAGAAGCTTTTTTGTCATCAATGCAAGCTTTAAAGTTGCTTGCAGAGGGTCGCCAGCCTTTGAACACGACCTCTTGCGTTGGATTTTTTCGTATTTCATCACCAGTAATTATTCGTTTCAAAAATGGGTCGAATTCGTTTCGTTTCAACAACATATCACTGATGGTAATTCGGTGAATTAAATTTCTCTCCGTTAATTCAAGTCGTATCCAAACATCGAGCTTCTTTTTGTAGCCTGCAAATGATTCCAAACTGTCATATAGTTCATGTTTAGTTCCTCCGCCATTTCGCGACAGCTTGCTTGCCGGTCTTGCTCCACCAGTTGCAAAATTTCGTCGAGTTTTTCAATTACTGGCCGGCCAGAGCGAAATGCATCTTTAACATCCAAAATTTCCGGAACGTAATCTAGCAAACCACTTCTGGGTCCTTCGTTCACTAACAGCATTTATCACAAAATTTTTGGCAATTTGTTCATGCAGCGGTTTTGACTTTTTTTTATAGTAAAAAAACATACTGTATTTCTTCACATATTTCACTCATTTTCAAATTAATATAATCTTGGCAAAAATGTGAGCTGGAATGTTACATTTTAAGCATATGTTTGTTCGAGGCGATCAGGTGAGTGTTGCTCTAGATAAAGTATCAGAACCGGCTTATAGCGAAAAACCGTGGAGACTTTTTATACTTCCTGTTATTAACTTCTCCTAACTTGTATATTGAGAATAAAACCTAACGCTTACAGAGTTAAATTCTTACTGAGTAGTTAAGTGTGAAATATATTGACAAGAAAACAATTAAATGATGAGGCTTTAGAAGAGGGGTGAAATTCTATATTTTCCTTTGAAGGGGTGCAGATGACATCTTCGGCGGCGTCAGGTACTGGCAGCAGACGTAGTCCCGTTAGTCTCAAGGACAAATCGTTCCCTTTTCTTAGTAATCCGGGCATATGCAACGTGCAGGCGCATAAATTAAGAAATCTAAGCATTGTCCGGACTTGACTGTCGGATGTTTGGAATTACTTCATTCGATCTGGAGACAGGAATTTTTATGGGGCAAAAATTCTGTGTCTATTCCTGAAGGAATACTGCTCCTTCAGACTAATTGATGGGAATTTCAGCTAAACGTGTTATCACTCGTTTCAATTCTGTAGTGGCTGTTTTGATGGTAGCAACCCTAGGAGTTCCATCGTTTTCTGGCTGTAGCTTCAGCACACGTCCCTTTCAAAGGAGGTAGATTTTTGTCCTTCATAATGATTAGTTCTCCTATCTGCAGGTCTTTTGTTTTTTTAGTCCAGTTTATCGCGGAACCTGTTTTGGCAGGTATTCCTTGACCCATCTTTTCAAGAAATGTTACTTTATAGAGTGAATGTGTTGCTATCTTACAATCTACCCATTTTATATTTGTCAAGTTCGGTTTTGGTACTCCTATAAGTGAATCTCCTACCAAGAAATGCCCAGAAGTAAGATATGATAGATCATTAGGGTCGTTGGATAGGGAACAAAGCGGTTGGGAATTAATGATGGCCTCAATTTGAACAATTAAGGTTGTTAACTCTTCAAATGTTAAAATGTTAAAGTCCGCCAAAGTGACGCGATCTAGGTGGTATAAAATGCCATTCTAATCCGTTTATTGCAAATATATTATTTGACTTATTCATATTTAATTCGGGTTTTAATAATTAATTAAGCTCCCTTAATTATTTATCAGCACTATTTTTAAATGCACAGCCTTTGTTGATAAACATATGAATAATCAGGCATATGCTTTCTTTGGTATAGTTTTCCTTACGCCTTCCTTTATTAAAAACGGACCACAAAAATCAATTACTGTCGAATTGAAGGATTTGTTGACTGTTACTCGCGGTTCAGGTAATTCGCCCATTACTGGGTTATTTACGCATTTCCAGATTGCCTTTCTTACATTATTCTTTTGTCGATAAAGGGTAGAATAGATTCGCCTAGCTTGACTTCATCATTAACAAACAGTAGGGCAACTGTGAAATGACATGTTTCATCCCGGGTAATATTTCTAATAAAATGATTTTCGCATTTTCTTTCTTGCGGATTTAACGACTTAATTGCACCATTTAGAATTTTCGATTCTCCAAATCAAAATTATCTAGATATGTGCTTTGGAATCTGTAATAACCGGAGGTGTAACTGTCGTAAAACTTCTTTAGCTGATGAACCTAACTTCGTGCGTAATAATTAATCTTCTATCCTCGGAAGAACTCTATCTGGTGTATTTATGTGGTAGCATCCAAGTATTGTGGGTGGTTTGGGGCTCTGGAAAGCTTTTTCCTGTTTTTTCAATAATTTATTTAAAGCCTACTCTCTTCTAGAGATAGGTTTTTCCCTTCATCTAAGCGAAGTTTTATCGCTAGTGTCACGACTTTAGCGGTTAATAAGGTCGGAAAACTTCTTTAACAGATCTGAAATCTCGCTTCGAATTGCTGGACATCCTCGCAGACGACGTATATGCTGTACCTAGAGAGTACCCAATTTTCCAATAGACCCCCTTTGTTACTATAATATACGAGCTGCTGTTGTAAACTATTTTCCTCATATCTTCATCTTCGCATTGTTTTTGACGAATATTCGCGGCTGTTCGTCCACCTGAATCGCGTCAATTTCCATGGTTTCGTTACTCAGAGTTCGGACCAGGACAACAGTGACGTAATTTGACATTCCAGTGATGTATCTGGACGGATGCTTTCAATGGCATAGGCCAACGTAGGTCCTGGTGATTGCAACGATGATAGGATATCCCTCCATGTAACCCTTGAACTTATTGAGGGCCCAGATAATGGCAAAGGATTCTTTTTGTGTTATGGTGTAATTTCTTCTCATCGGGGTGAACAGGCGGCTGGTATATTTTACGGGGTGTTCTTTAGGTTCCTCCTTCTGAAATAGAATTTCACAATTCGGTATAAACGCTCGTAACCAGGAGCACGTCTGTATGAAGTAAATGGCTTACTTGAGATCACTGGGGTTTCTCCAGTAGGCGATTGCTAGTAATCCCTCTGGGTCTGTAGTAATACCTGCTATACGTACAACGTGGCCGGGAAATTAAATACGTTCTGGGCAAAAATGTTGTTTTTTTCTCGATTTATGGCTGGGGCGATTTAGGACGTGCTCCACACCGTGAAGGTATTACCTGAAATATTCGGATAACATGATGATATTGTCCAGGTATGCAAGCATGTAAAAATGTAGAATCCTTGCTTGCAGGAGGTCCACCGTCTAGTGAAACGTAGCCGGGGTATTGCGCAGTCTGAAGAGCATTCATTTGAATTAGTATAGGCCGAACGGACAAGTAAAACTTCCAATTACAGTAGAAGTAAACTTTCCTGAAGACCCATTTTGCAATAAATCATCTATCCTCGAGAGTAGGTATCGATCTGGTATGATGGCGACGTTGATGACGTGATACTATACGCAGAGGACCTGTTACTACCGGTGCACCCATGGAGATAATAAGAACTAAATGATGTTCCCCTCCAGGAGTTATCTAATTTGTTGTTGCAGCTCTTCTTCTCTAGGCGTTGACATCCGATACGGTTTCGTGCTGATCTGGGCGTGTGTGTGGTGGCATCCAAGTGTCGTAGGTGGCTTGAGGCTCTGACTGCTTTTTCTTGTTTTTTCTAGTAATTTATTCGATGGCTATCTGTTGATAGGTTACTCTCTCCATCTTCGTGTAGTTTTACGGATAGGGTCGTGCCTTCCATAGTTTCTGTATTAGGTCATAAATTTTTCTCATTGGCTTAGTAAGTAGGAAGTTGTCGATCTCCATGGGTTCCGTCTTCAGGCAAGTTTGCGGTTCTTATTTTGACCTAGATCGAGGGTAAGGCCAGCTTCTTCTGGAAAATCAATTCCGAGGATCGTTTTGCGTATCTGGATGTTCAGTAGCATGCAGAAGATTGTAGAAATGGGATGACATTCACTTCGGTTATTAGTTGTGGGGTAGGCTGCACGTGGCAAAAGCAATGTTTCCTGCCTGATTTTTGAGAAGTGTTGCCGTTTTCGACTCAGCGCATCCTGTCAGCTCAGCGAAGCAACAGTGATTTACCGTTTACCTGGTTTACCGTTTACTGTTATGCATACATGCGATCTTTTCGTATCCATTGTTGTGTCAACGGTGGAAATTTGCGTGACATTGGAAATTCTTGATTTCTGCAATTTCTGTGACTTTCTTCCTTTCGGTGGCCAGTATTCATGCAGGAAGCGCACTTATTCTTTTCCGTGCCTCTGGGCTTCGCGGTTCAATTATCTCCCTCAATAATATTTTCGGTTTGTCTCGCATTGGTTTGGAGTTTGTTGTACGAGTTCACTGTATTTCTGGCCATCCTTTTAGTGATCTCTAGATGGAATGGTTTGTATATAAAGTCTACTTGCAATTTATTTACCATAGCTAGGCTCAGTTTGTTGATCAGTGTTTACTTATATATTAGAATGTTTTACAGGGCTGTACTGTCTTCATAAATTTAAGAAAATATTTTATAATTTGGCCTAAAGGCGCCCGTAGTTGGTCCGAAGAGTTGATTTTGTCCTTGTTGCTCTCCCACCAGATGGCGGCAGGAGCCTCGAGGAGTAACTGAAATCCCGTGATCGTGTTTCCTTTAGTGATGTATTCGGCGTTTTTATATGCCGTAATTGTATACTTTCTAATATTTAAGCACAAATTGAAGAATCCTCCATCGTAAACAAGTTAATATTTAAGGATGTGTTTTACCCTTAAACTGGGTAGTGCATTTTTAAAAGCTTCCTCTCTTGAGTGCTATTAGGCCAAGTAGACGAGCGCTAATAGACTTACATCTCTAGTGTGCGGAGGCTACCAACTCAAGGTCACGCGCTTTTGTAGGTACGTAAGAGTTATGCCTGTTAAAACAACTACTTTCAGATCAAAAATTGAAGTATACAATAATAATTTGCATACTATAAATAGTACAAATTTGAAAACCTTCACAGCCACACATAAATATAGTCTCACTCAAATCAAAATACTGTGATTATTTTTCAGACTTACATATATGATCAATACGTAATGGCATTCTATATATTGTAGTAAACGATATATCTTGTTTAATTAATGAGACATTGGAGTTGAGACACGAGCGAACGAGCAACATTTACAAGGAATTAATGAACCAATCAATTCGGTCTAGCAGCCGATGACAGGGCAGAATCAATACATCAGGGTATCTACCAGCAACAAATTAAATTTCCAGCGGCTAAATAATTGTTTGAATGTATAACCGCCAGTACCTACACACCAGAGTAAGCCGAATTCCCCTTTGCAGGATCTATCCTAATTATCATGTGTGCTGTGCGCCTCCTTTGTGATGTAAATGTTTTCGATATATTCTGCATGAGGTGCCGCATAGATTAAAAGTCGAGCCCTCCAGGAAATGAAGCAGCCCTTACTAGAAATCCTCATGTTTGGTAAATCATAATAATTCAATTATAATTGTAATTATTTGTGTAAATTGAATTTGCTAGTAATAATTGGATGTGAATATAAAACTCGTTTCCCTACTTTCAACTGCATTACGCTGATGAGAAAATAAATCCAAACCGATCCACGTTTATTGTTAAAAGGGAAACAATAATTCACACATAAGCCACTTTGCGGTGAAACATTGTCGTAGAATAATAAAAACATTTTTGAAACCATATACTGTATCAGTATTTTATTAAAGAATGTGATTTCATAAAAAAATATTTTTCCCATCATAGTTTTCCAATTAATATTGCTCTGGATATTATGTCTACATTAAATACAGACCAAATCACTTTCATAACGTGTTAAGTTAAATTCAAAATAGTAAAAGGTCATTACAGAAACATTCTATCCACCGTTACTTTAGATTCATATACGATCTAATATTCTCATTAAAAACTAAATTTCATTCACACAAAAATTCAAGCGCACGTTTAATCCCCAGCTAGAAAATGTGTGGCAGTTGGAATTTTTGTAATTTAATTAATTTCTCTGGGCGCAGTTGTTTCCCTTTTAATTAAACACGCTCATTGCAACCTTTATTATTCCTGGTAATAAAAACATCATCATGCAAATCGCCTGTATTATCCACACGGAAAACAATTCCATGCGTATGTTGAAAAATTATCATATTGATTAATAAAATGTAGCCCGTTTTTACACAACACAACATGTACGTTCAATTGTTTATGTTTAAATCCCTATTTATAGGGTAAATTATTTCTAAACAGAACACGCGAGCTTTATAACGCTTTCTATGGATCGGAAAATTATTATATACATACCGAAAATACCGTGTGTACACATGATAAATATTTTATTTGCATTCGCGATGCGTTATTGATTTAGAGTAAAATTTATAATTTGTTATTCTTGGAATGAGTTTGCAACTTTATATATTATTTATAGCCGCTAATTTCTATTGGCTGTGATTATCGTGCGCTATCGATCATGTGCTTGTATAACAGTAATATTTGTGTAATGGCATGTATTATTGACCACATCGATTTATATTGTAGGGTGGCTAATCATATATTATCATATTTATCAAAATTTCTATTCTCCTTTCTATACAATTTAACAGTATTTTAGCTAAAGGTATATTTGCTTTAATATTAGGAAATTAAAGCAGTAAGTATATGAATCAAGTAGGTACTTTTTAGTCAAACCATGTTAATCTCAATCAAATTTATAATAATAAAAGTGCAAAAAAAATGATACATTTATCATGTAAACATCATTTTTTTAATGCAAATTAATTTCTTAAGACACCCTTGCTTATAGTTAAAAATACTGGAGAGTAGGATATTGGCCACCCATCCACCCTATATATGCATTTAAACTTAAGCTACAACAGTGCTTATAAAATCACACAATAACTTTAATAATGCTTTTGCCTCTGTCCCAACCTTCAATCTAAAGACCATACACGATTGTTTAATGAAATATTAATTAGATTATAAACACATTTATATTATATTTCAAATGTAAACATCTTTTCTGTCTATTAATTCTATAATTTTTAATCCTGGTGTTTTAAAATTTGTCCTATAAAATAACAAATTTTTGGAGAGTTGAAATAGTTTATCAATATTCTACAAATTTAGAGTTTGGTTAGTTGGATCATTTTAATCATTTTCATAATTTAAAATATGTTTTTTATTCTTATTTTTTTTAAATTTTAGTATTATCGACAGTTTTACAGTTAAAATACTTTCATAGTACTCTAAAATGTTCATGAATTTTTGAATTTATCACATTTAAAATTTGAGATTTTTTTATTGCAGAATTTTTGATTTTAAAGTTTTAATGTTAGTTCTCTAAAATTTAAGAATTTTTGATAGTATTAAAATTTCAATAATTTTTTTCTACTATATAATTTTAGATTAATTCATTTTCTTCTTTTTTTCTTCTTCCAAATTTTTATCTGAATTGTCTGTTTTAATTTTTTAATTGGTCTCCAAAATTATTGATTGTTTAATGCATATTTTAAAATTCTCATTTTAACCTAATTGGCCTTTTTAGTGCAGCCAGGAGGTGGAAAATCTTTTGTAGGCAGAGTTTGGGACTCCCCAGAACAGATATACCCACTAAAAACTCCTTCCAGTGTTACCCCGCGGAACAGCGGTTAGGCATTGCTTCACGAGGGGTAGGTTGGCAGTCAGTGTCCTTACCAGTCGGTATGTGTTTGTGTGTGTGTGTGTATGTGTGTAATGTGTTTGTGTGTGCAGTGTACGGCTCGGGTACGTGGGGTCGCTACTCTCAAATGGCTGTGCACGTCAGCCACCCCTGCGGGAAACCTAATTGGCCTAATGAAATGTATTGAGCACTAACCTTGCGTATTCCTTACCTACCTTAATGCACTGTTATCCCAGCGACTCTTCACATTCCTTTTATTCGGTGCGTATTAGACACCAGCGGCCAGAAGTGGTACCCATGAAACGAGATAATGGTGGAACTGGTAACACTACTTCACCTACTATTCCTTCGATCTTAGAGTCTAATTCGTTTCTTTACTTTTCTTTCGAGCACTTCTTCGGCGAACTTAGCAGCTCCTAGCTACTTCCAAGAGTCTCATGCTCAGCGTCGTCCTGACCCGCATCACACTGTTTACAGGAGGCATTTGCGGGCTTGCCTAACCTGTGCAAGAACGTGCCGAAGGCCCCATGCGCCGTGAGGAGTTGGAGCAGATAGTAATCTAGCTCCCCATATTGCCGGTATATCCATAGTTAGAACGTTGGGACTAGACACCGCGTCCATCTTCCCCCGAGATCCTCGTCTCAGCTAGTCTGCCAATTAATTAACAGGTCCTTCCATGTCCTCGTGCGGGCCCCTCGTTTGGGAATACCCTGCTTCTGCATGCGGTAAGTTACCGCTCCCCCTCTGAGGGTAATGTCCACGAGCGGGACCGATGCCGGTATCAATTGAAATGGTTCTGTATGATCTCGCGATGTTGATATTGCCAGGTTTCATTGCTCTTCTTAGCCTATCCACGTTAAGCTGTAACGTTAAGTAGGTGTCCCACGCTGGGACGGCATTTAACAGATTTGCCTGCGCCGTTCCTATGCCTTATAATTAATAACATCATCGGCGAAGCCAATAATGTTCGACCCTGTTGGCAGATCTAGAGTTAGCAGTCCGTCGTAAACAAGTTTCCAAAGGGACGGTCCCAGGATGGAGCCTTGAGGGACCCCTCTGGTGACCACCATTTGTTTAGTTGCGATTAGGAAGCCTCCTAATTTTCTCTCTCGGCTCCTGTAGGTTTAAATCTACTGCCAACGTAGCTTTCGTATTGTCTATCCTTGGTCGTGGTGTATTCACTTTGGGGAACAGCGTTGTTGTCATGGCCTCCACTCCACCCGGAAGTAGGGAGGTCGGGTTAGGTAGCGTTAGCATATAGCGCTCGATTTTGTAAGGGCGTCCCCAGGGGTCCGCCTCCACTTCTCTGATCAGCTCTCGCCACGCATTCTCTATACTTCACCTTATTGCCGTCTTGAACACCAACTAGCTTCCTCGGCCTCTCGAAGAAGCCGATCCAGTTCGACGTTTTGACCGCGCACGGCCAACAATGCGCTCCCTGAACTCTTATACCGCAGTGGAACTTTGTACCTCGGCTAGAGTACCCGCTGCTTCTTTATTAGGTAATATATATGCATACATATTTACATGGTTTATTACATTTTCATTGTTACAGAGTAATAATAATTATCCGCACTTTTCTACGTTAGGTTCCTCGGCCCCGCTACGACCTTTTTCTTCAGCAGAATAACCGCGTTTGCGAAGTTCGCCACCGCCTGCCACTTCTCGTCGCTCTCCGTTATTTTGTCCATAAGTGACTCCTCACTGAGCTCGCCCAGTACTTCCCTCAGGGTTGGCCTCTCCGCCTCCCACCTCCTGCATCATCTACACTCCGCTCAACCTCAATCTCCAACTTCCCAATCCACCACATGTCTGGTTAGGAGCTTATCATGGCCTCTATCTGCCTAGGGATCCACCCGTGGGGTGAAGGCCCTTGTCCAGCTGCCCTTGCTTGCCTCGTCCTATCTCTTCTACCACTCCTCGTAGAGCTACCCTCTCGCCGCCGTCTTCGTCTTCGACTTCTGTGCCCGGAAAACCCTCGCCTTTGCGGCCAGTTGTAGGTAGCACCTGTCTGTCGAAATGGTCTGGTATCCTCCGATCAGCCTCTCCGCGTTCTTTTTAGACAGTCTTCTTAAACCCTCGCAGGGTCCTCCCAAGTTGGCCAGAAGACCCTCCACCACCCTGACGGCCTTAGCAGGCCCTGCTGTTGCCTCCAGAACTAGCTGCACTGGGGGTTTGCTTCGATTTTGACCCCCAGGTACCTCATACCATCTTTCCCTCCTCCTGACCAACCAGGCCGCAGTTGTCTTCTGCAAGGCCCCTGTGCGCCAAACACTGTGTGATAACCTCTACCGCCTCTCGGACCGCAGTCCTGACCTCTCCCATCTTCCTCCTCCTAATCGCGACCAAGAGATCATCCGCAAACCCGGTCAGTTGTACCCCCACTGGAAGCGGCAGACTGAATACTCCGTCATACGCCACATTGCAGAGGATAGGTTCTAGTACCGATCTCTACGGCATTCCCCTATCTCCCGCGCTCCTTCCTCGCCCTCGTAATTGAGGGTTCTGTCTTCGAGGTAACTATTATCATCCTCTCTGGTCCTTAGACTCGCCACTTCTGGTGTCCACCACACTGACCTCCTTCGCGGGATAGGTTTCGGGAGGATCGTGATCTGACAAACTAGGGACAGTTTGTGGGAGCTCATTTTGGTCCGACAGCTGGACGGAATTTACTCGCGCCCATTCTAGTCGTGTCCCATCTCGGTTTTTGTATGGGTTGTGGAGGGTCCATAGTGCACATGGTGAGATTAAACCATACGTGCCGTATCTATCTACCCAAATAGATTTACATATTTACAACATTTTTTTTTGACTTCTTATTAGCTAAGTTGTTGCGTCCAATGGTCAACCACGTGGTCGATAGCCAAACACTGCTACTACTACTACTATTTATAATTATAACTAAAATTAAATTTACAATATAAATCTCAAAATGTAACAATAATTTAGAAACTAATTAATTTGAAAATTCAATATTCGTCCCCTAAACTTTAACTTTTGGATTAGTTAGTAGTTTTAAATGAGATACAGTATAATAGTACTATACAAATTTAGAGTTTCAAAATTTGTCCTTCAAATTTTTAATTCGGAGTGTGATTGGTTCAATTATTTTTTTTTTTTTTTAATGTCAACGTCAAAATGACAAAGCTGTATTAAATCGCCCAAATAAAGGGAAAATAAGCATTTAAAAGCTAATATATGTATCCAAAGCTGATGAACTGCGAATTAGCGGAGGAGAGGTTATGGGTTTGAGTGGAAGATCATCTACAAGTGTGAACTCCGCCCTTTGGCATGCTGTTAAAATTATATGTATGTTTTTCCTTCAATTTTGTGTATTTCAGTTTATTTGTATTTTATCTAATCATGACCGATAAAGCTTAAATGAATAAATGAATAAATGAATTTGAAGAGCTTTGATATTTATAAATTGAAATATTTCAATTATAGAGTTTCAAAAGTCTTTAAACTTATCCTTTAAAATTTTTGACAGTTTAAAAATTAACATAGCTTAATAGTATTCTATAAATTCATAGTTTGGTTGATTCAATTATTTTATCATTCCCATTTTCATAATTTAAAATATTTTCTTTGTTTCACAAATTTTAATTGGTATACCTCTTAAATTGAGTTTAGAGGAATTAAGAAATAAAATTGTTCAATCAATTTAAAAAAAATCAAATATTTTACGTTTCAAAATTCATCTTTTAATATTTTGGAATTTTTATAGTTTTACAGAGGAAATAGTTTAATAGTAATAAAACTAAACTTAATCATTTAAAAGTTTTTCATCTTCAATATTTTTTATATTTTCATTATTTTGCAATTCTTCTCAAATTTTCAAAATTTGTCACTTAAAATTTATTTTATTTATTTATTTATTTATTCTCTTTATCACACTTGCACAAAAAACTGCAGTTATTACAAAATAGATATAAAATATTGAAAACATACAAAACATTTTGACAGCAAGTTGAAGGGCGGAGTTCATCTTGTAAAATGTTATTCCACTCAAACCCATGGATGTCCATTCCTCCACTGATTCATAAAACTGGAAATCAGTTGAAAATACACTTTTTATACATTAAAATGCTTGTATTTCCCAATTTTTGGGAATTATTTATTTAATTATAGTTTTTAACTTGAAATCGTTTAATAGTACTCTTACAATTTAGAGTTTGTTTAGAAAAACCAAATTACATTCCACAAATTTTAATTCAAAAGTGCCTTTTAAAGTTTTTGAATTATTGATTGAACTTTTCAAAAAATTAAAATTGTTTTAAACAGTTTTAAATCATTTAATTTTTTAAAGCTAGTGTCTACATTATATAATTATAACAATAATGATTGTGCTTCTACGTATTCTTCGTGGCTGTAGGTCCTTCAGCCTTTAGTTTTCGAAAAGTCTACAAATGAAGAGTTTAATTCATCAATGTTAAATATTTGAACTATTTGAATTTCAAAATGTATTTGGTTTTCTTAAAACGTTATTTTACTTCTTTAAAATTAGAAGGAGTTTTGATAGATATATTTAAATTAAAAACTTGTTATTTTCCATATTAACATATTCAGTTTCGGTTTATTGCAACCATTATCAAAGGATAATACAGTGAATCATCCTTTGATAATGGTTGTAATAAACCGAAACACGTGTCAGGAAATTGAATATATTAATTTGGAAAATAACAAGTGTTTTAATTCAAATGTATCTATTATACTTTTTCATCAAGTAGCAGAGAAAGCGTGGAGTTTTGATAATTTAAATATTAAAATTAGACTATATACAATAATCTTTATTTGGATAAAGTATAATACATAACAATTGGCAATTAAATAAAAGAGCGATTAACATTTTAGGCTGGGCTGAAATGCTAATGGTCGATAGGCCATTCACAATAAATCACAAAATGTAATTAGTATTATTTTAAAAGGAAAAAATGCGAATAAAGATATTTATTATTATTATTATACATAATTACAATCAAAATCAATACAAATAGTTAGTATTAGTCTACAGATTGGGGTCCTTTTGCCCTAAATCAAACTATTTCTAGAATTTTAAAGTTTTTTAATTATAGGGAGTGGTCCTATAGATTTAAAATTTTGAATTTTTTTGCTACTTCGAAGTTATAAATTTGTGCATTTAATTTTGTTTTTACCATTTAATTAAATATCGTCCTTTAATAGTTTATGCTACTTATTTTTTACTTTTGCAACTAATTTAATTATGAAATTTAAATTTAAAATGTAAGGTTTAAATGTATAAGTATTAATCAGTATTTAATTAGTTGAGCAAGTTTATTACTATTTAAACATAAACTGATGTTTTAGGATGTAAATCATTTCCTGAAACTCCCAACTGTAGAGCGCCATCTATTCTGAATCAAAGAACTAGCACCTGCTGGCGACCGAGGAAACGTAAATGGTCGAACAATGGAAGAACAACAATAGTTTTGTAACTGGAGATTGAAAGCTAACTTTGCTGGAACAGAATCTCGCTGTTTTCATAATAAAATGACTAACAGAGAGTTTCGTGTAAACTAAGCGATTGTGATACATAAACCGGATGTTTTTAAATTCTTATATGAATCAATTAATTTTTATTAAATTATTGTGAGGCCGTTATAAGCGATAATTTTCTATCACAGAGGAAACTGGACGGACTCTGTGTATGAAATTTTCATCAAATGTTCGACCGAAAAATATGGCAAGGATTTTAAATATTTAATGGCCTGCCGACCAACCTTTCGCTTCGGGTTCCGAATATGCTTCATCTCTCGGGACGGAGGGTCAGCATTTTCGACGCTAAAAGGATCTCAGATAACCACCCTAATTTTTAAATCCCTCGGCGTTATTCCGCTTCACCCTTCCACGAAGAGGCGATTTATAAACGTAAAATACAGATTTTACGTCAAATCTTAGCCTCTTTTGAGACAAATGATTTATTTGATATAAAAAAATGATAGGGAAATAAATTAAAATATGTATTAATACATTAAATATATTAAAATAAGTATTAAAAAATGGTTAAAACTAATAATTAATTTATTATCATAATGAGTTTGATTGTAAATATTTTGGTCTTACAGGATATATTGGTATAAATATATACAATCAAGATTCCATGCTGTAAACCTTCTAGTTTTAAATTTATATAAATAATTAAAGACCTATCTTCAATTGAAATATAAAAATATAATAATCCAAATAATGTCTTCTTTAATTTTAGGTTTAGCAGCAGTTTCATTTTTCGTGAACTCTCGTACGTGTACTTCAAAAAATCGTCATAATTGTAATGATGGGGATTGAAATTGCACGTTCGACACATATTCAATAGCAATACGGGTTAAATTAATAAATGATGACATTTTCAATATTGTTTGCATGCACGTCCGTTAGAAACCACCAACAAATACGTCGAGCAGTAATTAAATCCTGGCCATCGATCTGAGCAATATATTAACTAGCTGAATGAGGACGTGTAATAGATTTAAATTAATTACTCCTGTAATTGAGGTAACCGCAGGACGAAAGGAGATGGATCCCTTACCCCGTTGGGGGTAACGGAACGCACAATAATTATGTATGAATTAATAACTGTAACAAGCAAAACATATATAAAATGTAACCATATACCTATCATCATACTATTTTATTATCCTTTGAAATTATTATTGTATTAATTTAACATAACTTTTACAGTGTTTCCAGTAAATACCTAACAATTCCAAAATTACCTAAATCTAAAAAACTTCAATTTAAATTTTTTAAGTTTAAGTTTTACTTTAAAAAGTCATTTAGTTTTAAAGACAAAACCTGTGAAATTATAAATACTCAAATTATAATGTTAATTCAGAGCCATCTATCTATAGTTCTATCAAAAATCTGTTCTGAAATCAATAGTTAGCAGCTTCCAAAAATATTTCAATTAATTTATAAAACAAGAGTGAAACTATCAAATAAAAGTTAAAATTGTTAATGAATTAATATTAATGAAAATGTATTGTTAAGAAAAGATACATGTATAACTAAAAATTTCTAAACACTAAAGCTACAAAAGTACAATAACGCATTTCTGCCCTGCCCCAATAAATTATACATTAACAGAATTCTTGACTTACATCAATAAACTATGCGTTGAGTCGTTTTGGCCGAATATTAAACTTGCATAAACGTGTAAACTTGATCATTGTTCTAGCATACCCTTGACCTACCTCAATATACAAAGCAATGGCCAATTTTTTCGCCCAAATAAATTATATTTTGTGATAGGTCAAGAATACGCTAATTTTGACCTACCTCAAGGTATACGTACAAATGCATGTATAATTAGCTGAACTTCTAACCAGATTGGACAAATCTTGAGAACTTATGTTGTTGTTGAGAAGGAGTCAAATTATTTAATGCTAGGTAAAGCTTAATGACAAACATAATATGCAGAAAATTTAACTTAAGCATAAGAATTAACTATGTATATAGATGTTTGGAATGTATATATTCTGAATCAAACATATGATTTTTATCCTGAAAATCCCTCAGGTATGGAAAAGCTAAATTAACACTAATGAAACCGCGGGTTTTTCATTGGCAATATTTTGTAGTTGTGGATCAATTTTACTTGTACGGATTATTAAAAGAGATTTAAGATCTGTAAACATTCTTTGTGTAATTCTTTTTGCAGAATGTTTTCTCACTCAAGTAAGTAGTACCAAAAACAGAAAACAAATTGTCAAATTGTATCAGTTGAAGACTTGTAAAACTCCAATAAAAATGAGTTTCGATATTTGTTTTTTATTATATCACCGCACTGTAAATCAATAATTTCCATTTGAAGTTCCGGGGCTAGGTATTCAATGTCAGTATCAAAAGTATTTTGAAAAATCTTAATTTTACTTGCAATGACATCAAAGTCTGAGAAACGAGTATCAAAATGTATCTTCAAAACACTGAAAACTTCGACTGTAAAATCGACTCAGTCTCAGTAGTGCGGCTGAAAGTTTCACATGTTTTAAAATGTGTGAAACTTGTTTTACGTAATTGTGATTGAAACAATATTAATTTCTTCCGGAACGAACACAGCTTGGGAAACATTTAACAAGTTAATCTATGAATGCCACGAAATGAGTATTCCCAAAGTACCGAGAATCTCTCCGGGAAAATTTCCAATGTGGTTCGATGAAAATAAGACTAAATTACGTGAATTGGAAACTTAGCATACTGCAAATTTATATCCGAAATCTAAAATAAAAATCAACCGATCGTAGACAGCTTTGGTCATACATCAGAACAAAGAAAAACCACAGCCGTATTCCAAGCATTGTGAATTATGACAATGCAAACCTGTAAGCGGGTTTTCGGAACGTTTCAAAAATGACGATATCCATATTTTATACCAAGCAAAAACGGTAGCTGATATGGACTACTTAGGTAACTTCTACGTATCCGAAGATTTAGTATTAATAAAAATTAACAAGAGGTAAAGATGATCTACCAGAATTCCTCATTAAGGACTGAAAAAATATTATAGGACAAACTTTGACTTTCATATATAACCTAATACTGCAAACAGTACTGTTCTCAGATTCTTGAAAGAGAGGAAAAACAACACCAATCTATAAGAAAGGTACTAAATCGGCAGTCTAGAACTACAGACCAATAACCTTAATCAAACCAAAATATTTGAGTCATTGTTATGCGATCACATTTACAAACAAACTTCCCACCTTATCTCACCGCACTAACATGGTTTCTTTAAGAAAAGGTCTACTATCTAATCTGCTCAACATTTCACAAGTCATATGGACAGAAGACTGCAGACAGATGTCATCTATACTTTCCTGACGAAGTCATTTGACGGTATCCCGCAGAGGAAACTAGTTGAGCAAACTAGTTGAACAGTTGAAACGCTACCCCATCAATGGAAATGTAATTTGGGTCATAACGTCATACTTGACAGACAGGCAGCAATTTGTCGAATACGAGGGACATCGGTCACTTCCATTCGAATCACTGTCAGGGGAACACAAGGCTCAAGATCATTAAACTTAAAAACTGGTATCAGGATAATGGACTTGAACTAAACACTTGACAGAACAACCAACATCAGAGACCTAGAAATTGTGTTCGACAACAACTTAACTTTCAGAGACCATATATCGCATTTACTCAGCATATTGAGCAAAATAGAGTATTGAATACCAGTATGGAAACCTTCTTTTCAAGTATATATTAATCAGCTTGAATGTATTCAGAAAAAAAATCCTCAAACGTCTGTTTTTCATAAAAAAACAAACAATTTCTGGTAAGAGGGTATCCATATATAAACTTACTACAAGAATTCAATATTGCTTCCGTTAAAGACCACCATGAAAACGTTCTCATAAAAACTTTGTACAATATCAATCATAACAAAATTGATAGTCAGAACATAATTGAACAAATTACGTACAAGGTGTCTACATCATTACTTCGCAACCCGTCTGCATTCAACTATCATACTCCTCGAACGAGTCATCACAGCAATTCACCATTAATAAAAGTGTACAATTCATATAATAATATACAACATACTTATCCAAACATTTTCCGTACAAGGACTGTTGATGAATAATACAATATAAGAGTAATGGTTTTGAACCAACATAATTTTCTATTGCCTTTGACACAAGTGCAACCACTCCTTTATTTTTACCAGACATATTTTTTCCTCCATCAGTTGCAATAGATTTCAAGTTTTTCCATCGTAGGTTCTTTTTATTAATGGCATTGTCAACAACCTTAAAAATATCTTCGCCAATAGTAGCACCGTGAATAGAATCAACATCAAGAAGCCGTATCTGACACATCCATTGACTCATCCAAGGCCAGATAAAACCACTGAAGATTTTACTCAGACAGCTGAGATGATATATTTTCTGCGATATCTTGTACCCTCCTAGCCACGGTGTTTACTGACAAACTAACAGTTTTAAATAAATTCACCTTTTCGGAGCACATTTCTTCGGCTACTGCAATTACGCGATCTTTGATCATTTCTCCATCAGAAAAACGTGAAAACGGTTTGCGATTTCAAGAGCCACACGAAAGCTGGTAAGAGTTGTAGCCTCTTGTTCTGCATTGATTACTGGACTTATTACTGGACTCAATCACAAAAGTTCCATTGATCTTTGAATGTTCTGTGTGTTCTGCCTGTTTTTCGCTTCTTTTAGTATCTAGCAAATCACACAAAAAATTACAAGTTAAATCAAAATTCAGTTACGTATGGGCGTTGGTCGAATCTATCTTTTTAGCATGGTTATGCACTATTTCACAAAAGACACATTTCCCTAGATAGACTGAGTCGCGGTGATATCGCTAGCTTTTTATTTTCCAATTACTGCGATCTGGAAGTGAGTGGAATACAATAGAACCTTTTCGAGCCAATGAGGTTATTCACGAATGTTTAATTGTTATTGTGCTTTCAAAACTACTACTAACGGCATCTGTTAGCGATAAATGATTTTACCTACCTACCAAAAAGGAGGCAGCTTCATTCTACCAATTTTCCAGGAGAAGCAAAAAACTGCGAATTCTATTAATTTGTAGGTTTTACATGTAAATTACTTTTTCTACTCCCATAGTAGTAAGTAGGCAATAACGCAATCGTTTGTTGATTAGTAACCATGGCATTATGAAACATGCACGTAATGAAGAAAAAACTAGCACGTAATATATTACGTAACCATTATTATTACAAAACTCCAATCAAGTAGCCTAGACAATTGAATTTGACATTTATCGTTGTTGAATACACATTACATTCACGTTATTTTGGTTTAATTATCATTAATAATTCATTTATTCATTGTTAAAATGAGTGATAGTGATTCCACAGAAGAAATTGTTGGAACTCCACCAGAAATTAGGCAACTAGCAGAACATACCCCAGCGGATCTTCTCTCGGAAATATCATCATAATCATGGATTAGCGTATGAATAATAGTGTTTTTTTCGGAGAATGTGTTATTAGCCTATTTTGGCGAAATAAGTAAGAAATACAAACCCTTATCTCTTTGGGCCATGTATTCAATGCTGCGAAGTGTTTTAATAGTGAAACATAACCTCAATATTGCAAAGTATTCCAAAATATAATGAATGGGAGTAGAAAAAGTATAGTACACAACTCGAGGTGTAAGTCACTTAGGTACTCGTGAATTTCTACACTCGCCTAACGGCTCGTGCGCAACTTTTTCCACTCGTACGTAATATTTGACTTACAACTCTCGTTATGTAATATACTATAAAACATACTCAGAAAATTTGCTTTTTAGAAATTTGGTTCGATCGCAATATCAAAAAAAAACGTTGGAGCTGCCACCTTTTTGCACCGGAGTAAAAAAAATGTCAACAAAAATTATTTCAATGCAATTTATTAACAAAATGTTATCAAAAGTAATACATAAACATAAACTATCTGTAAGCTATCTTCTTCTGACTTAGTTCGTTCTTCCTCTCCTTCACACTTCAGCCAGTCATAGAACCACATACAGACATACAGTAAGAAAGCACATATTTGTTGCAAGTTCTTTCACATGCAGGTATTTAGGGCACTTAAGTGGTAACTGTCCAGAGTAGAGGAGTAAATCCTTAAGGAAGGCACTGATGCATTCCATGCCTTTTGCTCTGTATTCAATGACGCGATATGGATATATCAAATTTTTGTTTTCTTTGATTTGACACGCACTTTTTAAAAGTCCCGCTGAAATTACCACTATAGTTTAAAATAATATTTTGGGAAACTGGAAGCACAATAAATTTACGGCATTTCTTTCTCACCAATGCAACACGATCCTTTCCCCTTTCCTTTTCTCCGTTTCGATCAATCCGAAGCTACGGTCACAAGGAAGGAAACTGTGTCCTGGTTCTGGTTATACTTTTAGCAAATCTATTAGTATTTGCAAGTGTGTAAAGTTACTTAGTGGTTTGGTTTTTATTTTGTGAGCTGCAGTTATCAGAATATAAATATAATTTTGTCACTATTGATAATTTTAAAGAAAATAATGTGAAAAGCTTACTACATCGTTAGCTCATTTCTTGGCCATGATTTCATTGTACATAAAAACGTACGATTTTCCAGAATAGGCTGCAAAGATAAAAAAATTGTATTCCCACAGTTACCGTTTCAAAAAAGCATATTATTATTATTATTATTATATCTTCGTACTCCATTCTTATAAAATAAATATCACAAAAAAATACATTACAAAATAATAAAATATACTCAAAATTTTGGCTGAAGGGAGGACGGGCGGAGTTCACTTTTTAAAAGGATCTTCCACTCAAACCCATAAATATAGATCATCAATACTGCATCCAAATGCTGGTACAGGTATCCATTTATGTATTTATTGCTTATATGAAGCATATCTTTGTCTTTAAATAGACATTTTTTTGTGATATATGCTGTCACATATTATAATTATAAAAACTAGGTACATGGGAGAGAGGCATATTCTGTTGATAATCAAATGCTAATAGCTCCATCTCATCTATGTTCTCTGAAATTTCTGCAATATCTTCTTTCATTTTTGTGTAAAATAATTTGCTTTCTTCTCATGCACCGCTTTTCAGTTATTAGATCCCTTTTTACTTCTTCATCTTTCTCGGCTGATATGAGGTTGTCCAGTCGGTCGCAAGTCTAACAAGTGTCGGACCGTAGCTTTCCATGAGTAGTTATAATTTGAAACAGAGTACCGATAAAAATAGTCGTTTATAACTTGAGGCTTTACTTTTCAAGATAAAGCCTATGCATTTTTTTAAACGTTTAGTTCTTATTTTAAATTTTATTCCGGCTATAGAGCGACGATCTTTTTGGAAATGACTGTATAGGCGAATCAATTTGATGTATTATATCCTGACGTAAATATCCAGGCATGTCTTTGGGTGCCGGAATATTATCTTTCAACTGCTTGATAATAAGTTCTACACTTTTCTTACTAACGTAATATAATGAAGAAAAAGCATTTCTACAAACCCTGTTTAAAGTTATGCCGATTTTTATATTTTATTCACAGGAACAAATACATTTTGGTCCTCCACCCAATTTAGTCTAAATCTGTCAACCTTTTTTAGAACTATTTGTTAGCAATATTATTAAAGATTGCCAAATATCTTGCTTAGCAGTGTCGTTTATTTTTTCAAAACATTTCCATTTACAGTTACAATTTTTGGCAGTTTTCCTTTTAACTTTCAGACATTTATTTTTGTTTTTAATGCCGATGTAAAATTTTCCTTCAGCCTATCTTTTCTCGGCAATATTTCTATTCCACTTACTTTCATCTCTTCCTCGTTTCCTGACAACTTTTTTTTTACAACTGTTTGTTGTAAACTAACACTGGGTCCAGGGTCATCGGGAAAAAAAAGAGATTCTCTGTCTGAACAGTCAAATTGTTCGCTTGGACTATTACTACTCACATTTTACAAAAACTATATTATTCGACAAACTTTCGAAATATCACAAAAAGCACAGAATAAAAACGTTCATAACCTACTGAACGTCAAGGCGGCGATTTCCTCATTTTGTAGGTACTGCATCTTAGCGGCTAAAATATGAATTATTCTAATTCTGATCTAGAGAGTAATGCTGCATTATCTCTTTATTTACAATATAATCTTGGTGCATTGCAACTTTGTTTTCTTGAGATGTATCCAATTAACAAAATACAGTTTCTTAAAGTAACTTCAAATGATTCGATTGTCGGCTGTGTTATCTACAGTGATTATTGTATTATCTTAAATATCATATAATTGGATTACCATTGAGATGATATTTTGTTATTATTTAATGACTTAGTTAAGTTATTGATGTTGCAAACATAAAATCCAAATTCAAATAAGCATTTTGCATTTACATTTCTTTGACTAGATATTAGAGATCAAAAAATCTCTTAGAACATCCTAATTCCCCAGAATCCTCTCTTTCGTTTAAATTATTGGACAGCTAAATTTTCTTCATGAAAATATGGAGAAATTATTAAGGTGGCATCTGGGATATTATCTAAGAGATTGCACTAAGTTCCTAGAATGTTTTTCTCGATTCTCTTATTTTATAAAGCTTAACCTAAACTTTTTGTTAAGCTCGATTCTCTTAAATTATAAATCTAAAGTTGTAATTCCTGGTAGACTCAGTAATCTTCCTCAATGCTCGTTGTTTTTAAAGCTTAACATGAAACCGTCGGCAGAAGTGTTTGATTTATTGACTAAAAATGAAAAAAAAATAGTATTGCTTAAACCAATGCAAATCTGCACTTAAAAAAGCCTCTGCTATTTTATTACACTCATATAAATCGTTCTAGAAAGTATTCTATTTTTTTACTTCTTTCGTAATAAATATATTTTCTATTATGTTATATTTCTATGAAGAAATTCTATGATAAAATGACATTAGGGCAGCTTTAACAATTGATGTTTACTGCAATATTTTATAGGCACAGAAATATGATTTCGGGAGAATCATGAGACCGATGCAGTATATATAGTTGCCCATGCGTCTTTCGTTCGTTCCATTATCGGCATTGAGGCCCTGAAAATGGCAAAACGAAGAAAAGTTTCTGAAAAGTTTCTACATGTTTGAAAAATGCAACCAGCATACCTCTAGAATGTTTAGATGTAGAAAGTGATGAGTTATATGATAGCGACAAACTGATCCACAAGGCAGTGACGATAACAGTGCTATTATTAAAAGTAGTGATGAGGAAATTCATGATAAAGACAATACAGATCAGTCAAGCGACAGTTATTGCGAAAATATTCCAAACAAACATACGAGACGAGGCATATGATTCCCTTCCAGTTCTTAAGACGATGGTAGAAGTAACGTACCAAATCAGCATACTGAAGTTGCTTCAGACGGAACTATTTGGAAAAGAATTGAAGAAGAAGGTGAATTACCAGTTCAAAGTGTTTTCAAAGACATATACGGGCCAAAAGCACATATTAAAAGAAACATTATGAAAGGGAATCTAAGTAGCGCATTCCTACTACAGATTGACAACCACATTTTGGAACATGTACGAATCTCGAGATTTGGGGAAAAATGGACAATTACGCAAGAAAAATTGAAGGCATTATTGTACGCAAGTTGGGCGTACGAAAGAATTTTTTTTCCTCGTGAAGTAGTGTCGCTTAGCGTCCCTGAACTGCCGTCTCCGTGATCCTTTTGTGTGCCTCTGAATGTCTTAATCTATGAAGTCCAGTCCATTTTGCTAGGGGATGCTCTTTAGCTCTTCTACAGAAAGCATAGGCTTCCCGAATTTTGCCGTGCGTTCTTGTTTATATGCTTCGCAAGTACACAGTAGGTGTTGGGGAGTTTCTTCTTCTTCCAAACATCTACGGCATAGGGGGATTTTCTCTATTCCCATCCTATGTTTGTGCTTATTTAGGTCATAGTACCCAGTGACTAGTCCTGTAATTTTTTTTAGTTTCAATCTGTTCAGTCTTCACAGCATCAGCATGCTGTCAGGTACCGGACCATCTAGGAAGAGTCTAGAATGCCTCATTCCGTTTTGGTTATGCCATGCCTTTTTATGCTCCTCGGCTAGCTTGCGTCGGATTATTTTCTTGTTTGGCTAGCAAGTCGGCCCCAAATGCCCAATAATTCTTTGGTCCTTGAGTATCCATACTAGCTGTGATTTCCTTTTTGTCGCTAGTGCGTCCAGTCTATTTATGCAGGTCATGGTCAGCCTGGAATGCACTATCGGCGAGGCTAGAGCTTTTATGGTTGCCTGGCTACCGGTCATAATGGTAATTGGTCCTTTGTTATGTCTCAACTGCATTACGTGATGAGCACACCAGTCAATGGTGGCTATTTCGACCTGGAAGATAGAGGCATGTTTCCCCAGAGCATTCGCGAATTGTTTGCTCCGGTTGCACCCTCCATAGATACCAGCCCCGGTTCCCTTAGTAATTTTGGCTCTGTCTGTGTACCAGATGGTTCCTTTACTCGTTCCCGAGTATGTTCCATCTGTCCATTCACTCCACTGTGATACGATTGTTTTGAATCTGCGGGATTAGTATACGATTTTAGTGAAATCGGATCTTATTTTTAGGGTCTCTTCTTCTTGTAGTACTTTAAATGTTGCTGGTCTTGATGACCCCACATATATAGTGTGTCCATTTATGTGCATTCTAATAGGCTGCCTGCCTAGCTTCCATCATAACAAATAGATGTAGTGGTGGCTGCCGTGAACGTTGTCCTCATTGCCTTATTTATGAGCAGACACGCATGTCTTTGCACTCTTTCAAGTTTTGCTGCTGCGCTTTTGGTTTGGGTCGTTATAACCACAGTGTATAGCCATTTGGTCATACTGGGTCTCAGTTCCCATGTGCGTCCTACTATTTTTCTGGTCGCAAAAAGTCCTCTCATGACCTTTTTGCTTATGTTCTCTAAGTTGAAGTTCAATCTGGTATCAAGTATGACCCCTAAATATTTTACTTCAATTTTGATTAAAACTTCCATTCTATACATATGTAGTGATTTTACGTCATCCAAGTGAAGGAAATGGTCGCCGTTTGGACCGGGTTTACAGTTAATCTTTAATTCCTGCACCATCTTTCTACGGTATTTAGTGCCCTCTGCATCAAGTTTGATACAGTGGCATAAAATTTTGACTGATGTACAGACGAAATATGTGGTAAGTGGCTTTCCGTATTTAGGAAAATCGAGGCTCGAAATGCATGTATTCCATTGGCATTAAAATTAAGATCTAAAAATACTTCGTTGCTTGAAACAAAATACGCAAACAAGAAGGAATTGCCGAAAACTTGCAATCTGCAAAAAACACAGCATGGCTCGTTTCTTAACGTTGTTGTACCAAAAGTACAAATTGATAAAACTGCTAAGAAATTACCTGAAACTGTTTCATTTTATAATAAAACTAAATTGGCGTCGATGTCATCAGTGACATGACACGAAAATATACCGTGAACTCAGGTTCCAGGTTCTTGTGGCCACTTCAAGTCTTTTCAAATATTTTAGATTTAGTCGGAATAAGTTACTGGATACTGTACCAAAATACAACAGGAGAAAATATCCCACGGAAAGACTTTCTGTTTCGATTGGCAGAAGAAATTGCACCAGAATATCAGACTTTAAAGCAAAAACCACACGAAGCTGACCAATTACAAGTGGCATGGTTCGTATATGCAAACGGTGTCAAATAGGATAATACAATAACAATAAGACTACAAATATTTACAATACATGTAAAAACGTGTATGCGGAAAGTGTTTAAAAACGAAAAATCTACATGTGTAGAATTTGTGACCGACAAACTGTAAACAACAATTAAACGTTTTGTTATTTGACAATGTCTATAAATCTCAGTTATCTGAGAATAAAGAAGTGAAACATAACAAGAGTTTTAAAGTGTTATAATCACTATTAGTGCAAATAAATAAATACACAAAATAAATATGCTTATAATTACACTGATAAAACATTTAAGTTTAATTGTAGTTAATACATAATATAAAAACATGAAGATTTTAAACAATTATACACATTTCTAAATTCTAAATAATTTAAAACATTACAAAAATAAAGAAAAACATTACTTTAAGAGATTTATAAATCTCATATTATTAATTCCTCAAACGATAAAACAACTCTTATCATTTTAAAACATTGACCTCTCCATATCAAACATGACCTGAATTAATCAATACGGCTCACATTACGTTCAGTATGGATTCTATTTTCAAGATACTTGAAGAAGTGGTGGGCGGCGAAGTGAAAAAGACACGCAAAGTAGCAGAAAGCGACGTGGGAACATCGTGGATCATCAACGTTGGAAACACCACGGTATTTGTGAAGTGTTCACGCGATGAAGGCGATTACGCCAATGAAGGGGCGGTTTATTTCCGAAACGAACACACGTTTTACACGAAAATTACAGAACACTTTTCATCCCTGGGAATCCCCGTTACCTCCACGGCGGGCTGCATGTGCGCGGGTGATAATTTCTTTGCGCTTGAAGACTTAATGGCCGAGGGGTATAAATCCTTGGACGTTAAAGAAACTTTATCGTTAGATTGCGTTAAGTTGGTGGTGAAGAATTTAGGTGCGTTTCACGCGTATTCCTTTGCGATGAAGGAAAGGTTGTACGAGGAATTTAAAAGTGCTGTTGGTAGTTTGGAAGAAACGGTTTTTACACCTGAAAAACGAAAATTGTTTATTTTTGCGATACACGACGCTCTTAAATTAGTAAAACAATCACTACCTAAAGATAGTATATACGTGGAAAAGTTGAGTTTATTTACGCTTAATATTTTTGAAAAGTTAACAGAACTTGCAAAAGGTGATGTTGATGAGTATCACGTGATCACACACGGTGATTTGTGGCCTAATAATGTTTTAATATCTGAAGATAGGGTGAAATTTGTTGATTTGCACGCGTGCAGACTAGCCTCACCAGTTCATGACCTAATGCTAATAATCTTGTTGGGATTGGATGGTAGAACAAGGATGGAATCGAGGGATGAATTATTTGTGATTTATCATAATTCACTATGTGAGAAGTTACGGGAATTACGTTGTGATCCAGTGATGGTGTTTCCGTTTTCCGCGCTCCAAAAACAGTTGTGTGAACATACAAGATTCGCTTTGGCGACGGCTCTTGTGGGTTTGCCACTTTTGATGGATGAAGGTGGTGCCTTACAGATGGAGGATGGGGGTGATCCATTGCTTTCATTTATACAAAAAATTCACGCCAGGAAGAGTATGAAGTGTAAGAATAAAATAATTGAGATTGTAATGGATGTAATTGATCATGGTTACTTGGATTAAAAAAGCAATACACGTATTTATTATTATTTTTTTGCTTCCCGTATTATATCTATTAATATTAGCTACTACACCACTACGCCGTAAATTTTTTATTATTATTTTTTATCTTGTCCGGAATTAATGGAGCGGTATTTGTTCCGGTATGATGTGCTCGGAAATCGTCCTATTTATATCCACACGGCGCTCAACACTTTTCCAATGTCCGTTTTGCACACACAAACACATACAGGTAAATGTGAGCACGATTATGAGGAGGAATTTCAGTAGTAATTCGAATGTACATACATACAGCTGCGAATGAAATCTTAATTAACTTCGGTTCGGTCACACGATCGATCGTTACACAGGTAGCGATTACATATCGCGGTGGTCTAATTATGTTGAATTCAATTAGCTACACGCTGTTTTAATTAGGGCAATCAGTGCACAGATGTTTTAAATTAAATTTATAAAAATGTGTTGATATAATTGTTTACGATGATGAACAATTCTTAAGGCGGTAAGTGCCGTTCGAAAAACACGTGCATTCGCATGTTCAGCCATAGAAAATTGTGAAGTAGTGATTAATAATTAAGAAAACATACTTTGCATGCCGAAAGACAAAAGTCAATACAAGGTTTATAATTAGTTATATTTGTTTAAATATGGTAAAAATAAGCAATTTTTAACGGTAAAGTATACGGATTTTTTCCAAGTAATTTACTGCAATATTAAATGAATAAATGAAAGAGTACCTAGTTATAAACCTCCCTTGAAGCTTTAATAATGATTTGCACTAAACAAAATTAAATCATCTATGAGCTAGACCCTTAAAATTGCTACATCTGATTAAGTAAGGTTTACCTAAGAATTGTAAATCATCGTGTACTATTCAATAAAGTATCAACACCGTTTTATAGATTTAAATATTAAAGGGGAGTCGATTTGTAAATTAATTTAAAAAGGTAATGTTATGAAGTGAGGTCGGTGGGGGGCGCGGAGAGATCGCGGTATAGATTTTCGTATTCCAGGAAACTTTGTGAAATTACTTTTAAATCGTTTACAGGTGGAAACTTCAGTGAAAGAAATTTCGAGGTTTCGTCCCCGCTGAGAGATTACTCTGGCTCAACTCGCTCAAAAAGTGTTTAGAAAATGTGTCGGCCAAATCCGGCCACCGCCCGGTTTTGACTTTATGCAAAGTTTGAATGTTTTAAAAGAAAAATTTACTCTTTTACCAATACGCCAGTTATTTAAATTAGGACGGTGTAGAACGGTGAAGGGCTGTCGTTTCGTGTTACCAACCCTTAAATAATTTAATCAGAGATAGTGTTTCACCTGTTGCTCGATATTAACAGAGAAAATAATTTCGGATATATATTTAAGATTGTTTAATAGTTATATTAGCTAACTTGTACTTAATCTGCTCTATCAATTAAAATTTTTATAAGAAAACTTAAATAAAATGGATATTTTCACCGAAGAACAAAGAACCAAGAGCCTCATTGTAAACAACCCTTAATATTAAAAATGTTTCACCATGTGATAAACGAACGAACCAAATTCAACAAATATAACAAAGAAGTTCTTGATAAATAGAAAATATAATGAAAGAACTAATTTGATCATTTAATAATTGAAAAATTTATAAATTCTTCAGTATTTTACAATACAAATCACTATAACACTGTATTGTAAATATTCGTTTAAGTTAACAATTGAATACAAAAATGGCGCATTTAAACTGAAAGGGGACGAAAATTCGAAATTTTATCTCACAATAGGGAGTTGCTAAGTAATTGTCAATTAGTGGCTTTACGCTTGGCCGGATGAATGCATTACTAATTGGATTTTGCGATTTTCCCTTCTTTTCATTTATATTCTCGTCCGTTGACGTGTAAAACACAGACGGGGTTATTTAACCAAAATGAAACAAACGAATTTATTCTAACAGTTACAACTTTTTTTTTAAATAAATCCAATTGCAATTTTTAGTTATATTCTTATGTATTTAATATATACGTATGAAAAATATCAGTAATTTAAACAATAGTTTAAAATTGTAAATATATATATATATATTTCATTCGATTCCCAACTGTAGTGAGAAAGTAGCGGATAATAGCAAAATAAATTATTAAATATTAATACCAATTCTTAAAATACATAATAGATTTTTTTTATTTTGAGCTCTATCCCAACACTTTTTATTACAACTTTTTGCAAATTTTTATAGTAATTTTTAGTGTATTCTTGATCAATTTTATATAAACCTAGCGTACTCTTGACCACCCTGAATTAATTTGTGTTAATTTATAGCATTTTTAACTTAATCTAATAAACTCTATATTAATCCTAACATGCATTAATAAATAATATATTAGACCAGCGCACTTCTGACCTATCACAATACGCAGTATACGCGTTACACTGACCTATCTTAATATACCGTAAATTAACTTAAGGTACGAAAATGATGGTGTCGACCGTTAGTATGAGGTAGTTCATTTTAAAGTAATTGCCACTTGCACCAGCTCTGGTTAAATTTTTCGATTAACTAAACCTGATTAACTTTAAGCAGAGTATTTCTGTCGCACCGTCGGCTGTTTAAGTAACCACCGATTACAGAGTAATAACATACAGAGTACACATTTTTATAAGGTTTTCATTTTTATGTTTGGTATTTGTATGCCATACAATTAACAACAGTGGCGCGTCTGGATACTTAATCTATATATCAAAAATATCTGACAAATGTACGTAAATAACTTCACGATTATAAACGTCCTGAAGTTAGTCGCTACGTACGTTAACCGGACAAAATCGGCTGGTTAAATATTTGACGTTTTTGAGGGACTTTCATCGTGGTTAAGTTGCGGTGCAAACCGATTTTCCGTTAATCATTGATTAACTTTTAATCGATGGTTAGGTAGCTGCGGTGCAAGTGGGCATAAATAAAATACTTACGACGTTTTTATAATACTATTTATAATTCAAACCATTAAACTATTTAATAATAAATGTAAAAACATCAGAATCAAAAGAAATTTAAATTAATATCCTTGAAATAATGAATTTAATTAATTTCTGGAGTATTAAATGTCACACCATTGTTCATGGCTGATTATTATTATCTGAGCTATTAAGCAATTAAGTCCCGTATCTATTCCATAAATTTAGTACATAATTGTAATGATACGTCATCATACGGTAGATTTAACGAAATTAATGGCCTTTTGTCTCGTTTCAGGTCGGAATGTCGAGATCCGCGAAATCGGGCAGTGTTCTGCAGACGCAGACATCGGAGCCGGTAATCGTCGTGGATGAATCGACAATAGAAGCCAGTGAACCGTGCGTGAAGCAAGCGAGCGATGAGAGTTCGTGCGAGGGATCGCCGACGAACTTCATGAATCCATATTTGCTGTGTCCGTGGAGGGATGCGCGAGAGACGCGCAAACACTCGTTACCGACCCCCCAGTGCAGCGGTATAACCGCGAGTCAGGTTCGCCGGTTGTCGGAACGGGGCGAGGGTACGGGGCCGGGACCTAGGCAGACCGAGTTTCTGGCCACGTTGTCTTCCGCAGCGCCGCAAGCCTCGGGCGGCCGGAGGCATTCGGTGGTGACGATATCGAAGGTGCCTAGCACGCTGTTTGGAAGGAACCGCCGCGAGTCCGTGGCGGCCTTCCCCAGCGCTTCAAGGATACTGCCTTCTAGAAGGGAATCAGTAGCCGGCCCCCCTTCAACCGAGCCTAGAGGCAGCGTACACAATCTTCAACTAGATATCATGGATGACATTGTACAAGCGAGGAAGGTGCGAATGAAACTTTGGAACACTAGTAGCGAGAAGGTCTGCGAGGTCCAGCCTCTAGACGAAGCCGGTGGCACGCAAAAATACACCGGAACGGGGCGCCGGTACTCAGAATTTGTCGGTACGACCCTCGCCCCAATCCCCAGCAGTTCTAAGCGAAGAGTCTCCGCGATACCAGCCACCTCCTCCTCCACGACAACACCATCAACTTCAAAAAGTAAGCAATCCACTACCGGAATAGTTTGCTCAAATACTGATCTAATTTCTATTTTATCCTCGCTTACCTCATCCGCAACGGAAATCAACCAGTGCGGCACAATTAAGCGAGAAAAGAATGTGAGCATCGAACAGAAACGGAGTCGATTGAAGACGAACAGGTCAAACAGCTTCGACGTATCCATCCTCTACGCGACCGCCAACAAAATCCAGCAACCCGAGGCGAAACCCTCACCCGGCCCATCCGACTGGTTCATCAAACGCCATCAGCCCATGTCCACGAAAACCTCACAAGACCGCAAGCCCAGCATACCGAAAGTCACCTTCTCTTTGGAGAGCGAGACCGCCGAAGCGAAGGCGACGCCGAAAAAGGACAACAAGGTGGTCTGGGACGGCAGGAGCGGCTCTGTGGTGGACGCGCAGATTCTCGGCAACGCCATAGAGGACTTCCTCAGGCGCGACTCGACCGATACGTCGCCGATGATCTCGCCCAGCAAAGGCGCCGTGCCCAAGACCTCCGCGACGAAACCCCCAGTTAAGACAAAGACCGGTTGGTTCTCCAGCAAAACCGACGACTCGAGCGAGACCTGCGATTCTTCAATTTGCTCGACGCTCAAAGATTTGTTTGTTAAATAGCTATTGTCGGCGTTTTTCGAAAACTTGTAGTTTTATTCGGGTTAGGGAAAACGCAATACGATAACTATGGTGTTGACAACCTTAATGGATTCACTACCCTAAATCCAAATCAAAAAACAACAAAAAATAGTTTATTTCTTAATTACAATCAATTATTGATTGGTTTCGAGCTTTTTCTAATATCATTAGCGTAATTTGAACTAAATATTGATAACTATGCAGTACTCATATATCCTAAACAAATATGAAAAGTATATCATAAGAAATTTTAAAGCAAATAACATTTTTTCCAAGTATTTCTAAACATATTTTCTTTCAAAATTACAAAAGTCAACATTTTAATACTTGCAAAAGCTTAATGAAAAGAAATATATATCTACTTTACAAAACAGAAAAGAGAATTATAACTAGATATAATTCTTCTTGAATAATTTTCTCACTTACCTCTTTCATAATAACTATAATTCTATCAGAAACTTTAGAAGAAGTTAGATTTCGTTGATACTATACAAAGCTACAAACTATATAACTAGAGTTAGAAAACCTAAATTATTTTTAAAGTAAATAAGACATATCTGATCTAAAACTAATTTCATAAGAAGAATCTAAAAAATAATACTCTTTTCAATAGTTTCTGATCAAAGCAAAAACTTTACAAGAAAGAATTTTGTAGTGAAAAAATGACTTAGCTGATACCACAAACTAATGTAGGTATGAAGTGATATTTGTTTGGCTACACTCTTGATGGAACCAGATATGCAAATTTGGTGAAGTAATAAGACTGTAGAACATAGGACGTGTCTTACTTCGCTAAATTTGAATGTAGGTATTGTTCAAAATCAAGAGGAAATTTAAAGACTATAGAGTAAAATATTGTTTGTTGAATCTTTTGAAATCAGTGGTTGACTTTAATAAGATGAAACATATGCATTGATTGAAATAAATTTGCTCACAGAAAACCCAAATTCAACAGATTTATTACACCTCGAAGTTTTTTGTAAGATCCAGGGTTAATGCAAAAACTACATCTTCTCTACAAGTTGAAATTAAAATTTGTTTGGAATTTTGACTTGTTGATATATTAAATCGAAAACGTTAGAAGAATCTGGATTTAATTGATACTACACAAGACTAAAAACTATATAACTATCGATATAGTTAGAAAACCTAGATGATTTATAATGTAATTAAGAAATTACTGATCTAAAGTTGCTAAAAAGAATCCAAATATTTGCAAATATTTGCTGATCCAACCAAGCAAGAGAAGATGTTTAATTACTTGAAATATGTATTTATTGTTACATTTCCTTAGAAAAAATTGATTTATTTGATACCAGGAATCAATGCAGATTTTGTTCAAAATCAAGGGGTTAAAGCCTATAGAGCAAAATATTTTAAGAAATAAGCTGGAATGACTTCTTGAGTTTTTTTTTATAAGGAACAGAGCCAAATTTAGATGTTTTTCATATTGAATTACTGATTTAAGCTTCTAAAAATGATGAAAGCTAAACTTGTAGGTGATTGATTAGATTATAAGGTGACAACGTTTAAAATCCAACTTGCAATCTTTACAAAATCACTATGATTGTAAGTTTATTAATGAAACCATTTCCTTTTGCAATATCGTGCGTAATTCATTTTAAAATTCATAATTAAACTGATTAATGGAGGGAAAATGGTATATAAACAAAAGACACGGTCGAAGGTTCACGTGGTCTATAGGAAATTTCTGAGAGTTTGAAATTCGGGTTACTTTTGTAGATGAAAATAATGTATATTCTAACAGTAGCCTGTCAAAATAGACTTAACCTTTATAACAATATATTTCTAAGAAAAATAGTTTAAATCATATTTTATTACATTTTTAAAAGTAAATACCTGCTTGCATAATGGTTTATGTACTGATTTATTAGTTGTAAAGGTTTATGCTAACATGCGACAGATGGCGTTCATTTTTTTAATCCAACTGTTACGGATATTGAGGTTTATAAACATTCACAATAATTCCGTTCCTATTTTTTTTTAATTTTAAAAATTAAAATGGTACAATTTCGTATTTAAAAACAATTATCTACTCATATTGGCTGTTAAAAACAAAAATAGCGCCATCTATGACCTATAACTTAAACCTCTAGAACTAACTAAGAACAGATGGCGTTAATTTTTTTTATCAAACAAATGCCCCCCAAGTCGGAGCTTTTATTAATCGTAAATAATTAAGAAGCAATGAATTTTACTAATATATGATAATATGATAATTAATTATCAAAAAGCAAAAATTGTATAACATTTACAAAATAAAAGGCCTATTGATAGTAATTTTAACTTCAAAAATATCTACAGCACTGCACAGACGAGGTTTAGAGTTCAAAACCAGTCTTTAATAATTAAATATTTTTTCTTCACTTAAAAAAACGCTTAAAATTAATTAATTTAGGACCCAATCTAATGTTTTTATTAATTAAAAGCAATAATTCTTGATTAGATAGCTTCATTTATTCTTTTATCTTAAAACCTTTACAACTAACAAAGACCAAATAGCGTTAATTTTAACAATTGTACATGTTGAAAGTTATATGCAGTTAAAATAATGTTATAAATAAATGAAAGAACATAAACATTGGATTTAATTAATTTGGCACCCAATTGGGGGCATTTTATTAATCAGAAATAATTGAGTTCTAAAAATATTATCAAAATGATTATCAGATAGCAAACATTTTATAACATTTACAAAACAAAAGGAAAAGTTAAAAGTAATTTCAATTTTACAAATCGTCTACAGTATTGCGCAGACAAAGAACAAAGCTCGAAACCGGTCTATAGCTAGTAAATAATTAATTATTAATGATAAAAAACCTTTTTATAATTAAAAAATACATTCTGCACTTATCAGTATTAAAACAACATGAAGCATTCCATCACGGTTGTCAACTTATTCAACTGATATTCAAATCACAAACTCTATGTCTCACACGTATATATTTGTTACTAATTAAATAATAATCGTGTCTTAATTGATTAAATTGATGGAGTACAATCAAATGTGAAAAAAAAACATATTAGTAGCAAATTCGATGTTTTTTATTAGAGAAAAAAAATATAATCGCTGTTTTTGGATTCATCATCACGAGAGATTTGATCGGTGCGCTCGGTTGTATATAAGATATAATTTTTCTTAAATTAAACTCTGTTTTTTTATATATAATCTAGATAGAGATTACGAATATACTTTTGAAAAAAATAATTGATAAAAGAATCTGATAATCAGTGTCTTAATATACGGGTTTAGGTACAGTCGAATTTAAACTAAAATACTAAAGTTATATACAATCAATAAAAATATAGATCACACTGGTTAAAAATTAAAGATAAATTAATACTTTATCAAATATATTTAATTGTTCTTGCTCTTTATTTTATAAGAAAATATTAAAGCCTCATTCTATTTATGAAAATAAGGAATGAATACTTTAAAATTCTCAATTTTACAGGGTTTTCCTCTCCTCATTTACTTATAAGTGTTATATTATATATGATGTGAGGAATTAAATATTATTAATAGATAAATATGATCAAATTTAATGAATATGGCGCCCAGCGCAGGGCTCTTATAAATATAATTCATCATGAACATCATAAGTTACACTCGTCAAAATGTAAAAAAAGTAACAACATATTTATAAAAACATATAAATTATTTATTAACTAAATTTTTTACCTTTTATGAGTCTTATTTTTTTAATTTTTACAACACTCCCAAAATATCATTTTAATTATATAATAATGTTTGGTGAAATTTAAACCTTTCGAATAAATTAACGTAATATTTTCATTTAATTAATTTGGCGCCCAATGTGGTGCATTTATTCATTCTTAACATTTAAAAAATAATAATCTATAAAAGTTAGTATTATCATGAAACATAAATGTGAAGTTTTCGTATCATAAATATTCAGGAATATAATTAAAATAAATCTCACCGTGCTATTTTCTTATCGCAAAACTCATTATAACTCGGATTAAATTATAATGAAAACGATTCTCATCATGAGTCTATTATGGACAAGGTTCTCCTTTGTTATAACAGCGTCTGAAACTTAATCAAACTTTACGTATTAAATTTTTGTAATAGGTTAGCACGATTTAATATTATCTAATCTAGTGGGTGATTAAATTAATTTAACAAATTGGCGCCCAACTCAGTACTGTAATATAAATATCCTTTTAAAATGGCTTTTAATTTTTTTAAACTTTTAAGATCAAATAGCGTGAAAAATCAATTTAAAAAATATATATTCCAAGAGAAAATGCAAACTCTGTAAAGTGTATAATTGCACATCCGTCATAACAGACAGACATACAGTTTACCATTGTTCATTAAATTGAATACAATTGATATTGATTATCTATTGTTATTATGAATAATCTATTAGATTATTATTATTAACTACTACTATATTTATCACAACTATAATCCGCTGGTAGGATTAAATGGCGCCCAACGCAGGGCTTATATAATTTATTTCCTACTATCTTTATTTATTTATTATAATTACATGCTCCATCTAGATTATATTTTAAAAATAAAAACAGAGTGTGAAAAATTCAATTCGATGTTTTTGGGCCTAGCATCCCCGCTAAGTTAACGAATACGAATTAATAATTAAAAAAAATAAAACAAATTGACGCCTTTACTTATGTACATATTAAAGAAAAAAACATACAAAAAGTAATCATAAACACGACCTATGATATTTTTTTCAATTTCCGTTACGATTTTTTTTGCAAAGGAGAGAGTTTATAAAGGCAGACAATTTTAAATAAAATACACTTAGACTATATTTCTGTTGGAATAGTAATAATATATTTATATATGTACATTTCATGTATGTAAATCGCCTTCGCAGGTCGAAGGCCGAACTTGTTGTATATATATTTTAATATAGACACCTTTTTGGACCATAAAAAAATCAATGTATAGACAATCTCCAGACGTTATCTTATATATTAATAAATATAAATGAATATATAAAGTATATATCGATGTTTTACATATGTATATTTTAATAAATATGTATTTACTCGTTATGAATGTCACAAATTTAAATTTTAAAAAAAAACAATAAACTCAAATATCATCGTTGTTGATTTATATGTGATTGTTGAGTGTGTTTGTATATATCGATGTGCAGTCATATCAGTGAGTGTTAAAATAAAATGTTTCTGTAACAAATACTGTGTGATTTTATTGATTTTCACAAGCGTTTGATTGATTTTGGATGTGGACGCGATTATCATGAAATATTACGGTTGGTAATTTTCCCGTCCACTTTGTAAAGGTATTCATGGAAAAGTAGTTTTATGGCTTGTAATTGCGTCAATTGATTAAATTTCCATCACTTAAAATACCTTTCTTTATGAATTAATTCGTGGTTTATAGGTTTCAAAAAACTAAATTTCCCAATTTATATAATAATAAAATGATAAAATTCAATTAATTGGTAAATTTAAGGGTACAAATGATAAAATGAAAAGAAAACATTTAATCTTATAAAATTTCGTAGTAATTGTCTTGACTTAAACTGTGTTATGCTAATAAGATCCAAAATAGTTCAAATGTTTTAAATTGATATTATTATTATTATAATTATAATTATAAATTTATATTGTTATAATTGTCGCTGTTGGTAAGGTAATTATCGGTTGTATTTTAACTCAACATTTAGTTTTTTTGATTTTTAACGTATGCCATAATACATATTATATTTAGCTTAAATGGCACCCAATGCGGGGCCACCCAAATTTAATTTTCATTATTGTTGTAGTTGTCGCAGTTGACAGTAGTAATGTTGGAATAGCCAAATATTAAGCAATTAATTATTTTTTTTTTATTTTTTGACCATCTATACCATTCTACTAGTTACAGGGTACTCTACAACACCCATACCGATATCACCACCTTCGAACCCTAAAGTAATAGCGAGTGCATCCTCCACATCCTACCGCCACTCAAGGAAGGCAGTGTTACCTTCTCCCTGATTTTTGTCTAAAGCCAATAGCAATATCAACATTAGACATTGACGTAAGTAGAAAAGGCCTATGATTCTTAGACTAATCTCTACACAAACAAAATCCAAGGAGAGTTGTAATCGGTAAGACATTACTACAAGATCTATGTAAGACTTCCTCTCCTCTCATTAAAAAAAAGCAACAAAAGAAAAGAACAGTTACGCCAACCATTAATTGGACTCTTCTTGCTTCTTTAGATCGTTTTACAAGTTTTCTAATCAAATATTTATAAAGAAATATATAATATTTAAAAAAGAAATAATCATTCTGAGATGAAAGGAAGAAAAGCGTCCATTCAACAAAAGGAAGAAAACTAATTTCCAGCCTACCCAAAAGAGGAAGAAAGGAAGAAGAAATAAACGTTTCCATGGCCTGTAAGTACGCATCAAAATTAACGACGGACCAATTATTACTTCAATTTCAGACTCCCTCAACAAATCAAGTAATAAGCCAAGATGAAAATATCCATTTTATGTTGCCATTCAACAAATTAATACTGCATTACGAACACATTTTTCCTGAAATTAAAAGAAGTTTAACTACAAAAAACAGGAAGCAATAAGTTCAACCCAGCTGAAAGCATTATAATATTTTCTGATAGAATTATTGATTGATTATTGATGTAACGATCCACCTACAGAAAAAGAGGAAGCAATATAATTAATTAGACCATGCTGAAAGCATTCAATCGTTTTCTTAAAGAATTATTGAGGCAGTCTGTAAAACGAAACCATCAATCAATGTTACTGAATATTACATTAAAATAAGCACAACATTCCGATTCTCCAGAATGTCATTCAATAAAACAGCGATTTTTTCCTAGTAATTAGAAGAAATCTACCAATAGAAAGGAGAGGAAATAACGATAAATTAAATTGTCACTTAACCCGTGGTGAAACATTTTTATGTTAATTAACCTTCTAATTAAGAGAGGAAACAACTTTCTAATAAGAATTTATGACGGCATTCGGTTGAAATAAACCACCAACTAATTTTATAGAATATCACGTAGATGTAATCCCTAATCTCTTAACCGTACACCCACCCTATGGACTTTCTTCCAAGATGTCATTCAGTAAATCAAAATTCCATGAATATTTCATAGTAATTACAATACAAGGAATTTATTCATGGAATTGAAAGAATGCGATATAACTAAAGTTACCTAAGAAATGAGTATTAAAAATCTTCTGGGAGAAGGTTTAACAAGACCACCAACTAAGTTATGAAATATAACATTCATAGAAGCACATCCACCCTATCAACTCTGCAAATCAACATTGGAAAACAATATTTACCTGAAATAATAAGGAATCTACTTACGGATAGGAGAGGAAATCGCCTTCTGGAAGATTTTTTGGGCTTCTAGTATGCCATTCAGGAAGTCAACATTCGAAATAAATATTTACTAGGAATTAGAACAATTTTACCTGCGGAAAGGAAAGAGGAAATAACTGCACTCAGCTGAGAAGCAAGCATTAAAGACTTCTAGGAGAACATATAACGAGACCACCAACTAAACTATATATAAGATTCATACAAGCACATCTGCCCTATCGACTCTGCAAATTATCATTGGAAAAGAATCAAAAGAAATTTATCAACGTAAAGAAGGGGAAATCGTCTTCTGGAAGAATTTATGACCTGGCTCGATGGAACGAAATCACCAACCATGTTGTAGAATATCACATTCATTCAAGGAATCAACTCCCGATTGCACAATTATCCTAACGGACTTTTTTTAGGGTGAAATTGAGCAAAGCAAACGAATAACTTTTTGTAATGAGAAGAAATCCACGTACGTAAAGGAGACTAAGCCAAAGCACAAAAGCCAGATGGAAAGGAAGCATTAATACACCGTCTGAAGAATTTAGGACATCATTTGATAGAACGAGACCACCAACAAATATAGTGGAGACCGAAGCACTCATCTCAGCACTTTCTCACAAAAGAGCAGCGATTTACTTGCCCAAATCTAACAGCTACTGTAGAACGATATTAAATCGACCGTATCCGTCCTGTTGCTACCAAAATCGAAGGGAAAACTCAGTATTTGCATTGTAAACCACAAGTTGAATGTCATTACATAGATACGTACTTGGGAACTTTATCAGGCGATAAATAAAGTTCCTGATTCAAAACATATCAAAAAGATAGGGCTTCAAGTATGCAACATAATATACATACTTCTTAAAGTAGATAAACGCTCTACTCCACTAAGCAAAATAAATCCCCCTGATCTCTATTGATGGTTCGAGTTTAAATGAAGCAAGGAATAAACTCAGTGTTATTTTATCACCCTGATGTCTATACTTAGCCTACCATCAATGCCGATAAGATGGATGGTTTAGGAGTTTAAACCAAAATAACACGGTCCACGCAACACCGTTCGGACTCTATCTTAAAAGGCTTAAACAACGTCCCTGAAACTCTCAAGGATTTAATGAATCGAAAAAAAAAACTTAAATTAACGAATTTACCTAGAGGAAATAAATACTTCCTGGGAATTAAAAGAAATCTACTTACGACGAGGAAAATAAACCAAATGACAAAATCCAGCTGGGAAGACAACATTAGACCATCTCCTGAAGAATTTACTTCATTCGATAGAACTGGACCACTAACGAAAACAGAGGAGATAGAGGTACTTATCTCAGAATCGCAGAGTACTTTCTGCCAAAAAGAGACAATTAAAAGGAAAAAATCTGTATTTGACAAATTAGAAAAGGAAGATGCGTACCTCTTAATCCGGATAGATAATTTGCTTTACTCAACAACCGAAATCACCTTAAATGTTTACTCTTGACCTCCAATCAGTTTATCGCCAAATACCGATAAAAGAGCTTAAACAAAGATAACACTGCTTTCGTAAAACCTTTTGGTCATTTGGCCTTTGAATTGAAAATCAGAACAATCTGCTTCACTAAAGAACAGCAATCACTTTGATGTTAACTCTTGACCTCCAATCATGTTACCACCAAATCCTCATAAAAAGCTTGATTAAAGATCGCATAGCTTTCGTAAAAGCCTTTGATCTTCATCAGCTTAATGAACGTTCTCGTAACGTTCAAAATTTGATGGATCAAAAAGAAGCTAGAATTCAACCAACGAGTCTACTTAGACTGCCTGATTATAATCTTTGAATCCGTCGAGGAAGACATTCAAGATGTATCTGAGAAAGTTGTCCCAAAAGCTGGGAAAAACAGCACAAATGTTGGATTGGCTGTTCCTTAGGTAAATAGTAGAGACTTTTTATTAGCTAGAAAGAACCACAAACTAATTTTGAGAAATTCAGTCATCGACAAACGTCTGGCCCCAAGAAACATTAAACGGATTCAAAATTTTGTACAAAAGCTTACAGCTGATACCGAAAATTCTCAAAGACTAAGAAAAATACATTCTGCGCAGAGCTGGAAGCCAAGAAAGCTCTTGGCTTATGAGAGCCCCGGTATTACAACAAGCAGATCAATTCCTATGCAAAGCAATTACTTATATTTTAGAAGCAACCCTGATACAGGGGAAGAAATTGGATGAATGATAGTTTTTCTGCAAATAGCGGACATAAACCGTAGCACCATGAAAATACAGGCATTGGCGTTGTTATGAGACAGAAATTTCAAGAATATATAAAAGATAGCCCAGCAGATATCCTCCCTGGTCCTCAGCCTTTGAGATTATGAAATTATGGCAAACGTTGTGGAAATCTATAATAAATATGTAGAAGATACTGCTTATCAGCCTGTCTAAAAATGAAGAATAATTATGACCAAGCCTGGCACGTTTATTAAGGTTACGGAAGAGAGCGTTGAAAAATTATGAACATATTTAATTTTACAATAAAGATTTAGTAACATCGAATTAGATCTACTATAAGGATGAAGAATAATGATAACGAAACCTTAGTGTATTACAGAGGATACAATACAGATTTATAAGAGATTGGTTCTCGGATTATATCTTCTCTGAAGGTGAAAAATAGTGATGACGAAACGTGATACAGTGTTTGATGATTCTTATTTATCTAGCTAAAATAAATAATAAATTAAATCACAGAGTTAATGTAAGAAAATATTTAAAAAAATATTAAAAATAAAAGTGTGTGATATATAAAAAGGTATTTAAAATCATGTATTAATAAGAATGTATCACAAAGTAGAGGCCTCCACAATTACCGATTTAAAAACATCTCCTTAACCACAAATAGTAATTGTAAAATGTTTCTAAACAAGTTTAGAAATTAGTCTTCTTCAAGAGACGTTCGTTGGCAAATTGCGATCGTACTTAGTTCAACTGCGCTATGTATACTTGCAGTAACTGTTATAACACGTTATATTACATTTTACAAGGAAGTATCAAATCACCTAATGGAAGAATTTATGACGATATTCGATAGAACAAAACTACCAACTGTTGTGGAATATATCAAAGATACAAGCACTCACCTCCCGATCTCACAGCCACCCTATCAATTTTCTTCCAGAAGTTCATTCAACAAAAATAGGTATTGAAAACGAATACTTTCCAGAAATAAAGAAATCTTTCTTCATAAAGAAGAAATCACATTCTAGATGACACTCAGATTAGATCTTTCAAAATATCACTCAGTTTATTCCTTGTTTCACTTGTTTTAAAGACTATTTTTATGATAATTGATATGATAATAGAATACGCTAGTTGCCTCCTCAACAAAGAGGAAATGAACTACATCACTGTGAAAATATGAGCATTAATAATAATACAAGACTTTTCGAATATAGAAGATATTTCAGTAGTAATCTTTGCGTTTGAGATGATTAATAAACATTAAATCTCTATGAAATATGGTCAGGCCCTACAACTGCAACCTGTCAACAGAACAACAACAATTGATGGTGGTTAAGTTATCTTCTATGTCGCTGATGAACGACTTGCAATTTGTTTTATCTTTCCTAAGTGTATTCGTATACATAGAAATTAAATTAACCACCATCAATTTAGCAACCATGGGCTTAGTCGTTCGTTAAGGACAACTTAGGGTTAGAAAATCTCTAAAAGTATTGAGATTTTTCAAGAAATTCGCCTCAAGGAGATTTGACAAGGATGAAGGGAGATTATAATTAAAAACAAAAATAAACTGTACGAATTGTACAGTCCGATTGATGACATTCAAGAGCCCAAAAAGAAAGATCTTATTTCTCAAGAACTAAATTGCCCTATGACGGATTTTCAAAAAAATTATCAGAATTCCAGAAATACAATAAATCTCCAGTCCTTCAATAAACGGTGGGCGAATTAATATCACAACAAAACCACTAAAATCAATATGACATCCAATTTCTATTTTTAAACAACACAATTCCCTTCACCATAATTACCCCAATCGCGAGTAAAATTACAGACAACAATCACACGATCGACTGACGAAAAATAGAAAGAAACAAACTCATAATTACAACATCAATAATACAATTAGCGCAACAATTTTCGTTTCATTTTCAAATCGAAAACTTCTTTTCCTGTCAATTAACCCCCATTATATACATGTGTGTGATTAATGTTGGTCAGCGTGTGTCTGTGTGTGCACAGAATCTATCGATTCGCCGATGAATTATTGCCGGACGAATGGATTTTTAATTTTCTTCTGGCCTCGATGAAAACGCGTAGGTGGAGGAGTACATATGTAAACGAACATTAATCCCGATCCTGTGTGGTCGCATTAATTCACGTTATTTATTCGCGTATTGCTAAAGTTCGAGGCACGTATGTGGGGGGTTCGTATTCAAGTGAATAATGGCTTAATTGAAAATTGGATTATTGAAATAATTCATGTGTTTCAGTATGCCATAGTAATGTTTTCTAGTAATTCCCTTAAGGAATTATAGTTTTCGTAATATTATTTCTATTATATTTCTTAAGAAACGATTGAAAAATTATTAAATAAATTTATAAATTGTTTAACGAAACAGGGCTTAAAATATGATCGTTTTAACGTTATAAATTAAAATGTCTTAAGTAGTGTATTGTATGAAAATTAATATTTTAACTAAAACATTTAATTATTATTTCCCTATTAACAACAACCATTGACTGATTTTAATATATTTTCAATATCATCAGCCTAGAGCAGTTGAAGACATGTCACTCTAATTTTAACTAAACACTACAAATAAAACGTCCGTGGTGTATGCAAGAGTTTGCAACCAAAGTAGCTATAGCAAAAGTTAAGCATAGTTGCATTTTGATGGGCAATCAGTAAATTTTACTATGATGGAAATAATCTCTTAAAATAAGACTCTTTTAATCACCTAATCAATAGAAACGTATTTTAATTAATGAGAAACTATAAATATTTATCCAATAAATCAACAAATTTAACACAATACAACGATTTGAATGTTAACCTGTGAAAATAACACTGTTTAACTTCTCAACGTTATAATTTCCATAAAATTAATTAATGAGTACACGTGCACCACATTCTAATAGTAAACTACAATTGAAATGCAATAACCGACGATGTTGATTGCATTAATTAAATCCAACCTAATTGTCTTAAAATGTAGCTTTTGTATACGGGCTGTATTAATTACACTTAATTGAAATGATATATCGGAAATGGATTAACTACCCTCCAAGATATTTATAATCGAATTGATTTTTCCGGATTTACGCTAATTATTATTGCATCACCAGTAGTGATTAAATGCACCTTTTTTTTAATCACTGGCGCCAACTGTAGTAAGAATCTATGTTCTCTCTATGCGCATTCCGATTGATTTAATGCAACAATCGCATACGCCCTACGCCATTTTATACCGACCCTCAGATACCCTATCCTCCCAAAGTATTATCCCGGGTCAGCGCACAATTAATTAAATAGTGCCTTCGCTTATAATACGTTGCATTGAAATCACCCAACCCTTTCGGATGGAACGAAGTACTAAAGAAGACAGGTCGTTTACTGCAATTTAATATGGCTGGAATTCCAATTTCCAGACGGAAAGAAAACGTGTATATCATTCCAGGCCAGACCGGTCGCGTTTATAACATGCAAAGTAAAGGGCATTTCTCAGGCGGCCGACACATAACATCCGAAAGATAATTGTCCGTGTTCAATTCCCACAAAATGCAGATTAGTTCGTATCCGAACGGGCAGAGTTCGTTAGCTAGCGCGTGAATATTACAATGAATCACACTATTAGCACTCACCAAGCGGAAAATTCCCAGATCCCAAGGTTAAAGCCGGATTATCTAACATGGCAACACAATCGTACATCGGCGTTTTTTTTTTGTCATAATCGAGTTTAATGAATTGATAAAGCCAATTTTATACTGCGCGAATAAACAGTTTCTCACAGAATTATATATACAACTAGAAATTATACACCCTTTTAGTTATTAGTATCAATGCTATAACTTAAATTAAATACCATCAAGATTGTTATTAATACATATTTTTGGTCCATACAATCACTGCAGCAACTAATAGATTAAAACGGAAATAAATTCCTGGACCAACATACAAAAAATAAACAATAGTTTTTAATTATTTATTAGTGTTCAGTCACCTATAACAATATCTTTTTAATTTACACACAATCGTGGTTTTATATATGTATATACCTCGTTACAAAAAAAATATGCGACTTGGGTGTGTATAATGAGCTTGCGAATGAAAGTTACATCTGTTTTAATTTCTTATGATTTATTTTAAATGCCACATGAGAATAGAAACATTATATAAATGCGGACCTTACGCTAAGTCTAAGTTGAACAGCGCCAAATATAATTTTAATCACATATCTACTGGAAAACGATACACCTAAACAGGAATGACCATTTTTGCAAGTCACAAAAAGTGATGAGAATACGGTGTACCCAAAATGTTTTAAACATAGATGTATTTATGAGAAATGTAACAGTTTTTTTATGGTGGTATTTTTATAGCTGTCCGCAGTCGGCGACCACGATTTTCTTGGATGTTTTGCCGGACTGAGAGCCCCAGCCCTCGATTCTCTTGACGACGTCCATGCCCTCGACGACCGAGCCGAAGACGACGTGCTTGTTGTCGAGCCACGAGGTTTTCACGGTCGTGATGAAGAACTGGGAGCCGTTGGTGTCTGGACCGGCGTTCGCCATCGACATGATTCCTGGTCCGGTGTGTTTCAGCGTGAAGTTCTCGTCTTGGAATTTGTTGCCGTAGATGGACTTGCCACCAGTGCCGTTGTGGTTGGTGAAGTCGCCGCCTTGGCACATGAAGTTGGGGATGACGCGGTGGAAGGTGGAGCCCTTGTAGCCGAAGCCCTTCTCGCCCGTGCACAGGGCACGGAAGTTCTCCGCCGTCTTTGGCACTACATCATTCCTCAACTAAAAGAAAAATAAATATCAATTTAACTACTTTTTAGCATACTTCTACATAATGGTATAATGATATAAAACAATTGGTTCTTTATGCTAATATTATGCGATTTCATTTTTTTTAGTATACTTCTACACAATGGTCTAAATACAATCAACAAAATAATCAGATTCTTTAATAAAAAAGCGTTTAAATAATCAATACAATAAGCGAAATTAATTTTTAAGGTGTTAATATTTTTAACATATTAAGGATTAAATTAAATCTTCACGTAATTCAAGAACAAATTTCTGCATTATTTTTAGAATTCTAACTTCGTCGTCCATTTTTTTAACGCGCGTTATACTCATATTAAAAATATAATAATTCTTCACGTTAGCACCTACTACTAACAAATGAAATCATCATTGTGTCATGATGTCATCATGTAAATTTAAGTTTACATTTATATTATTAGATATGCGTATCTTCAAATAATTATTATTAAAGATAAGCAATCTCTCATAAATAATACTTAAATTCTAGATAAGATTAAATGTATTTCATGAGTGTTATTGCAATAATATTCAGTAATAACTTGACCCGTTTCAGATTATTCATTATTCCCATTCGATTATCAAAATCAAATAGGAGATATAATAATCCATTATATTAATGGATTATATGCGGCCTGGACGGTGGTGTTTCAATTAAATAAAATATGAGGTGATTATTAATAGCTGATGAATATTTTAGTTGCACACTAATATCATTTATTAATGTGGCAATAATGCTACAGGGTGTCATAACTAAATGTAATCACAAATTAATGCGATGTTTATGTGTTAAAGGTTAATTATTGCAATTGTATCATTGTAATTTATAAAAATATATTTAAAATCAATAATAATTTTATTTTTTTTAAGTAATATTCATTATATTTATAATTTAAAAATCTATCGCGAAATTATCACCTCCAATGTCAAAAAAACTATTTTTAAAATTAATTTTCGACAACGGTCTTAAAAATCGATGCCGCACAAAAATCACAGGTGATTTCATTGAAAACAAAATAATAATAAAATGTGTAATATGATTGATTTTATAAACATCTTTCTCTTTTTTCAATAAAGTAATGATTAAAACGAAGAGGAAAATTAAAAATTTTCTTAGTTGGTTTTAAAGTCAATTTAAAAAACTAGAAATTAAAAGAAGAGAACTTTAAGATAAATTAGCAATCAGAATCATTTGTTTAAATGTCTCATGCTTTTATTAAAAAAATAGAAAAATACAATCCATGTCGTGACTGAATGGCATAAGCCTATGACAAAAAGAAAAGCATTGATTTGTTAAAGTCGGTGTAATAATTATAATGTTACGAATTTTGTAATTTAATTAATTTGTTTGAACTCTACCTGTGTTTCTTTTGTTCAAAATTTTGTTTTAATTTTTTTTTTCAATTCTGCAAACATCCTTTTGTTTAAATTTGTTTGTAATTATAGAAATTTGTTCTTGAGTTACGTGAAGATTTATTTAATACACTTGCAAAATTAAAAACACTACACTTTCTTCACAATTTGATAAGCTATTGATAATGAGTACATAGTACTCGAAATGTACATCTAGCAAAATAAAATCAAATTGTGAAGAAAGTGTAGTTTTTTTTATTTTCCAAGTGTATTGTTTATAATTAATTTTCTTAAAACATTTTGGTGGGAATTCCTATGCTTTTTACTCACGATTTTTTACATCTTTATAATAAATTTTAACATTTTTTATGAATGTCAAAGATGGAAAAAAATAAGTGACAACCCTTACAGCTTTAAAACTAAAAAAAGTTGGGAGATATTAGATAGTTAGAAAAAAGTAGGGGAAGAATCTACTGTTTTAAATTGATTACAACTGCCAAAACTCCAATCAGAATAGAATATTAAACAAATGATTGTATTTATAGTTAAAAATCGATAATTATAAATCAAATACAAAAATTTAAAAAAATAAATAAAATTTCTTCATTATTAGAAAAAATAACATAACAAGCATAATTAAAATAAATAACGCTCTTGTATACTTTGTTCACACTTTACTCATTATCAATAATAACTCTTAAATTTACAACGAACTAAAGGATTTTAATACATTTTATTGATAATAACTCTGTTGTTATTGATAACGAGCGCTTAACACTCAAAAGAATAAAAAATAAAGTATGGAGAAAAAATACAACAGTATTATTGATAATACTCTTCATCGATCCAAAAAAAACCTGGGCATACAATGTCATACAAAAAAGTTTCAGAAGGAAATTCTAAACAGACTGACAGAAATAGAATTATAATAAATAAATATTACAAAATCAAGTATTATAATACAAATAATGAGGAATTGTGACACTAACAAATGATTATTACATAACCAAAAATATTTATTAATGAAATTAAGTAAATAAATCATTGTGAAGGCATTTCACTAGGAAATGCTTTCTTAAAATTTTAATTAAAAAACAGCTAACTTTAATAGAATCTAAAACAGAAAAGGAATTTACTTTTAGTTCATGAAATATGAAAAAAAAACTAATCTAAACCTTAAAAAAACCACTCTAAAAATCGATTGGTCATAAAAAATAATTACATTAATGTTTATTTTTTAATATAATTTAAATATTACAAAATCAAGTATTATAATACAAATAATGAGTAATTGTGACACTAACAAATGATTATTACATAAACAAAAATATTTATTAATGAAATTAAGTAAATAAATCATTGTGAAGGCCTTTCACTAGGAAATGCTTTCTTAAAATTTTAATTAAAAAACAGCTAACTTTAATAGAATCTAAAACAAAAAAGGAATTTACTTTTAGTTCATGAAATATGAAAAAAAAAACTAATCTAAACCTTAAAAAACCACTCTAAAAATCGATTGGTCATAAAAAATAATTACATTAATGTTTATTTTCTAATATAATTTATTCCATAAAAATTTTTGGAGTAAAATATTTTGTGTAAGCTAAAAAAAATGTATAATAATTTAATGTTTCTTTTAGGATTTTGACTTGAGACTTTTCGTGTATTACTCAGAACTATAATTAGAATAATTTTAACCAGCAAACATTCCTAACCATATATGGTATTTGTTTATAAATATAAAACTATTATTTTCTCTAATGAAAAAAAATCAATATGATAAAGATTTACAACTTAAAGAAAGTATAAAGTCTAATAAGAAATTTGAAAAGACAAGTTCATTAAAAAAAAAAGTTTTTTTTTAACTGAAACCCCCAAAATTCAACTGTAGTAAAAAAGGCCTTATGTTTAAATTGAATAATGATTTAAAATAAATCATTTAAGTTTAAACTTGTTACACATTCTTAAGAGTGAATAATTTGAATGGTAATAGGTCATTTCATGAATTATTGTTTAATCAAAATCCAATTAGAACATTATTTTTGAATGCCTAATAATAATACCTTTATTAACAGGATTCATCCCACTTAATTAATTTAAAGTAAGAAACCATTTTAATTTAATGTTGCTGCATTTTTTCAGCACATAATAAAATTTGAATTTTGAATTTTAATCATGTTTTAAAAGAACATTATTTATTTGTTTAACTAAATTTTTTGTTTTGAAAACAAGTTTTTAAATCATCAGACATTTAATTGTTTATGCATTTTTAATGTAAACACTGAACTTTTTCTTAAAACATTAATACACAAGCAGTTGAAAGTATTAGTTGTAATAATAAAAATAAAAATATTACGATTGCGTTTAAAAATGAATTCATTTGAATGTTTACTTTTGGATCTAGAAAGCAGGCATTAAATAAACATAATACAATTGCAAGGGAAATTACTAAATAACTGAATGAATGAAAACATTAGATTTAACAAGCCAGAATGAAGAACATTGTATAATACCATGTAATTTAAATATTATTATTATTGCCTTGAAATAATAAAAAAAATATTATATTGTATTAGATGGTTTCACATGCTTTGTTTTTTTTTAACATTTAACACCTGCAAAGCATAATAATTATATACAAAACCTTTATTTGGCATAATGCTACATACATATCTAACTTATAATAATTAAATAAGATACAAAACACAAACATTTATCCTCATTTTGATTAAACAAATAATTCAAATAACACCGTTAGTATTAATTAAAATGTAAATTATATCAAGCTGAGAAACTTAATAATTAAGCAGTTATATTCCTTACTCATTTAAAATAGTGAAGTAACTGTGCTTAATTATTTTGTTAATATCATATGTAACTGTAATGTAAGTATGATACTAAAAAAGTTATTATTTGTTTTAATTAAAGAATTATTAAATTAATACAAATTAAACACTCAACTGGAACAATGAATTTAAATAAAAATGAAGTAATTAATAAACTAATCTTGCTAGACCATAACCGAATAGTATTAAAATTAACTACTATGACATAATTATTAATGAGAAGGATTTAATCATGATACGTAATAGGAGTAAATTCATGCTATAATTGCAAGCAGCGGGGGTAAATAATGTATACTATTTAAATATTAAATTACAATCTCAGATAATATCTAAACATTTATCAAATATATATACACATGCTCGTATATACATACAAAATCAATATTAAGTGTATTTGGGGTAGATTCAAACTGATACTGATTCCCTGTACTGACCAAGCCCAACTAAACCCTGTGTGGGCTACTTGTTTTTTTTTTTAAATATAAGCAAAAGATCTAAATGTCAGAACCAAACTGATTTTAAGTAAAAAATAAAAGATTTTATAACATAATTATTTATTTGACTAAGTAAATTTACCATTAGCGAGGTAGAAGACAATATTTAATAATGCTACGGGTAATGTAAGTTACACATATAAATAATTATGTTATACAAAACTAAAGTTTAAGTGTTTTTATTGCTATGAAACATAAACAATAATATAATTCTACCTAAATAAAAAATAATTGAATAAATATTTTATCAGTAAACAAAATCAGAATAGGAAATAATTATTATTTTATTCATATATTAATTAAATATTTTCTGTTGCATATAAAAAAGGCATCTAAACATATTTTTTTTATTTATATATTTGTTAGTTATATGAAATTGAATAAATCAATAATTACACAGTTATATTCCCCAATTCACCATTATTTCAACACTAAATGTATATTTCGAACACTATGTATTCATTAATGATAGTTTACACGGTGAACAACTGTATTTAATTGATATTTATTTTTATCATTATCCATAGTAACAGCTGTAAATCATTAGTATTATTACACAAGTAGTCTAACGATGAATAAAATGACATAATGAAAATTTGGTTTCATTAAAAAAAAAAACATGGCAGTACAATAATATAAAACAATAGTCATGTTTTTTGAATTATTATTATTTGTTTCAAATGTGAACATATTGAATGATCACATTTCATTCAATGTTTCAATGACTTTTAGAGCAGGTTCTCCACCTATGCGAAGAATTACATCGACCTCGTGGTCCCTCAACCGAGTGATGTATGGCATAGCCTGTATGCAAATTAGCTCGTTACTTCACAGGAACGTGTGCGCCATTTTCCTTAAATAGGAATAGACCGGTCTATTTCAATCCCACGTAATATCACTTCTTGGAGCGTGTAGGTAATGCAATGACTAATCAGTACTTAAAAAAAAAGGAGAGACGCCGCGAACACGCCTTGCTTCAACATCCGCGAATTCCACAAAAATTCCGCCCATGACCAGGCTTAAAATTAACAGCTAAGGGATGGTCGGATGCGATAATGATAACACGGCTCGAATTAACGCCGTTAATCCAGCAAAAACCGAAGCCGGCTCGGGCGGCTTGCGGTGTGGCATGGCAGGCGATAATGGCTTACTCTGCCGCACCGATTGTAACCGCCGGAAAAACGTGCTGTTACTGCACTTACCTCGATGACGATCCTTCCAACGGGCTGGTTGTCAGCGGTCATGTCGAAAAACACTTTTGGGAGACCCATTTTGTTGGAAAACTGGCGGAAAAACGAACCACGCAAATGTGAACTTAGGCTTGACCCACGACAGAATGCGGCGGTGTGAACAGTGAGTGGGCCTGCGTTGCGGTAAATAGAGAAGAGTGCCATGATTACGGAAGCTACTGCGCTAGTCAATTGAGGCGCATGTACACTGAACGCCCAGCTATATTCTGAAAATAACCGGGACCTCTAACATCTCTTATCTCCCCCAGTAACGAACGCTAAAAATACCATACAATTATATCCAGCAGAAATTACACACAATATATAAATTGTAACAAAATCGTTGGGAAAAAAAACAAGAAAAATCTAGAACCGGAAACGAGGCCCTTACAACAATCTTCCGGCAAAATCTATTGCAAGTACAATTAAATTAACGAAACTAAAAACGTCAATACCAAACGTAATATAAATAAAACGATTGCATTAATAACTTATAAGAAAACAATCAACGCCATCAATAACAATTTTTATCAAGCAATTGAAAAATTTGCCGGTTATTAGATTTTGATCAAGGCAGTACATTATTAACCAGGGTCGCCAATCGTTTTGAATCACGCGGTATTTTGGCGTCGTCATGCTAGCCAACGGTGGCATTTCCTAAATTCCAAGGTTTTAATTCAATTTCCTGATGTTAATTAAATTGCATGTCATTCAATAAAAACGTTCAAGTGATAATAGACTAGATTTGTAAAATTAATTATCGACCTGACCGTAAAGTTATTACAAGGGGACGATGAACTGCAAATGTATTTATAAATATGAACTTTTTGTTTTCTTTATCGGTGCCAAATAAAATATAAAAAGGTTTTGTTACATAAATAATCCACATAAATTTTAAAGACAAAACTCTTGAGATATTTTCAGCGCTGTAGTTATTTTAGGAATTTTAAGAATAAAAACTATGACCTTCGCAATTAATTTAATTGTAAAAAAGTAATTAAAAAATATTTAGGATTTATTCTAGTTTAAAATTAAAGCAACATTTCTTTTAAGTATAATTATACTCAATTTCCATTTGATGTATTTTTAAAAAGAAAAACAAGATTGTTTAATCCAAATACACCGGACCTACATTCAAAACTTTTTGTGGTTGTTTCTCCATAAATGCTCATTGTTAAGATTGTTGTTGAATTTATTTTTCTTAATGTTGATTTATTTATACTTTTTCTAATGTACATAAGGTGAATCCTGTTAATAAAGTTATCATAAAATATTATATTAAATTGTGTCTATTAAAATTCCACAAATTGAAAATCACACATACATCTTTTTCACACATCCTTTTATACCAAATACATAATGATATCGTTGATTGAAATATTATATATAATTATATACAATATTTCAATCAACGATGTTACTAAGATATAAAGTTCATAATATTATAGAAGCTTGTATGTTTTAAATTTACGCTTTTTTTTAACTACCACTGTAATGCATTGAGATGCACCTGCTTTCATAAATTTAATAATAAATTATCTTGTTGATAATTATGCACCGTACATGGATAATGCCAATGCACTTACTTTAAACAAACCAAGTGAATTTAATTGTAAAACTTATATATTAATATAATGTTTCACCAAGTGATTAATGAGAAATAAGTATATAATACATTATACTATTTTGACTTTTAAACTTCATGAAGGATCCGTAACCTCCTAATTTATTATTAAGTCTTCTGAATGTTAGTAAAAAATCTAAATATTTTCTGAAACACTTTTTGTTATGTACAAATTATTTACATATTCAAATAAATATTTAATCCAATCTAATCGTTTAACCATCAAATAAAACAATATATTTTATCGTTTGGTTTTCCGTTGAATAACAAATAACATTTTGCGGTTGATATTTATAAGCAAACACAGATAAAGTGTAAATAAATAATTTCATTCTAAAATGGTTTGCGTCCGGAATATTTACCGCTCTTTTCAAGCTAGGAAACTTCGCTCCTCGATATCAATTTTATATTGAACGCAAACACGAAAACTGCACGCGGATTGAACGCGCTTAACAACAATAATAATAAACAAATTCGCTTTCTTATTAACATTATTGCCACGTATATACGAAGCCGATAATAAATTCTGACGCTGGTCGTTGAACTTGACTCTGGCAGTCGAAAACAACATGGACGTTTTCTAGGTTCGTTTCACGTGAAAATATCAAATTGAAATCGGTGTTAAAGTGCGGCGTCCTGTTAATGTATACCGAAGATAATTGACAATTGCGAATCCGCCAGCTGCAGCCAGTTACGTAACGTTTGACAAGCGGAAGGAGCGGTTTACGAAAAGAACGTGTGCCCGGTTTGCGACTTCCACTTATGTAACGTTGGCGGCATTCTGGTATTATGAGTAACTTAGGCCCTTATGGTGGTGCTAAAAATGCCCCCTGGACGAGGCCTGGAAACGCCGCAAATAATTTAGTGGGCCAGGGCAACTCTATACAGCAGCAGATCATGAATCAGGGCGGTTTGAATAATATGAATACTACGGGTAAGTGCTGTAAATGTCACATAACTGATAGATAAATACACTAGGAAAGTATTGATATTGTTTTTTTGATAAATCAAATTTTGTTTTGACATTCAATAAAAAAATTAGAATAATACATGTTGTATTATTTACTTGCAGGTATTGTGCCTTTTCAACAGCAGCAAGTATTCCAAAATATGGGCATGCAACAGCAGAATATAGGATTGGGTTTACAGCAAATGACCAATCCTGCTGTAAGCATAGGAGGTGCAATAGGCACTCAACTGGCTTCCAATCAGCTTTTCCAGCAAGTCGGTGCAGTTACTTATCCAAACCCTCGAGCCTTGAACACCACCGCATTCCAAAACCAGAATGTGGCCGCTGTGCCACCAGTGCAGAACACGAATAATGCTACAACAAAGCAGAGAGTGTTTACAGGCACTGTTACCACAGTCCATGACAATTTCGGCTTTGTCGACGACGATGTTTTCTTCCAAACCACTGCTTGTGTCAAAGGATCAAATCCAGTCGTGGGTGATAGGGTGTTAGTGGAAGCTTCATACAATTCCAGGATGCCATTTAAATGGAACGCTACGAGGATCCAGGTTTTGCCCATGTCCAATCAGGCACCAAGCAGGAATTCCAAGGGGTTCAACTCAGTCTCTAACTCGTACAAAACTGTTGCTTCACATAGTGATGATAAAGCTAATGGTAATTATTCCAGAAACCGACCCAAGGCATCGGTTGGAGGGAGGGGAAGGGAACGGTCTAGGGAAAGAGAGCGTGAGGATGATGAGGTGGAGAGGAAAAAGAGAAGGGAGGAGAGGTTGAGGGAGAGGGAGAAGGAGGATAAGAAGTCCCCTCTTAGGAGAAGGTCGAGGAGTCCTAAGTCTAGGAGGAGGTCTAGAATTGTTCCTAGATATATGGTGCAAATTCCTAAAATAGCATTAGACTTGTAAGTATTTTTCAACATTACATTATTATCTTTAAAAAAATGTTAAAATCTTATGATGAATTAAATTCTCACTTAACCCTTGGTAAAACATTTTTATGCTAATTAGAGGATTAATTAAAACACTATTTTAATATAGTGAAACAAAACCATATACAAATTCATTAAAATAAAGGAAACAATTAACTTCTTATACCATTTTTTGTTTTCTATATTTTAATAATTGAAAATGTACCATTCAAGAATTATTTAAATATGTTTAACTGCATGAGCCTTCTGTACTATATATTTTGATAATTTCAAACATTGCAACAGGATCTAATAATAATAATATTTATTTTTACTCTTACTTTCTAGGAAATCAGCTGATGTGTTAGAAACTCGAAGGAGATACACCAATTTGTACATTCCTTCGGATTTTTTCTGCAGTCAGTTTAGGTGGATGGACGGATTCCCTGCTGATAAGCCGTTCACATTAAACAAACCTTGCTCTTTCCATATTATGAATAAAGATGTTGAACCCATACAAGAAAATGATGCCATATTGGAGCCTTCAGATGCTGATTATCTGTTTTCGGCAAAAGTATGTCACTAAAATTGTAGTTTTAAACATGAAATATTGAAATACTGTAATTATGATCACTAAAAGTTAATCGGAAACTAATTACAAGCCGATGACAATAACGATTTAATTCTTATAGTACTTTTAATTTATAATTTGATTGTATTGGCTTTTAATTGTTGAAAGTCCATTTTGAATTCACTGTTAGGTGTTCTAATTAAAACACAAACTTTCAAAGAGTATGCTTTTATTTTCCGCAACAATTGTTTCGCCACACTGTGGCTTCTTCAGGCGAAGAAGAAGAACTTTTAATTTATCTAAATTTTTAAATAATATTTAATATTCTTTTACAATATAAACTATATTGTTGGTAACCATTCCTCAAAATTTTCATCAAAATGGTGTGTATGTAAACTAATAGTCATAATAAGTAATTTATTTTGTTATTGTTTGCAATTATGTATTTAAATGTAGTTAATAGTTTCTCATATTTTTTAAAAGTATCAATTATTTTAAAAATTTATTAATAATTTCAAGTTTCATTTTCCATTGCTGTCAGGTTTTAGGTGTTAATATTTATAAACAAACTGCAGCAAACCTACTTCAGTTGTACCAAATTTCGACAATAAAAGATTTTGTTTTACTATCTAAAACTTTGAGCTTGGAAGATTACATAAAAAAAATAATATGTTTTCATTATATATTTATTATTATAAACAATTTTTTCAGAAAAAATATTAATTTTTTTAATTATATATTTATTATTATAAACAATTTTTTCAGAAAAAATATTAATTTTTACTTAAAAGATTTGTTATTATTTTAAATTATTTATTATTTAAATTTCGCATAATTCTTAATTTTCAAACTGGAAGTTTATGAAATAACCTTTGTTATAAATTCCAGTTTATCAAATGAAATATTATTTTTTAATAATAAAAATATTTTTAATTTTAGGTAATGCTAATGAGTGTACCTGGTATGGAGGAGATGTATCAAAAATGCTGTGCCATGGCGGAAGACAAGGATCGCAGAGACAGGGACAGCGAGGAGAAGGACTATGTGCACCCGACCCGCCTGATAAACTTCCTGGTGGGGCTACGCGGGAAAAACGAGACCATGGCCATCGGCGGCCCCTGGAGTCCCTCGCTCGACGGTGAAAACCCCGATAAAGACCCAGCGGTCTTAATAAAAACAGCCATAAGAACGTGCCGTGCCCTCACAGGAATAGATTTATCGAACTGCACCAAATGGTGAGTACAATCACTTATGTACTGTTGCTTAAAACCTTACATACATACATCAAAACACCCTACTATGGATTTTAAATGGGATGTCAACTGTTTTTGAGAATTTAGATTTATAATTTGTTCTTGTAATTTGTAATGTTAAAATTTATGATTTCTTTGAAGTCGGAAAATGAAATTATAGTCACTTGTAATTCTACAAATATAGTAAAGTAAATGCCTCCACAATTAAATATTTTTTTTTAAATTATCTGAGAATGTAGATTAATTTATTTCCTTTAATTGTAGACATGCTTAGATATGATAGACAACAAACTTAAGCTCCATAAAGTACTCAAATTATCTTTGTCTTGAAATTCATAAACCAACAATTACAAGTATGGACCAAAAATGGTTTTATATAGAAAAAATGAATATTTCTTTTTCCTGCCTCATAATTGGAATTTAACAAAAGGAAGTGGATTTATCAGTCAGATAAAAGTATGGCTACAACTATTTTTAGATAGTGGTGAATGAAACTGTAAAGATAATTTTAGTATATGTGATGAAAAACTGTGCTTATTGATTTTTCTATCTATCTAAAATGGTGTGTAGTAGTTACTATAGCTTATCCTCCATTTGTTATTTAGATATTTACTTATATGTAGTTAAAAGTGTTGACACTTGTTTTTAATCTAATAGTAGACTTATTATCCTTGAATATATGATGAACACAGTGATAGGAAATCGGAAAATAGGACACACTACAAGCCTGGATTTGTAAATAGCCCTTTATTTACAGGTTTTTTGTATCCTTATTCTTGACTGCATTTAAGCTAACCATATTGTATATTCAAGGTTTAACTTAGTAATCCAAGTAATCCTCCTCTCTCATAACAGAAAACGGTATTTACCCATAGGTGAAAACGTTTCCCGTCTGTCGACGTGAGGGTGTAAGTAGCAGTAAGCTGGTGTGAGATAAAAATGATTCCAGTCAGTACGACCGGCTGACGTTTGTGTTCTGATAGGTACCGCTTCGTGGAGCTGTACTACCGTCGCGGCGACAGCAGTCACAAGGGCAGGCAGGTGGCCGCCCGCGTTGAGACCGTGGTCCTGTTTCTACCAGACATTTGGAGCTGTTTGTCCACCCGTCTGGAGTGGGATTCGATGCACCTTAACTACAAAAAGCAGCTGGAGCGCAAGCTGAGGTCCGACCAGGAAGCGGACGAGGCCCAGGCCGCTGATGAAAAGGCACCTAAATATTTATAACATATGTATACAGAAATAGGATAGGTATTTGGGCCGGGGCGCACTCCCGAGCGACAAGCAAATTCGGAATTCTCACCCACTATACAATGCGTGAATGTATACATTTATTAGTGTGAAAGCTGGCATGGACGGATCTTATGAATGTTTGTGTGTTTCCATGATTCCTTATTTCATCTTCCTAATACGTCTTTTTTTTCTACACTTATATAGGAGGAGGAACCCACTACAGATAAACTTGAACCTACACATTACTCTCAACTGGATCCAAAGACCATGTCTATTGCTGACTTGAGGAAAGAACTCAAGGCCAGGGCCATTTCCCATGCAGGTTTGAAATCACAGTTGGTTGCTAAGTTGACAAAAGCGCTAAAGTCCGAAGCTGCCAAATCTGAAGATGGCAGTAAGGAGGAGAATGCTGAAGATAATGAGAGTGAGGAGAAGAAATGTGAGGTTAGTAATTTTTTTTTAAATAAAAATAGTAGGTAAAATGAATCTTCTGAAATTCAATAGCATCTATAAATTTGTTGATTTTTAATTTACTCTTAAAGGGCGTTGTTCTAATAAAGATGTTACCAAATTTAATACTTTTTAGTATTTATATATTTCAAAATTAAATTCTTACGTTACTCACTATTTAATTTTGTGCAGATTGAAGATTCCAAAGTTCAAGAGAAAGAAAAGCAACTCCTGGAAAAGCGTTACACCCTCCCCGAACAACCTCACATAATCGTCCATCCATCACGAACGGCGAAGTCGGGAAAATTCGATTGTACCGTCATGTCCTTATCTTTGTTACTAGACTATCGACCGGAAGACACAAAAGAACATTCCTTCGAAGTTTCCCTGTTCGCAGAACTGTTCAACGAAATGCTGATGCGCGATTTCGGCTTCAACATTTACCGGGCGCTCTTTGAACTCCCCGAAAAACCAAAGGATCCCAAAGAAAAAGAGGAGAAAGACAAGAAGAAAAAGGACGATGATAAGAAGAAAGATGAAGACGACAAGAAGAAGGAGGATAAAGAGAAGAAGAGTGTTGACGACGTCAAGAATTCCGATAAGAAAGGGGAGAGGAAAGAGAAGAAGGAGGATAAAAAATCTGATCATGATTCGGAAGATGATGATTATGAGGAGGAGGATGACCGGGACACTAGTAAAAAGAAAGATAAGGATAAGAAAAAGAGGGAGAGACCGAAAATGTTCACCAAAGATAGAAACCTACTCTTATCATTTATCTATTTCGACCAAACCCACTGTGGGTACATTTTCGAAAAAGATATTGAAGAATTGCTCTATACTTTAGGTTTAAATTTATCACGTGCTCAAGTTAGGAAATTGGTGGGGAAGGTTATTACAAGAGATTCGTTGCATTATAGGAAATTGACGGATAAACCAAAGGATGAGGATTTTATAGTAATTGATGATTCAGAGAAAGATAGCAACTTGGAAGAGTTAGCTATTGGAAACAAGAGGTTGTTGCCCATCTTTTCTGATGGTCAACCCTTTAAAAAAATCAAACTGGAAGAACCTGAAAATGAAAATGGACAAAAATTGGAAGAAGGTATAAATAACAACATTAGTTGCTAATCCAAAATATATATTAAAAAAAAATGTTTCCTTTTCATTCTTAATCATACCATTTATCTCCTTACATAACTTTTCCATTTATTTTGCTATGTGTGAGGTCTCTTTAATGATTTATTTAATATTTCTTTACTGCATTGATGTGGTTAATTATTACTTGTTGAAACGTCGTATCACTTAATAAAATACTGGCACAGTATATGATTTCAAGTCAGTATTTTATTAAGTAATATTTCATTGTTTTATAAATATCATTTTTAGGTCTGGTAATGTTTAGAGGAGCACTGGTTCACGTTGAAAAATTATTGGCCCAGTTGGAAAGAAGTGAAAAGGCTAGATTAGCCACAGAAGCCAGAATGATTGATCTGAAATCAGAAAATTTGAAGCTGTCTGAGAAGAATACAAAATCGAATCATACTATTAAAAGCTTGAATACTGAATTGAAAGATAATAAAGATAAGCTCAAGAATGCAGAGGATCTGCTACATAGAATTACTGTAAGTGATAAAAAATAATATTTCTACAAACAAGACAAAAATCATGTCTCTATTTATTAATAATAGTTCATTAAATATGATGTGGTAAATGAAAGATCATATTTGACAGGATCATTTCTGTAGTATATCTTCACCTACTCATCATTGCCTTGTTGAGTTATTGCGAATTAACACAGATTTTAAATGCCTCAGAGTTTCAACATTAAAAATCAACTGTTATGTTTCATTTACTACATAATGGAATCTACCAAGCAAAAGCCTCAAATATTTTGGTTATTTAATGTAAAGTTACATATTACAATAATTAAAAATGGTTAAGAAATGATTTTAGAGGCATTTACATTTTTTTTTTCAGGCTTGTTCAAAACTTTTCCAAACAACACTGATTGAAATCAGGGACAAAATCGACCCCGTTCTAAACAGCACGTCCACAAAGGAGGAGATGAAAAAGGACGAGCGTAAAGAAGAAATAAAAACGCGCTGGGAGAAGGACGCTAAAGACAGTGCATGCAAAGAAGAACTAATTGAAATAGATAATGATGAGAAAGTAGACTCAAAATAATGATGCTGTTTGAAATAGGCATTCAAATTAAGTAAATTAACGCCATTGATTTAGATAATTCGTTAGTTATGCACAGTAGTGTTGTTGTTTAGTTTTAATTGGTATATATTTTTAAAATAGTTTAAATAGTAATGTAAACTATACATTCTTATGAATTACAAGTAAACATTTTAGAATGGTGACTGCCTCAAACAAATCTTTCAAATTTTTTAAATTGGATAAAATAATGCTACTGTTAAAAATGTATAAAGATACTTAAATAATGCCACACATTTGAAAAATGTAAAAACTAAAATAGAATTATGTCACTTTGCGGGTATTTAAATTGCTAGATCTAAACTGGGAGATATTTTTAAGAAGATTGGGAAGCATTAATTAGTCTAATTTTTTGTATTGGTGAATCGTATTTTGTTTGTGTAAGTGTGTTTGTGTGTGAACATGAAATAGAGGAGAGGAATTTTTAGTATCTGTAGGTAGGAAGGTACCGAACACCAAATTTATGTTATTACACTAGTTAGCTTGGCAATGTTTGTTTTGTAGGCGAATATTTGATTTTGTTAAGAACCAAATAATTAAATTTATGATTATTATCGTTTTATTTATATGTTCCTTTATTTTTAATTCACCTTTTATCTAATGTGATTACTAATATTTCGTGTAGTAACAGTTGCAGGTAAGAATGAGTCAGTAATAATAAAAAAAAAAACAAAAAATGAATATACAATTAATTGTCTTTCAAATGGTTCATAATCGAAAAAAGTAGAACAATCAGTATAGATAAGAAGTTTAGTGCATAATTATTTAGAGGAAAGTTGATATATTCTTCAACTATGATCAAAATTTTAATAAAAGTATCTTAAAAAAATAAACGGGAGAAGTTTAATTTCAACAATTTATAAAAGTATGCATTTCACAGTAACAGCTGTTTTTTAGGCATAAGACTAGTTAAGAAGTCGATTATTCCAAAAATTTATATAAATATTCAAAATTAACAATTTTATAGTGCTTTAGTTATAAATTATATTAAAGGACACTGGAAGAAAACATTGTCTATCAACAATTTTATTTTTTTTTATTATTATTTAGAGGTTTGATCAAAAAAATGTGTATGTGATTCAATCCCCAAACTCAATTTACGAATTAAAACATGTTGAGGGTCACTGTTGCAATACCATTATTATGAGCAACTTCTTTGCCAAATTCGGTTCTTAAAAATAATAGCAATTACCAACCGTAATTTTAGATTGAGGTTATGTTTGACACACGTGAAAAACATCAACATAACCCATATTAGTAAGATAAGTGTTAAGCGTTTTATATATATTATTAATATGACGAAGGTAAGCAAAATTAAATTTATCAGTAATTAAATTAATTTATTTTAAACGATGCCTTTATTAATTAAATATTTTATGTATTTGTTTAGGTGACTAGATATTTCAATAAAACTGAGGATGCCAATGATGAGGTAATTATAGCACCAAAAGCGGAGGGGAAAATTAATAAGAAGAAAAAGAAGCGACTGGGTCCTCAAGATGTAATAAAAATAGATGTACAAGTGCGCAAAAATGTTTGGGGCAGACGGAAGGAAGATGAAAGAAAACGTGTGAAACGTGTGCCTAATCCAAATCCTAAACATCCTGGTCGGGCTCCCATTGATCCGAAGCTTTTGGAGAAACACAGTCGTGGCTCAGGTTTAGATAACAAAAACATTAGGACGAGCCTTCACAAGAAGAAATTACAGAGGAAGGAGGATAATATTAAATTTGCTAATGAACAGGCTGCACGTGCTGAGATATTATTAACAGAAGATTCAGGGTAAGCTAAATATTAATGCAATATATATACAACATATTTATTACAGACACTAACAATATTCAATAATACATTGTAATTATAAATATTAACAGATTGGGTTAGTACGTACCTGCCTGGGCTATCGACCATAAGTCTTTCTGCCCTGTCGCTACAAATAAAAAATGTAACTATAGTAGATTGCAATGCAATTAATTATAATTTTTTTATAATTAATTTACTAATTATTTTTGATATTTAATGGAATTTTAGAGAAAGTGTTGATGATGTCTGATTAATATGCCTTAAATTGTTTAGTCTTGAACTGAAATTTGGTCATGTAATGCAACTATTTATTGTTTATTATATATTAGAAGGAAAAAATATAATTTAAGAATATTTGACAGTAACTGGTAGTTTATATCATAGAAAAATGTATTTATAATCTTATTTTTCTTATGCTAATAGGTACTTACTACCTGATGAAGGAGAAACATCAAGACAATTCACACAAAAACACATTGCTTCAAGTGTAGACATTTCTGCAGCCACAAAACATTTCGAGTTGAGGTTGGACGACTTTGGCCCTTACAGGGTGAAATACACGAAAAATGGCCGGCATTTGTTGTTGGGAGGAAAGAGGGGTCATGTGGCTGCTTTCGATTGGGTTACTAAAAAGTTACACTGTGAGTTGAATGTGATGGAAAGTGTGCACGACATTTCCTGGCTGCACATAGAGACAATGTTTGCCGTTGCACAAAAAGATTGGGTTTACGTTTACGATAATAAGGGGATTGAGTTGCATTGTGTTAAAAGGATGAATAAAGTGACGAGAATGGAGTTTTTGCCCTATCATTTCCTTCTCGCTTCATGTGTAAGTATAGTAATAAGAATTGAATTATTGACACAATTCATGAATTATTATTTAAAATGTTTTATATTTTCTGAAAAAAACAATTTTTTCATTATATTGAGATTAATATTATATTTACACCGGTACCATTCACCATTGGGATACAATTAATGGTGCTTTAGAGTGACGGGGGCGATCCTTTAAAGTAACAAGCTCATTTACACACACACAAATGACACATGGCGGAAGGACCACGTGGTCGATAGCCTAACACTACTACTACTACTACTACTATTATATTTACCTTGCATACAATGTATGATATTTAATATTGGAATAATGGAATGGATTTTAGTTTTATATTTGTAATATAAACTAGGAATTTCCTTGTTTTTAATGTTAAATAAAGAAAAAGCCTCCAAAAATTTTGTGTATGGGGTCAATTTTAATTATTATATAGTTTACATTAGTTATAAATTGCAAGAATTTAAACATTATCAATTATTTAGTAGTTAATGTGAATGTATTTAGCTTCAATAATGTTTATTGTATTTTTTAAATTGATTTTTAGAGTTCAGAAAGTTTTCTATCTTGGTTAGACATCTCAATTGGTCAAGTGGTATCACATTTCAACACTCACATGGGTAGACTTTCCATGATGACACAAAATCCATACAATGCTGTCTTGTGTACAGGGCATTCACAAGGAATAGTGGCAATGTGGTCACCTAACAGTCGTGATCCTTTAGCTAAAATGCTCTGCCATAAATCACCTCTCTCAGCTTTACACGTTGATCCAAAAGGGGTGTACATGGCCACCAGTGCTGCAAATAAGGAGCTGAAAATTTGGGACATTCGAAAATTGGATGGGCCTGTACAGACCTACAAGTTAAGGGCACCAGCTAGTAATCTGCAATTATCACAGAAGAATATGTTGGCCGTTGGAATGGGCAATTTGGTCGAGGTGTATAGGTAAGTTTGAAAAATAATTATGTTGCTTTTAGAGTATAAAGCAAATATTTTTCATGCAGAGATTGCTGTGGAGCAACAACAAAAAAGGCTTATTTAAGACACCGTTTTAATAACGCCATTGGAAATATGACGTTTTGTCCATTTGAAGATGTCTTAGGAGTGGCCACAGAAAAAGGTTTCACCAGTTTATTGGTGCCAGGATCTGGAGAAGCCAACTTTGATGCTTTAGAAGCAAATCCATTCCAAACTAAAACGCAAAGAAGGGAAGCCGAAGTTAAGGCATTACTTGAAAAGGTAAGCTAGCAAATGATGTATATTTGATTAAAATGCTATCATCTTTATTTTCTTATTTAGATTCAACCTGAGATGATTACACTCGATCCAACAATTATTGCTGAAGTCGACGTTCCCACTTTGAAAGATAAAATTGAACTAAAGAAAAATCTTCTCGTAAGTAATTTTTGGCTTTAGTAGAAAATAGTGTAAAATATTGTAAATTTTTAGTACTTGAAGCCACCTAAAATTAATTATGAGCCCCGAAGGAAGGCTAAGGGAAGGGGAGGTGCTGCAAAGATTGCAAGAAATAAGAAAATAGTGAATGAACAAGCTAAGAAGGTAAGTGTATTCATTACCCTATATTTAAGTTGTAAGGACTTTATAATAAAATAAGCTGGTTGGTTAAATTAATTAAATTAAAAAAAAATAATTTTTTCCTCAGCAATTCATCAAGACTATGAAAGGTGTAAAGCAGCAGCCACCACAGAAATCAAAGAAAGGAGGACCCAAGAAATCGGATGGGGTTTTGGATAGGTTTTTGCCTTCATAGTTATAAAAGTTAATGTATAAATATGAAAATAAACTAATAATTTTTAGTGATGTTTAATGAAAACTCTTATGCGTTAATAAAGTATTCTTCCATGTTGTACAGATAAAAGCAATGACATCATTTAATAGTACTGTACAAGTAAATATTAGGCTCCTCTGTATAAATTAAATTATTATTAACATACTATTATTAATGTTGTTTTGTATAAACTGTTGCAACTTAACTAGGGATTATAATTTATTATATTATTTTCTAATCTGTACATTTAAATTGACAGAAGTTTGGTACAAATAATATCAGGTAGGTCATTTCTGTTGGATCTTTCAACCTGCAACAAAATATTTTAACTAGTAATTAAAAGAAAAATACAAACAAAAATATACAAAAAGTTATATAAAGTTAATCAAAATAAATCTCTTATAAAAACAACTCAACTTTCAATAGATATTAAATTATATAAAATCAATATGTATAAATATAATTAGTTGTCTTAACATGTGTACTGAATGATCTCGGGAGCTTAAAGTTATCTAAATATCTTCATAATATTAAGATTATAATTGGGATTAAGTAAAAATAATAATAATTTTAACTTACTGTTATAACTTCACATTTCGGGTCTGACCTTAATGCATCTACAATTGGAATGGGTTGACTTTTTGGCACCGGAATTGTAGCCAAGATGGATATTTTCGGGTTTTTAAAAGACTTCTCCACTTCGTCCTTGAATTTTTGACTGAATAATTCCATTTTACCTATTTCGTCAATTATTAATACTTCAACACTCGCCTGTAAAATGTTCATTTTAAATATATATTATTAATAATGATTAAATTTGATGTATAATTGTAATAATTGAGTAACACCACTATATTATATCAGAAATAATTACCTCTTGGAATCTTGTGATTAAGTTATCAACCTCTAAATGATTAATGAACTTACCTGGTTAAAAAGGGGTAGTACGACTCTTTCAAAATTGTCAGGAAACACAACGTACTGACCGACTTTGAATCGTGTCATTTCGAAAGATTTTACTAGTTTCCTAAAAGTTATAAGAGTAAAATTAATTATACAATTACTTAACGCAATAATACATGTTTTATGCTATAATTCAGTCATAGATTTCACACTGTGTTTAATGTTATTAAAGTAGATTAGGAGTAATGATAGGTTCAAATATATAAAATATGTACATTTTCTGTATTGAATTTAAAATATAGTTTATACATATAGAAATAAGACACTAAATTAATAAACCAATTACAAGATGGAGGTAATAATAGAGTTTATTGTTATATCTTTAAACAGTGTGAAATATTTATTTAATTCATTTGGTAACAATCTAATTAATCTCTCAACATATTCAAATAATTTATGTTTCCATATTAAACACATTATTATTTATTGTTAGTAAAACTATGCTTACATATTTTTAGCCAGACTAGCCTTTTGTCCATTCAACGCAATTACATCAAACCCAATACGTTGATTGCTATTATCCTTCAGTTCCTCTGTATAAAAGCCGGCTACTCTACAGTTCCTCTCTAGTAGTTGTTTGCATATTTTTTTAACGATCGTTGTTTTCCCAATTCCTACAAAAGTCAAAGAATATTATTAATGGGTGTTTATAAAAACTATTATGACCATACAAGGTTTAGGTTTTTCATTTAAATAATACAGAGTTCAATATATAATATTAAACATGGGAATTAAAATATATTTCATTCAATTGATTAAGTCTGGTGAACCCAGACTAATCAATTAATATAAAAATATTTCAGTTTAGTGAGTAATTCAATTCAATTACATAAAATGTATTTTTATAGCTAGTAACATGTTCGGTAGAAGTGAATTTGTTGATTAAAAATTGCAATTAATAATATTATAGATGGTTAAATTTTTAGCTGAAAGTTCTCGTAATACGTGTTATAAAATTTGCTATGAAAATGATTTTTTATTATTAAAATTATAATTTTACAGTACGTATTAATGAAAACATTAAATCCAATTTTAATTCTTATGTTTTACATTAATGATCAATCGGTTTATAATTATTATAATCGTGCAATTGTTGGTATTTACATTTTTTATTATCACTAATTATGTACATTGGGTTGACTAAATGTAAATATTAACACCAAATTTAATTGGTATTGAATAAATAAGAAATTAAATTAATTTATTTATTTCGCAATATTACACTACGTTTAGCGTATTATCCATAATTATTTTTAATGAAAAAACTTACCCGGAACACCCGTTAGAAGTACGTATTTGCCCTTTTCCGACATCCCGAATCACCCCAATAAAGTGAGGTTAGTTATTATCTGATGGAAATATCCGCTGGATATAACATTAATTCTTATACTCCCGTGCGTGTCATGTAATGAAACATGTAAGAACTTATTTTAAATGCCGTTCCCCGATGTACTTTATGTTTTTCAGGAGGAATTACTTCACGTACTTCACGTAACTCTGAAGGCCCAGTTTAGCTTTACTCAGGCGCGTGCAAATATTTCAATAGACGGCCACGCTTATCTCTTGTTTGGGTAACCATGGCAACGGATTATTTACAAGCTAATTAAAAGAAATGACTAATGCCGCGATATTGTCAATACCGAACGGTGATTCAGTTTATCGTTACTGAGAAAGTGAAGCATTTTGTAATCTTGGTAAGTATTGTATTTATTTTTAAATAATTACATATTTGTGTCATTAATATACTTAACGTATAAATTCAATAATAATTATTATTTGTAGTGATAGTATCCATTAATATTCATTACTTTTTACGTTACTTTTACAACCTCATACGTGTTTTATTTCCTTTGTTACTCAATCCTATTTCTTTAGATAGTATCTTTTGTAGCCTTCCATCTCGTGGGATATAAATTTATTTTTCATAATCTTTCAAAAACGATTTGCTTCCATATTCGAAAATCTAATTCAAGGTCATTGCTGCGGATGGCTGATGTTTCACAGTATAAGTAAACATACATAAAATAAGTAGGGTTGTTGAGTAATAGAGTTATTTATGAAATAAATATATATTTTTTACATATTACATACATGTACAATCATATTTTTTATATCGAGAGATTTTATATATATTTTTATAAAAATTACATTTTTTTGCTCTAGTACTGTATTTTTTCTTAATCTTCGAATAACAACACAGATAATAATAAAATGATCATTACAACGGAACATACTATTTTAGTACAGTAACACAGATAAACATGTATAAAATATGTACCAACATACGAAACGAGTATATAAAAATACACAAACACTAACAGAGTTATTTACATCATCATTCTTTTTTTTTCAAATAATGTTTTAAAATATATATCACAGATTCGAAGAAATGAATAGAAACAATACCGAACGAGGCCGGCGCTTGATTGGTTTTTCCCCCTGTTTCCGTGGGCCTCGTTTGAATTATTTAAATCAGATTCAATGATGAAGGTGATTTTTGTCTTTTTTTTTTATGTACAACTGAAGTGAGCTATAGGGTGTATATGCTAGTTTTTTAAAATATATTTTGTGATTAAATATTATAAAAGGCACAGTCTTAGGAGAGATAAAGTCCAACGGCCACTTGATTGATTGTGTTTTAATAATAAATTATTCTATTAGGATTTAAGGTAGTAAAATTAACGCTTAAATATGTATAGAACGTGAGGCAATGATTATACATCCAAGTTACTTCGGGATTCGAACCCTTCGGATTAGTTCTATTTACTCGAGCGATTTATCAGGCCTCTTAATCGCTTCTGAATTAATGCCGGGGATTCCAATCTGACGAGAGTAAGGGTGTTTAATGGTTGCTGTAATTTCATTTCTATGTTAACAATGATACATAGGTAATGGCTGAATGACCTATGTTGTCTATTTCTTAAAATATCTAAATAATTAAACATTTTTAAATGTTCATTCTATTAAAACATTTTTTTTAATTTTCATCAGGTAAAATCTCCTAAATACATATTATATATTTTAGTATCTACACGTCAAGAATTCGGCATATGTTAATGGGATATTCACCTAATGCTTAGAATTTAATAATTTTTGAATACATTGAATACAATGTTGTTGTGCGATTAATTAACTTCTCACCTTCACCACGGGTTAGGTGAAACATTTTTATGTTACTAAAAGGATTAATTGCGCACTTGGCTATGTTTCACTATTTTCATATATCTCCATAGGGGAAACTATTTTTATATTTCCCCATAGGAGAAATATAAAAATATCAAACATAACCAAATGCTTAATTAATCCTTTTATTAATAGTGTTGTGGTTGGATACATTTTTTGAAACTTTGATGAGGAGGTATTGATATGACATTCTTATTCAAAATGTTTTTACCCTTATTTATATACCTAGCCTGCATTTTTTGTATTTAAATGATCACCTATTTCGTAAAAAATGGTTTGTCTTTCTCGAGATACTACAAGTGTGAGAAGCTTTGGAATGTAAATTACAGCAGGATTTATTAGGAAGTATAAGATAATGTCAGAAGTGTATGTTTTTGTATTACAATTACGTTTTGGTAGTGAAGTGCAATTAATGTCTTCATTTGTCCAGGATTTATTACTAATATATGTTTCTTTGTAAATATTTAAACATGTAAAATATAGACTATAAATGTTTTTGTTGTATTACTGATCTTCCCCATTTCTCAGAGCATTATCCTAGCGTACTCTTGACCCATCACAATAGTCTGCGTATTGCTCTAGATAATCCCTGACCCTTCCCAATAGTTATAACGTTGACCCAGCCTACAATTGACCTTTCCCAATCGTCTGTTCATTGTTTAACCTGTTCTAGCCCATTTCCTGTCTTCATATTAATTTAGCTCTTTCCTAATATTATTTATAATTGAGAATTCTACTTCGTTAAATACTTTTAAAATATGATACAAATAAATAGTGTTAATAAACAAAGCATCTAAGTTTCACATTACTTTAGCGTTCTCTCAATCTTTCTATTTAATAATAATATAATAATAAATAATTAGTTATTGTTTAATTGTGGAGGCATTTACTTTGTGATACATTTTGAATATAACAATTTTTTCATCAATATTCTAAGCATGAATCAAGCGTACTCCCGATCTCCCCCAACATAAATAATCATAATTTTAGCGTATTTTTGCCCTATTTCAATGGTATGCGTATTAACACCCTTTTCTAATAATCTTTAAATTAACCTAGCTTATTCCTTATAGCGTACATATTACCCTAGCGTATCCGTTTCCCAATGTATGTACATTAATATAGCATACTCTTAACCTAAAATATTCCTTAAGTTTCTTTTAATAAGTGTCAGTATTTTTGAAATTCTATCCCCATTAGTACAAACATCAATCTAGTATATTTTTAACCTTTCTCAAGAGTGTAAACATTAGCTTACTACATCATTAACATTTCTAATAGCTTACAAATTATCTTAACACTCCCGACCCTTTTTAATGCTATTAAAACTAACACAGCTCACTTATGATTTTTCTAAATAAAAAACACGGTACTCCAGTCTGATCCTAACCTCTTCCAATAGTTTAAGCATTAAAAATTCCTTACTTTTTACAATCGTTTATCCATGCGCATTTCTGACCTTGTTTAATAATGTACGTACTTGTGACCTTTTAGTACACTTCTGACCCTTGTCGATAGTCTAAGCATTAACCTAACGTACTCATTACCTTTTCTAATAGTGTACACATTACCCTAGCGTGTTTTTTTTTAAATCTATACATTAACATTCATGATCATCCAGAATAGTATAAACATTAACTAATAATTATTTTGACATTTTCCAATAGTCTTACATAATGGCTTAATGAACTCTTAAATTTTCTAAAAAGTCTACACTTTGCCCTAAAATACTCCTGACACTTCTGAATAGTCTAAATATTATATAAAATAACTTGTAATCACTTTCTCCACAGTTTTTTTTAAATTTTTCTAAATGTATATTTCATCATCTTCACGTAACCCATCAATCAACATTAGTCTAAATATTAACCAGATGGCCTTTCTCAATATTGTAAATATTATTCCACGGATTTTTGACCTGTTCCAATAGTATACACATTGGCCTATTACACTCACTTCTGATATTTTCTAATAAACCTAGCTTACCCCAGGCATACTCCCAACCTTTCCCAATAATACATTAATTTAGATTTTTTGACATTTCCTAATAATAATAATAGATTATCCAACGGTACTACTAACCTCTCCCAACAGTCTAAACATTAACCTAGCGCACCAATATTCACAGTGTACTCATTAGCCTAGCGTGTTTTTGCCTTTTCCCAAGATTTCCTGGCCATTCAGAGTAGTGTAAACATCAAACTAGCGTTTTCTTGATTTTTCTTAATACTCCTGACTTTATCAAAATTATAAATGTTAACCCAGTTTTCTCTTTACCTTTCCCAATAATCTACACTTATCCCAGCATACTTGTGACCTTTTCTAATAAATTACCCAAATGTACCTTTTCTAAAAGTGTAAACATTTTTCTAGCGTATTTTTGACCTCTAATAATCTACACATTAACCTAACAAACTTTATACCTTCCCCATAAGTTCTAGATATTTATATTAGCGTTTTCTTGCTCTTTTTCTAATATTATACACATTAACCTACCGTCCTGATTTTTCTCAATAGTCTAAATATTAACTCAGTGTACTCATAACTTTTCCTAATATTGTAGATATTACTCTAGCGTAACCATTTTCTAATATCTGCACATTCATCCAACATACTTCTGCCCTTTAATATTAATCGAAGCATACTTTTGATCTTTCTCAATTATTATTATTTACTCTAGCATACACTTGACCTTGCTTAATATTATTCACATAACTCTAGTGCACTGTTGGCCTTGTTTACACGTTAGACTATCTTACTCCTGACTTTTCCAATAGTATAAACATTAACCCAGAACTTTTCAAATAGTGTACCCTAATCTTCACCCCTTTGAATATTCTATACTTCCCCAGACCGTACTCCTGACTTTTCCCAATAGCCTAAATATTAACCTAGAGTACTCCTGACCTTCGCTAAAATAGTCTACACATTAACCCAGCATTCTATTGATCTGAACCCTTCCAAATTACTTAATTTAACAATTTAAAAATATCATTTTAAACAATATACATATCACTAGACTAGCGTATCCCTGACCTCTCCAATAGTCTAAACATTAGTGTAACGTATCCCTGACCCTTCAAAATAGTGAAGACATTAGCCTGCCGTACCCTTTAACTCTATGAATAATCTGTATTTTATCCTAACGTGCTTTTAACCTTTTCAAATAGTCTAAATAGCAGTCCTTTATATTCATGACCTTTCCCAATAGTGAAAACATTAACTATTCTTCACCTCTATTAGTAATATAAATTTTATCCTAGCGTACTCCTAACCTTTCCCAATAGTCTAAACATTAGTCCTGACCTTTCCTAAAACAACAATCTATATATAATTTTAGCGTACTCCTGACCTTTCCCAATAGTCTAAATATGAACCTAGCGTACAACTGACCATTCCTAACAGTCTACGCAGTAAACCAGGCACCATCCAAATTTACTTGGTTTATTATTAAAAAAATGTTGTTATATATAGAGATCTATTTGTTCTTAGTGTAGACTAATTTTAATATAATAGAAGCTATTGGCTTAGCAGAAAGTATTGTAGTTTAAATGAAAGATTATTTTGAAAAATAGTAATTTAAGTTTAGGAATCTTATAGTCAAAATAATTTATATTAGTTGTTTTTACAAAATAGGTTTTTAACGTTTTATGTATATATGAGAAAAATATTAGACTATTGAATGTTGTAGCTTGATATTTCCCAATTGCGTAAACTTTCTTTAAGCCAAATACAATAAAATAAATATAAAAATGTTTTAATTGTGGATAAATAAATACTCTCTATCTCTCTATCTACCTTTCTCAACAATGTAGAGTGCAATCTTTTGTATTTCTAACTTTTCCAACAGTCTACAGATTACGTTAACGTACTCTTTTAAATGAATTGTAAATATTAATTTTGCATACTCTTGACTATCCAATAATGTGTACATTACTCTATCGTACTTTTGATCTTTTCCAACAGTATAAACACTGGCGTTTTATTGACCATTCCCAATAATCTACGCATTTCTCTAGCCTGCTCCTGATCTTTCCCAATCAATCCTCTAGGGTCTTTCTGATATTTTTGAATAGTGTTAACATGGATCTATTGCACTCTTCGCCCTTTTTAAATAGTCTACACTTTACACTAGCGTTTTCAGCAGTCTGTATGTTAAACTTTTGATCTTTTCTAATAGAATAAACATTAACCTAGCATACTTTTTACTTTTCCCAATAGTTTGTTATATGTCATTCTAGCATACGCATAACTTTTCCAATAGTTTAAGCATTAACTTGACATACTTTTTCTCAATTGTGTAAATTTTAATTTATTCTCTACTCTAATTTTTCTACAATAGGAACTTTAACAGATGATATAATAAATAAAACTGTACTTTGTTAATAGTTTCAACCTTTACAAGGGATTTCCAAACTTACAGTGAGTTAAGGAACCCTAGCCCCTGAATAAATATTAACAAAGTACAGTTTTATTTATCATCTAATAAAGTTCCTGATTCAAAATGTATTACAAAGTTAGGGCTTCAAGTATTCAACAAATTTCTACAATAGAATTAAAATACTTAATGCACTCCTGACCTTTCTTAATAGTCCATACGTTAACCTAGCACCCTGTCGATCTTTACCCATGAAATTAATAATAATAAATTTAGTTGGTTTTACTACAACCTCATATATTCATCTTCTTTAATAATTAGTTAACTTGAAAGGAAACCCAATAATAAATTAAATACTTTCCCAAAAGTTTACACATAGCTCGGAAGTGATGCTGACATTTCTCAATAGTCTATTTACTATCCTAGAGCACTTCAATGCTATAAAAATAGTCTTTGTATTCATCATAAAGTTTATACTTAGCATAATAATTTATATACACGTTGTCCCCTGAAATTTTGAATATGAGTAATGTAATGTGTATTGTATCTCGATTATTATTATTGGTTGCCATGGTTATTTCTGCAATATGCATGTCATTTTGACTTACATAGCTTCAAAATGTTAACAGGAATTTTATGATCGTCTGGGATATTGTTTGGCTCAATAAAGAAATGTTTTCGAACATTGAATAAGATAAACATTCTAGTGATTTGTTATTCGTTACGTCAGAATTGTGTAAATATGTTTTTATTATACTTATCTGAAAACACTTTGATTCCATATGCCTCTAGAATAATGGAATCGTCACTTTTTCAGGCGACCGCACAGAAAATGTTTGTTTGTGCGGTCTTTCTGTGCGCTAACCAATGTTTCCATAGTAGCAGATAAGGTTTGAAGTTTATTTTTGTGTCAGTGAAAGCCAATTTAAAAAATGTACTCAGACTTAGATGAAAATCCTGATGTTCCAGACGACATATTAGCTCAAGCGGCTCAAGTAAGTGCAGATTTACTACCGACAAAATCAAAAACAAGATACGAAAATGAATATGAAATATTTAATGAATGGCGGGCTCAGAAGAATATAAAAAATGTAAGTGACGATGTACTTTTAGTCTATTTTTCGGAAAAGGCTAAATCTATGAAATCATCAACTTTATGGAGTAGATTCTCCATGGTAAAAAGCTGTTTGGCTATTAAAGAAAATATTGACACGAACATTTTTCGAAAAACTGTAGCATTTTTGAAGCGTCAAGCGGTGGGTTACGTACCAAAAAAATCAAGAGTTCTTACAGCAGAACAAGTAACTAAATTTTTATGTGAAGCTTCAGATGAGCAATATCTATTAGCAAAAGTAATATTAGTGTTTGGAATATTCGGTGCGTGCCGTCGAGATGATTTAATACGTTTAAGTTTAGACGATATTAAAGATAATGGTAGTTTTCTTGTCGTGTTTTTGCGAGATGGAAAAAATCATAAATCGAGAAGTTTCACGATTTCAAATGAAGGATGTACATTCGAGCCCTGCACACTTTACCGCAAATATGCAGATTTGCGGCCTAAACATATGGAGAGCAGAAGATTATTTGTAGCATACCGAAACCGTAAATGTTACGCTCAACATGTTGGATGCCATACTATCAGTGGTATCCCCAAACTTGTTGCGAAATACCTAAAACTAAATGATCACGAAAAATATACCGGACATGGCCTAAGGCGTTCTTCAGCAACCATGTTGGTCGAAAGCGGTGGTGACTTGCTTACTCTGAAAAGGCACGGAGGATGGCGTTCTTCCAGTGTAGCAGAAGGATATATAGAAGAATCTATACAAAGAAAAATAGAAGTTTCAAGGAAATTGTTTAACCCATCTCATGCGGAAAATACAACATCTGCAATTATAACTCAAGAAAATGAAATACTAAGGGAAATAAACTTTAACAATAATACTAATTGTACGATAAACCTTACTATTAATAATAACAGTTCCAATTAAATATGATTTTCGTTAATATTAACTCTACTTATATTTTCACTATTATAGATATTACAGTTTTGAAAAAAAAAAATTATCAAAATATCTCTCTTAATATTGTTGTTTTCAAATAAGTATAATAAAAAATAGCGTTCATTACACGTCCAGAAATGGATTTTTCCGTGCTTGCATGACTTCCCGTGTTCGGCTCCGCCTCACACGGGAACGGTCACGCGCGCACGGAAAAATCCTTTTTTCTGGACTCCTAATGAAATATACTATTCATTTTAATTCCCAATTTTATTACAAATTAGAAATTGCTGATTATTTCCCGTTGGTCAGTCCATTAAAATACGTCACGAGCGTGGTAACTAAGTAACGAGTACTGCATTTAAATGCCCGTATTCAAAATTTCAGGGGACAACGTGTATATTCTAGAACACTCCTGATCTTTTTTAAAGGTCTATACGTAAAATTTTTCCGATTACGGTACAAATCTTTCTAGTGTAATCCTGTCCTTTTCTAATAGTCTAAACATCAACCTAGCGTATTCATAAACATCCCCAATAGTGTAAACGTTAGCCTATTGCAATCTTCATTTAATTCAATAATCTACAATTCACCCTAGCGTACTCCTGACCTTTCTCAATAATCCTGACCTTCCCTAACACCTCGGGCATTAACCTAGTGTTCTGTTAATCTCGCTTGAATATAAATTTAGACATATTTTGATTTTATAGTTTCATATTAATTATTGTTAAAATTAGTCAATGTAATTGGGAATAATAAATATTAGCGTATTTGAATAATAATATCTGTTGTGTTAGTTTAAAGTTTCGGTTAACGAATCTCTATCGCCGCACGGTGAATATTAACTAAGTGCCGAATTTATAACGCAGACAGGTCGATTATTATGAGGCACACGATTTTCCCGATCTTCCTGATTTGGGTAATTCGTTACGGGATCCTCGCGCTTCCGTAATGATCAATGTAACGGCGGCGGTCAGTTCGCCCCCTCCTGCGAGCAGAGGATTATTTGAACTCTCCGAGATCGAACCGCAACAATTCAAATGGTCTTGTTTGTCGACCGATTTATTCTTCCGCAAAGGCACAATTGAAACGTTACGTTAATCCCATAAATTATTGCGCGCATCCGTCCGAAAAGAGTGCCGTAATAATTTCATTCTGACGTTCCGACCTAACAAAATAAATTCCGACCGGCGATTCGACAAAAACCTTGACGTGATAATATGTCACATATGGGTAGAGTTGATTGAAATAAATTAAAAGTAGTTATTTATGTATAAAATAGATAAAATAATGAAGATTGTAGAAGTATTAGTGTTTTTGACAATTAAACTGAGTTTGTTTTTTTTAATGATCGCTTCGGGTCATTAATTGTATCCCAATAGCAAAGAGTATCGGTCACCCTTCCTATTGCAGACTCGAACCAACGAAAAGATTATTGGATAATTTAACAATAACGTTACTATTTAATCTCACACCTTATATACACACCTTAATAAATTGGGAGGTATTGGAGAGAGAATAAATTGTTTTTCTTTATACTGTTTGTAACATTACATAGTGTTATCTGTAATGTATATGAGCTAGAGATTAAATGTGATAATTTGAAGGAAGTCTAATATTTTGCATGTAACGAATATATAGCCTAGGATACTCTTGACTTTCCCATTAAGGTACACATCACATTAGCGTACTCCTGACTTTTCTCAATGGTGTAAACATTAGCCTTATTATTTCATATTGTAACGAAGGAATTCAAAATTCTAGAGAATGAAATACATAAACTTAATTTAGAACACTTATGATATAGTCCATCCGTTGGATTTTCCGTCCTACGTCACAAACTATCGCTTCAAAAAACAACCAAAGTTTTACAGTGCGTTCTTTTTCTAACGCATTTGGTTTACTTTATCAGACTGAATGTTTTTTGTGTCGTTTCTCGAAGCGATATTTTGTGACGTAGGACGGAAGATCCAACGGATGGACTATACATCTAGTACCACCAATCAAGACTATAGATGGTATAATACAAAAAGCAGAATTTATTTAAAAAGGCTTGATTTAATGTTTAATTTAATGTGTATGGTGTATAAAAGGTTGCCTAAGAAAGTGGATTGGTAGAATGTCTCAGTTGGCTAGATTCTCAGGATTTTTCTTTAGACAATTTGGAATTAGTGTAGAATGTATGGCCGAATATGTCTAAAAACCTAGTCAAATAGAATGATTGGATATTTGCAGGTGTAGAAGGTATTGTTAAACAATTTGGAAATTAGAAATATTAATGAATAAAAATATTTTTTTCGAGAATTTCTCCACAGTTATCTTACAATTATGTAAGAACTAGCAGTTGTTTTAAATTTTAGCTGTTAATACGTACATAATTGTGCGGTAATGCATGGAGAAATCTTTCTGCCTTCTAATGTTAATCATAATATTGTTATTATGGTTTATAAAGAAATGACGTAAACTTTGTATGTAAATAATTGTAAAGAATACTAGAATGAATAATAAATTAGGATGAATCTAAGAAAATATTAAAACAATATTTTTTACTCCATTAAACCGGCGAAGAGGGCCACGTCAACGTTTTTTAATTGAAAATTCCCGCCCTCAAAAAAAAAAGTTGAAATTAAATTTCGTTAGATTGCTGTAATATAATTTCAATTAAGCCTCTCTTCAAGCTTTCACCCTTCAAGACACGGAATATAACAAAAACACATAATTTGCACACAATTAATCTGCAAGTGGACGTTGGACTAAATCAAATAATGTGTATACTTGTAATATATATATATATATATATATATATATATATATATATATATAAGTATGTTTATATGTTTACTAGTAAATAGTTGATGCGTATGATATAATTAATTGAATAATTGAATAATTCATGGTTCCATAAAGTAAACACTAAACATCCAATTTCTGTGTACAATGTTTGTCGAAGCCTTACAAATGTAAAATGACGGTTATAATGCCGCGGAAAAGTACAATAAATATTTATATATATACACCCTATTTCGACCGATATATAGATCACCCTGACGTAACTTAATTTTATCAGTAGGGCCGAAACATACACTGTTATTACATATACAATTTGTTTTAAAGAGTACAACAACTATGCCGAAAGATTGTTCTCGGGGGGTGGGTGGTGGTGGAAATTAATTATTGTCTAATTAAGTAAGTTCGCGGGGGGTTCGGGACGCGCAGTCCGCCAACTGAAAATACATTATCTGGATAATCTGTCTGTCTTCTATCTCGAAATTAATCGATGCTTGTTTTAAGCGGGTGTGTTTGTTCGCGACATAATCCCACTGATTACAGACGTCTGGTACAAGAAAAAGAAACTTGATGTTTGGATTCCATGTAATTTAGTTTAAAAAAATTAATCTATTCTCCCCACCAACGCGGATTAATTTATTTTATCAATCAATATAAGCTTAATATAATCGTTTTGGCGTAGTAACTAAAGAGATAAATTGTTCATAAGTTGCTGATTTACACCTTATAGAAAGTATGCACTATTTTTAAATCCCATCAACCAAACCAATACATAACATATATGTAACTCAAGTGTTTAAGTTTTGAAAACAGTAAAGTCGAGTTACATAAACTACAATAAATTCGTTTAGTATACAAACAACGCAATAAATTTCAATAAGGTGAAATTCAGCACTTTGCGATAATGCATTCATCATTTTCCATCACTCTGAATGTATTTTCACCTGGTAGACTGTTAAACATTTGTATTACTAATTCCAAAAAAATAGAGAAAATGTTTAGCTTAAATTAAACTTCTTGATGAGCAATTAAATGCGAGATTACCAATTTTTTCTTAATTAGTTATAGTTTAAAAATTTGTATTATCTTGTGATAATATGTATGAAAGGTACAAAATAAATAATTATTTGGAGATCACTTAAGTGGGCTATTAATGTAATGATGAAAATAAATTAACCTCTCTATTTAAATTAAACAGTTTCTCTATTATCAATAATAAATCCGTCTCCGTCTTCCCCGCCTAATCTATAATTTCTTAAAAGAAACCCAAAAAAAATAATACTGCTCATCCAGGTGGGGGTGAAAATGTAGTACAAAGAGACTAGACACAATTTCTATATACAGTGAGGGATGATTAAAGAGAAGTCTCCTGTTGTTATGCCATCCTGATGGTGCTCGGAGTCGGCGAACACGATCTCATTAGCACCCTGTGGTTATTGCAGGTCGGCGCTAAAGATTGTCCCTGCTGCTGTTGCTGCCTGATGGTGGTGGTCCTGGCGTGCCGTCACAACGTACACAACTCGTGCTGCCCGCTGGTCGACGAGTAACTCATGTTGCTCGGCGTCGCTTCCATCACGTGCTGATGCGAGTTAAAGTACTGGAAGGATACAAAAATAAATTAATAAATCGCATGTGGGACGCAAGTGTCACAACATGTAAATAGAGTCCGTACACACATACACGCAGGAAGATCGATAAATGCGTTGTTTATTCGGGCGAAGAGAGAAGGGCAGTGCGGCGGCGGGTCAGTGGGGTGAGGGGTGAAATTTTTAATGTGTAGATAGTAAGCTACATGCTTACAATTAGTTAGGACATACGGATAAACACTCATTAAATAATCACCTAATAAATAAATACAATCATTTAGCTAAAATTAATTATCTTACAGAAACAAACATTAACTTCCGGTTTTAATAACAATTTCCACTTAGGATCCATCAATAATTAAGTGAAATCCTTTTAAATATTTAATAGCTTTACGTCATAATTTTAATATATTTCAGTTAATTCAAAAGAAAACAAATATTTTTTTTTTGAATTATACGAAATGAAAGTCTCCAGAATTATCTATTAAATTTCAAATAATTTCAGTATTTTTTTACTAGATCATTAAAAAAATACACTCCCCTACTCTTCGTTGCAACGATTTTAGAAAGTGTCCGGTAATCTCTTGAGTTATTGTATCCGAAGCAAATTGTAATTCGTGCTGAAGAGCTTGCAGCATAAGATTTGGATGTTGTAAGTTTTTAGTCTTCTTCTCATAGTGTCCCAGACATGCTTAATTAGCAAATGATCAGGAGATCGGAGTAGCCACAGCATTATTCTTCCCAAAGAGGTCCATAGAAATTCTTACAATACGGGAAAGATCCGTTAGAACGAATACGGGTTTCTATCACCTTATCAACATATTGATGGGCGTTCAAATTGCCTCGAGTGAATACCAACGCGACCTACTTCTATAAGTTATAGCATCCCACATTATAATACACATGCCTCTCAACAGAAAATTCCATGTTCCAGCGTTCCCTAAGTCTTCGTCTGACCTTATCATGCATCCCCAAACAGAATCCGGATTAGTCTCTAAGCATCACCCTATGCCACATTAGGTTCTAATGCAAACCATTTACAGTCAATCTTGAGCTGTTAGTGGTAACCCGATAGGATTGCAAGCCTAAAGTTCTAATTTTTTGGTAAACAATTCGAAGGGTTACAGGATAACCTTCGTCAGCTAACCCTAGATCTGTAATTGATCTTTTATTGGAGAATCAGTCTCTTGTTGTCATAAGTCCAAATAGTAGTCCTGATCCTCTCTGTTTCATACCTGATAGCAGCTCATGACAGTGGATTTGTTTCGGTTAAGGCGATTAGCAATTTCTCTAATCGAAAAACCACCTTCACACAAACCAACGACACGATCTCTGTCGAATTCGGTTAATTGGTGGTAATTTTCACCTACACGCACTAGAGGCAGTACCAAAATAAATAGTGAAAAGCGTAAACAGCAAAATATACATTTGGTAAAACTGTTAGAAAAAACTAAAAGACTTGTCAAATAAGTCATTACCACTTGATTAATATGAAGTATATTTTAACCAATTGATAAATTATATAATTAAAACATTCTGCGAAGTTTGGTTTAAAAAGTCTTAGTCCTTCTTGCTGTTATGATTTCCATGTCACTAAGTATATTAAAAGCTTAGACTTAAATCCTAGTCCTTTGATTTATAAAAATACTAGTTTTTTTCTTTCAACATAAAAGTAGCAAGGATAGTGAAAACACTGTATATCCTTTGTTCTAGGGATTGCAGCTTGCAACTGTTCCCCATTAACAAGAAGTACTAACGACTATATGATGAACCGTGGAATACGTCACCTTGAATAGAAACGAAATATTTACTTTTAAAGTTATGGTTAATTAACTCTTTAAATCCTATTCCAGAACTGTATAAAATGAAAGATTGTAAATACCTTTTATATATCACACACTTTTATTTTTATTGTGACTATAGTTTCGACAGATTTTCTGTCATTTTAATAGTTTGAAAATGACAGAAAATCTGTCGAAACTATAGTCACAATAAAGATAAAAGTGTGTGATATATAAAAGGTATTTACAATCATTTATTAATAAGAATGTATCACAAAGTAGAGGCGTCCACAATTACCTATTTAACTAAATAAAATGTTACAATCGGAGTTATAATTAGCTCTGTAGAATTTAAGAATTTTAACACTACTTTTACTAACTTGTAAAAGCTCTGCAGTTCCCAAGAATTCTAAAATTTAAGGGAAGTTTACAATTAAACATAACTCATTAAACTAGAGTTTAAAGGCTATTATATTTCTTGAAGACAGACTCGAAACTCTATATTTTTAGTACGACGAGTGTCAATAACGTTTATAACAATAAAAAATAAAGCAGCAGATACATTAATAGTGACACACAATCATCATCCAGAGATCTCGAAAAATTTTAAAGATATTCTTTGAAATTTGTAACAGAAATCAGTGAAAAAGGTATGCTTAAAAAATTACTAAAAATCTTCTAGAATCATGGAAGAAAATTATCATAACTGGAGAGAAACATTGCTAGAAAGTTTTAGAACCCTCGTAGAAACTTCTCTCAAATTAAAAAAAGACATTTTTGAAAAGGAAATATTTAAGAAACCCATGGAGATAATTCTAATAAAAAAAAAATATCAACTTCTGATCAAATTTAATTGAAATGGTGGCAACCTTCCAAAAATAGAAGAAATTTACTGAAAATATCGAAGGAAAATATGAAAGAAAAATTGTTGAAAAAAATTCAAAGATAATATAAGAAATCCTCCAAGAAAATTATCATAAACTGAAAGGAAAAATTGCTAGAAACTTTTAGAAATTTAGATGAAGATGTTGGAAATATTTAAGAATCCTAAGGCAGTTAAAAAAATAAATAACCACTTCTGATTAAATTTAATAAAATTGGTATTATGCTTCTAAAAATTGGATACATCGCAGAGAAGTCTGAAAGAAAAACCATGGAGAAAGACATTATTGGAGATATTTAAGAAAACTTCTGATCAAATTTAATAATAATAGTGGAAACTTTCTATAAATTAAGAGAAAATCACTAGAAATCAAACAGACGCCTAAAAATCTTCTTGAAAAAATATTAAGGTAATTAAAAAAATTTAAAAAATTGCTGGAAGAACATTCACGCAATTTCGTGAAAAACTTTTGAAAAATTTTGGTAAGTTGGCAAAAATTTGAAGTAATCCCCAAAATATTAAAGAAAATTTACTGGAAAATGTATAAAAAATTTTGAAATCTGGATGAAAAATTCCAGGAAAAATTTCGATACATCAAAGTAAACGTTTTGGACTAATCTTAAAAATACAAATAAAGTAAAAGGCTAGTATTTATTTAAAAACAAAAAAGTTTGAAAACTCTAGAAACGTGAAATTATGAACAAATCTTTTTGGCAAATTCTCAGTTTGAATTTAAATAAAACGGCAAAAAATTCGTATGAAGAAATCGTGAAAAAAATGAACAATGAAAATTTAAAGAGTCTGTAAAATAATTTCTTAAAAAAATAGTATCAATTAAGGTAAGAAATGATAATAAATGAGAAAAATGCTGAGAAATTCTAGTTATCTGTTTTTTTTTATTGCTGGAAAACGCGGATTAAATAAAACAAGAAATGTTTAAAAATTCCTGGAACTTTAAATTATGAACTTATATTGTTAGACGTTCAATTAAAGAAATAGTGAAAAAAATTGAAAAATGGTAATTTAAGAAGTCTGACGATTAACTTTTTAGAAAAAATGCGATAAGTTAAAGCAAGAAATGGTGAATAATTCTCAAAAAATAAAGAAAATTTGCTGATAAATTCTAGAACCCTTAAATGAAATTCTTGAGTTTTAGAAGAAAAATAGATAAGATAAAGGAAAAAGAAAATTACATATTGGAAACAAAAAATTAAAATGGTGATGTGGCCATCATAGTACTTTCCCTATATTTTTCTCGAAAACTATGAGGTTTACGCAAAAAGGCTATTCTTAATAATTTGTTCAGTTTTGAATTCTTTACAATTATCTTTAATACAAGTTTCATGTAACTCTAATAGTTTAGTAGCAATTGTCAAAAAATGTCAAAATTTTCAATTTTTATTTTTTTTTCGAATGTTTAAAATTTTATAAAAAACATGTTCGAATAAAAGTTGTTCAGTTTTTCATTCCCTTTAACTTTTGTTTAAACAGTTTTTTAAAAATTTTCATATTTAGAAAAATATCACGAAAAAACAAAAAAACGCCTCGAGTAAACAACCACTTCCGGTTTATGAATGTTTACCAAAAAATTTTTGAAAAAAAAATCACGAAAACAATACTCCCCCTATATACTACGTGTATAGGGAAAGTAAAAATTAATACTTGCGCTGCTACATTCCTGATTTAACATATATATCACAGCGGTGGATTTTTAAATTAAAAGCTTGTTTTCTTCCATAATTAATTTAATTTTAAAGTCAGGAAATTGATGAATTAATTATGGAACAAAAGAAACCTTTAATTTACAAATCCACCCCTGCATCAAAAAAATAATTTAAATTTTGGGTGAAAGAAGCTCGGGAGTAGTTCACAATCACAAATTATATTCTTCCACTCAAAACCTTTCTTTATTATGATGTTAAAAACAAGTAACTTCTTCAGCATCCGAAATCTTTTAAATGCACTTTTATTTTATTTTATTTGTTAATTTTTCCCTTTTCTAGAAGAGATTTTTGGTTATTTATGCCAGCACATTCTCGAAAAAAATCATAGGAAATTTACGAATTCTTAAAGATAATGTTCGAAAAATTAAGAAAATATTGTTATAAAGCTTTAAAATTTGAAAGAGTAATTCCTGGAAAAATGCAATAAGATAAAGCAAAAACTATAGAAATTTCTCAAGAAAAAAAAGTTGGAATTTTAATTGAAGAAATTATGAAAGAAACAATTTAGATATCTGGAGGAGATCATCCTGGAAAATTTCCGATAAGATAAAGCAGGAAAATGTAGTAAATTTTCAATGAAAAATGCTGGACAATGTTATACCAAGAATTGCGAGAATATTAGCAAAAGCAATCCTTTTAATACATTTAAAACCTCTGATAATAAAACCATGAACAGAGGAAATTTTTTGAAACTTAAAGGTAACCTTAAATAGAAAGTTCTAGAAAATTCTGGAAGCCAAAGAAAATTATAAGAGGAATTTATAAAATTTCTGATTGGATGAAACAAGAATGGCCAAAAATTCTAAAACCTTTCTGAGACATTCTAAAAATGTGGAAAATAAAAGAAGAAATGCTAGAAAACTAGAAATTGGTTAGATTTTATAAACCTTAAAGAAAATTTAGTAGCGAAACCTTGCATAGAGGAAAATTGTGGAACCTTAAAAAGTAATTCCTGGAAAAAATTCAATGAGATAAAGCAAGAATTATGAAAAATTCTAAAGAAAAGAAGTGAATTTGAAGAAATAAATATATTTTGAAATTTGGAAGAGAGAAAATTTTCTATAATATAAAGCAGGAAATTGTGAAAATTGTACAACCGAAAAATGTGAGAATTTTTACAAAAAAAAAACAACTGTAGAAATCTGAAAGATAAATTCCTGGATAATTAAAAAAAACTCGTAGATAATTTTAGAAATCTAGAAGAAAATATGCTAAAAATATAAATATCTCAACGGGAAACTGCTGTAAAATTCCTTTATATCCTTTAAGAAAATTCTCAGGATTTGATATAAAAGTTCTTCAATAAAATGCTATAAATTAAGCAAATATAGCAAATTTGTTAAAAGAAAAATACTTGAAAATATCGATAACATAACATAAGAAAGCTTTAAAACTAAAAAAAAAACATGTTGCTACAAATTCTCGAATCACAATTTGGAAAACAAATTTATAGAAAATGCTCATAAAATTTCTATGAAATTCTAGAAGTCTGGAAAATGAAGAAGAAATACTAGAAAACCCTAGAAATTTGGATAAATTTTATAAATCTTGAAGAGAATGGTAAAACTCTGATGAATTTTTAAATTATAGGAAATTTCATTTAAAAAAAGATCTCAATTTGAGTAAAAAAATTATAAAAAATTGTAACAAGATAAAGATAAAATAGTAAAAAATCTAAAAAAATTAAACTTTCCGAAAAAATTAAAAACTTTTTCAAAAAAATAGAATTCGAGAATTCTTTAAGATTATTCTCGTATTTGAAAGAAAAATTCTTGGAAAATTCGGATAAAATAAAACACTGGAAAAAAAAATCAAAAAACTTCTGAAAATCTGGGGAGATCCTTAAAGTAACAAGCTTATTTACACATAAGTAAATAAACAATTATTACGGCGAAAGTACCATGCGGTTGATAGCCAAACACTACTTCTGAAAAAGTGGTAGAAAATTGCGAAACAACCTTAACTCTTAAAAGAATTTTCAATTTAGAACAGTAAAATTTAAAAATTGTGAAAAATTTTCGTAAATTAAAAAAAATGGTGTAATATACCAATAAAATTAAAAAAAACTAATGTTGGAAAACAAGTATACAAATCTTTGGAAAACTTTAAGTACCTCTAGAAAACTTAAAGCTTAAATACTTAAAATTATATAATAATCTCAAAAATAATTTTCTGGAAAATTCTTGAACCCTCGAAGAAAATTCTCGCAATTCGGAAGAAAGAAATAAATTCGTGGAAATATTCACGATAAATCAAAAATGTTGGATAATTCTAAAACGCTTTAAAAATTCTTAAAATGTCAGTAAAATAAAACAAGAAATGTTTAAAAATCCAGAAATAAAATAAACTTAATAACTGAAAATTTTCACCTAAAAGTAAACGTGTGAAAAATCTCGAAGAGAAATTGCTGAAAAAAAAATAGAGGAGAAATTTATGGAAAATTCTCATAAGATAAAGGAACGGTAAACATCCTAAAAATAAGAACTGGAAAATTGTAGAAATCTGAAGAAAACAAGATTGAAAAGTTTCATAAAGAGCAAAAATAAATTATAATATAAAAACTGAAATAAATGGAATAATATTGTTGGAAAGTTTAGAAGGCTAGATTTTTTTTGTAATCTGGAAGATTAAGAGACGGAGAAATATAGAAGTTTGTAAGAAAAAAAGTAATAGATTAAAATAGAATATTTTTGTAAGTACAAAATATTGTTAAGTTGCCTCTATATTCGATTTGTTTTGAATGTATCAGAATTTGCTCGTCATATTTGCTTTATTTGGTTCCTATACGAGGGATAGTAATGAAAATAATGAAAGGCAGATTACTTTTAGTGGAGGAATATGAAGCTGGAATACAAAAGCTTCATATGACAAATGGGTTTGGACTATGTAGAGAAGTAGATTAAGGGTACTAGTTTCAGGATGGCCCTCGTACATCAAACTAATTAAACTATTATTCTTATTACCGTCCTTCAATATCTTATAATTGTTTTTATTAGAATTTCTTAAAAATTACGAACGAATATTTCATTTTGGTAAGGAAACCAAACTATTTATATAAGCGGGAGGGTATAAAAGATTTAAATGGATACCAAAAATACTTTCCATGGCAATTATAACTGAAAATGTTTACGATCAATTCCCGTCTATGTAAAATCTCTCATTTCTTTGCATATATTCAGTCTCACATTCTTTATGATTAACGACGCCGCTTAATGGAATTATTTAAACATCTAAAAAAATCCAATAAAACGCTCATTTTTTTATTGTGAATTAAGCATTGCAAAGACCGGCAAATTACATGTAATATAAATTGAAAGACATTAATTGGCAAAAAATGCGCGGGAGGCGAACGGTCCTTTCATTTTCCTTTTTAGCGCTTTAAATTGGAATTCCTACAAATCGCCGGCACTTTTATTAAAGTTGAAATGCTGGATGATGGATTCGCTCTGGCTAGTGCAATTGAATGGGTTTAATCACCGGTGTAATGTGCATGCATTTTAATAGTATCTGGCATTCCAGTTCAACCTGAGTTATGTAATTAAAAAATACAAATCATTCGCGAAATTGCTTTATATTTTAAAAGAACGTGTTGAAAAATACGCGTGTATGATAAAGTTTCCAGTTGGTGCACTTTGTATGGTCCGATTGAATATTAAAAGGGACCTTCGAGGAAGTTAAGGTATGAATTATACATGTATTTATCTCAAAGTATCAACCCCAATAAATCATCGCAACTTCTCGAACTTGTGTTTATCGTATCATATATTTTAGGTGTCCTTGAGATCTTTGATTTCGAAGTTAAACTTGGCCCGCCTTGCCTAGAATCCAATCGGGTATGTTTACAAATTGTTCTTTCTCGAACTAAACTAAATATAATCAAATAGTAATAAGTAAAGTCAATATGTTATCAATACATATTTAATAATGTTAAGCATATTTTATAGCACATAATTAATTACACGAAGGAGTAGATGAAACGTAATATGAGCAGTAAGTGCAATTAAACCAGTTTATAAGTTTGTGATAATATTTAGTTAGTAGAGTATGCTTAATTTTTAAATATATTATTTAGCTTACTACTAACGTTAGAAAATGTGTTTTTAGAATAATATTAATTACATATTTATAAGTATATAAAACTGTATAAAACTTTCGTTAATTACCTATTAGGAAGAAAGAATTTTAAACCTTTTAAGTCAAGACCTACACCTGAAATATCATCAACACCTGAAGTATTATCCTTCATTAACTTCTATAAAGATGTTAATTTTAAATATGGGTAACGTTCGGCTCTTATAAGCAGCGATAATGCATACTTAAATTACTACTGAAATTTTAAGATATACGAGATAAGGTAGAAGGAACGCGGAGTTTAAACTTCAGCCGTTAACTTATGTTAGAAATTACCTTACAATGTCTCAATCTAAGTTCAGCACGTCTTATTAATAAGGTGCAAAGATTTACAGCACAAACTTAAACTGCATTATACTAGCAACATAAACTCTCTGCACTAATACAATATTTCATAATCGTGAATCACGAAAATGTTTGTCTTTGTTTAGGTTCTATTATTCCAACATTATAAAATATTATAAAGGGTAAACGAATACGAAAATATTTGGCTAATACATCAAAAAAGTTTCCGGGCGTGAAACAAAGTGAAATCATGCACTCTTCCGAAACACGGCGGAAATCTAATATTACGAGAGTTTCTAACGCGCCGCTTCCTCTTTTTTTTCACGGAAAATTCAAATTTGTTTCGTAAATTCTTATTATAGTTGAGAAGTTATATAAATCCCATTTATAACATTTAAAAGCGTGTTAGGTTGCAGTTTTTTCTTTCTTGTGTTTGCGATTCCAATCAATCACTAGGGCCCTTTACATTCTGGGCGTGTTTTAAATCAAGAAAGTGATTAAGATAAGAAAGTGGGTTCGATAAGAGGCTGCTGAATTATTCAGTGTATGTATAATGTATTATTTTTTAAGGGATTTAACATATTTACAAATAATAATTCACATCATGTTTAAAAATTTTATTATAAAAATAATAATAAATATTGTATATATAGGAATCCTTTACGTTGTTGTAAAACCTAATAATTTAAAATATATTTACATTTGTTGAATAATATTTTATAAATTATTGAAATATATTTATTGATTATACATATTTACATTTCATCTATATTCATAAATTCTCAATTATTTTTAATTCAAACGTATAGTTAGCAAACAAACGGTAAGTATAATAAAGTTTTCCCTTTGATTCTAGCATTTCGTAACTTTGTTTGTAACTAACTGTAATAATTACTTTTGGAAATGAAAGGCTGACAACAAAGGACGAACGTAATTATTACATACCAGTGATGCTAACGAGTGTGGTGTAATGTACATATGTGCAAATACACATATATTACGAACGTAATGAACTGGATTTGTCAATGTAAACTATTTATGGACATAGATGGAAGTGAGGTGTAGCTCTGAATAACTATACAATCGATTGTCTGATATTACCGACTGATTACCAAAGCCGTGTAGCTTATTATACAGAGGGTGGTAAACGTGCCGTAAAACGTAGCGAGGACATGCTATAAACGTTTCTTTGTTACATTCATTTTGGAAGGTGACATCAAGAAATGTGGTTTTCAAGTTTGTGCAGCCGAACCTATCGAAGCAATTTGATTATAGAGTACATTTTACCAATTTTTGGTTAAAATATCTCCCTCCCATAATTTAACATACTTACACTCCCATAATTTAACCTAAAGGTTAGTTTTTACCTATTAGTACTTAGACAAGGTACATAAAAAATCGCGTGACAATTAGGATTTAGGATTCTCACAATTAAACTAATTTATAAATTCTAAGCTCAAGCTTCAAGTTTCAAGCTTTATGATCTAAGCTGTAAACTCTAAATCTAAACACTAAACTCTAAGCTGTATAATAAATCTCTAAGCTCTAAACTTTAAAGTAGGAGCTCAAAACCCTAAACTCTAAATTTCAAGCTTTATTTCCTAAGCTCTAAGCTTTAAGATATAAACTGTAAGCTCTAAGTTATAAGCTCAAAACCCTAATCTCTAGAATTCAAGCTGTAAACTCAAAACACTAAGCTCTAATTCCTAGAGTTTAGAACCCAAGGTCTAAAGTACTAAGTACTAAGCCCTAATCTCTAAACTCTAAATTTATAACTCTTTAATATATTATATATTCCAATATTAATTATTTCTTATTTGATTTATATTGTTTAAGATTCTAAAGTCCAAGTTCTAAACTTCAGTTTTTAAGCTATAAGCTTATTATTCTAAAATTTAAGATAAAAAGTTTAACGCCAAAAAATAAGCATAAAATTGTTTATCTAGAGTTTAAGACCTTAAGTCTAAGCCTAAATCTAAAATCAAAAGTCTACAAACTGACTCTAAAATTTAAACTCTAAGCTTTAACTTTTGAGCCCTAGGCTCGAATATCTTAACCCTAATCTCTAAGCTTTATGCTAAGTACTCTAAGCTCAAAATTCTTAATTCAATTTCTAATATCTAATCTCCAAACATTTAAGACTAAAATTTTAATAATAAAGTCTTATGTCTACAGTTTATTTTAGGCTTTATCTCTAGATATAAACTTTAGAACTAAAATTTTTGAGTGAGTTATAAATTACAAATACTAAGCCCTGAATAGCAACAATTAATTATTTGTTATTTATTCATTTTTTTTATATTTTTCAAGTTCCAACGTCTAACCTCTCAACTCCAATATCTAAACTAAAAGATTATAATTCCAATGTCTAAAATCTATAGTTCAACGTCTAGAAACTAAAACCTAAAGTTTAAACTCTAATCACTAATAACTAAACTTTAAACTTATTTCTCTAAGATTTTAAGTCTATCTATAATCTAAGTTTACCTTACAAAGAATGTTTAAAATGTAAAGTCTAAAACCAAGATTTATTTTACAAATTCTGAATCTAAATTCAACAATTTTTAATTTTCAAAACTTCCAAACCTTTGCTTCAACAATTTTTGAATTTTAAAACTTCTAAACCTTTCCTTATGTTCTTTTTCTCTTAATATGAATCGAATGTTTAAACTGTAAAATTCGACTTCTAAATTAAGTCACATGTAAAGTCTAAAGTGTAAAATTCTCTAAAAATGTTTACATTTTTTTAGAATTATAATATCTATTGTCTAAACTTAAAAAAATATCTAAATATCTAAAATATAACGTGTACATTCTATAACGTAAAGTGTAAACTCGAAACAGTAAACTATAAATTCTAGACTCCAATACCTAATTTCTTATTATAAAGTCTAAAGTCTAGAGTCCTAAAGTCAAATGTTTAAATTCCAAACTCTGAACTTAATAGTATACATGTAATATATTTAGCCTTAAACTATATACTGTTAACTTTAAACTCTTTACCCTAATGTGTAAAATTAGAGTATTTCATTTATATATACAGGGTGTTCCGTTAATGCGGGGAAATGCCTTGAATGCATCATCATTTCTGTTATTATGACTATTATTGGGTAACAAGAAGTATAAGAAACAGTAGTACCACCACTTAAAAACTAAAATATTTTTTATTAGTGGATCTAATAAAAACTAAAAAAATACTACTTGAAAGAAAATTTAATTTAAAAACTTTTTCATCTCTTAATAATATTTGATATCTTTTACGGTTTTTCCACAAAAAAATAAAATATATATTTTTATCTAGTAAAAACAAAATCTAGTTTTTCATCGAATCGAAAATAAATGTTTTTCGTGGCCGTCTTTCTTCAAAAAATGTAAATTATGTATAATAATAATTATTTAGTGTCTTTTAACAATTAATTTTTAACTTTATTATAGTTCATAAATATTCATATTTGGAACAAACAGATATCTTGTTTGCATTAGGATTTTGCAAAGAAAATTGTTTGAAAAGTGTTAGATGTTGTTTTGATTTATTTTATTATTTGATATTATTTAATTTTTATTCAATTGAGTAAGTTTATTTACTTATTAATGAGTGCATAATGGGTGTACTATATTCATATTTTATTTTTTTGTGCAAAAACCGTACAAGATATCAAAAACTAGTAAGAGTCAAAAAAGTTTTTAAATCTAATGCCCTTTCAAGTAAATTTTTTTGGATTTTATTGGATACACCAATAAAAAAAATATTTTAGTTTTTAAGTGGTGGTACTACTGATTTTTATACTTCCTGTCAATCACTAATGGCCACAATAACAGAAATGATGTATAATATTATGGTACTTATTAATAATAAATTTCATTCAAATCAAATAAAGCGTTCAATTGTTATAAACAAAAGAAATACAAATTTTTAAAACTTTGAAGCCGAATTTCGGCTTTACCGTAAATTTTTGGATATAAATAAGTTGCGTTAAATCGTCATATTTTGACCCCAGGAATCTATGGTCCAGCCATTTCCCCGCATTAACGGGCACCCTGTATATATGTTTTAATACCTACGTGTTTAAAACAAAACAGTTTTTAAGATTCTAAGTCCAACTGCAACTTAAGATCTAGATTCTATAGTCTAAAACCTAAATTCTAAACTCAGAACACTAATCTTTTGTTCTGAACTCCAAAGTTGTCATTTTAAAGTCTATGGTTTAAGGTCTAAGTCCAAAGTTCTCAACCTTGATACAAAAGTCTAAATTCAAAACTCTAAACTGTCTAAATTTAAACACTTGCCCCTAAACTCTAATATCTCAACTTTCAACTTAGTATTCTAGAGTCTAAGATCTAAGGTCTCTTTTAAATCTATCCTTTAAACCCTAAAATTATATTTAAACACTAAAATTATATATAAATTAATACCTACGTGTTTAAAATAAAACATTTTTTAAGATTCTAAATTCTTAAGTTCAAATCCTATTATATAAACTCTAAACTTTCAATTTCAAAATATAAGGTCTAGATTCTATAGTCTAAAACCTTAAATTCTAAACTCTGAACACAAATCTATTGTTCTGAACTCCAAAGTAGTTATTTTAAAGTCTAGGGTTTAAGGTCTAACTTTCAAAGTTCTCAACCTTGATACAAAAGTCTAAATTTAAAACTCTAAACTGTCTAAATCTAAACATTCAGCCCTAAACTCTAATATATCAACTTAGTATTCTAGAGTCTAAGATCTAAAATATCTTTTAAAACTATCTTTTAAACCCTAAAATAAAATATAAACTCTAAACTTCTAATTTTAAAGTCTAGGGTCTCTAATTAATTTTAAAATCTGAACTTAATAGCTTATAGTCTGAATATTTAACTCTAAAATCTTTCTCCTGAAGTGCAAAATATAAGAGTATTTTTATTATATATAAAAATTAGAATTTCTTTACAATTTTTGATTTTTAAAACGTTACAACTTTTCTTTATGTTTTTCTTCTCAATATTCTAAACACTGCTAAGAATCTAATACTGAGAATGTAAAGTCTGAAATCAAGACTAAATTTAAATTTAAATTCAAAAATTAAAGGTTTTTAAAACTTTTCTTATGTTTTATTTATTTCTTTCTTAATATGTTTACCTTTTTTTTGGATTTAAAACCTAATATTTAACATTAAACTCTATTATTGTGGATTTTTTTATTTTATTTATATTTACATTTAATATCTAAAATCTAAACGTCTTATTTCAAGTTAAGAGTCCATAGCCTAAAACCTAAAGTCTGAACTCTGAATACTAAATAAATATTTTAAACATCAAAGTTTTTATTCTAAAGGTCCAAGTTCTAACGTTCTAAAGTCTTAAGCTTAAAATCAAAAGTCTAACTTATAGACCTTGAACCCAAGAGTCTAAAAACTAAAAACTCGGTTATGTAACTGTAAATGTAATGTATCTAAACTTAGTATTATAATCAAACGTTTAAATCTAAAAAGTAAAGTTTAAAGTCTAAACTCTAAAATTCTAATTCTAAAGTATAACGTCTGGAGGCTAAAGTCAAAACAGTAAACTATACATTCTAAACTCCAATATCTAAACTATATTTTTTTAATTCTAAAGTCTAAAGTCTAGAGTGTAACTTTTAAAGGCAAAAGTATAAATTTTAATATCGAAACTCAACAGTTCTAAACTCTATATCTAAATTATAAATTTGTTATTTTATAAAGTCAATAAGCTAACTCCTAAAGTCAAAAGTTTTAATTCTAAACTCTAAATTCAATAGCCTACATTCTAAACATTCAACTCTCAACTATAAACTCTAAAGTTTTATCATAGTGTATAAAAGTGAAGTATTCTTATTATATGCAAAAATCAGAATTTCTTTACAATTTTTGATTTTATAAACTCCCAACATGTTTTTGTTTCATTTGTTTATTTTCTCTATATGTATACAGGGTTATTCACGCTATACGGCACGGAATATTGTGGCCAAAATACGTGACTTTCAAAAAGTTTCACTGTGGGGATATATGGGGGTCTATTAGGGCTACTTTTTAAAATTACTTTCATAATATACAGTGTGTCCCAAAAACCCGAAAAGTATCAAAGTTGTGTTTTTTTAATGAAACGCCTTGTATTTTATTGCATTTTTGGATCCTTCGATCAAAATAAGTGTGTGTTTTAATAAGGTTTTTATTACTTAAACCTTAAGGTTTTTGAAATAATTTGAATTTTTAAAAATTTAACCTAATTTTCATGTTTCAAATACTTAAAAAGTAATTAAGTTATGCATACCAAATTTACACTTAAATGTAACAATAGATCATATTTTATTTTCCAAGTATACTAAATTTGACATCTTATACCGGGTGTAAAAAAATTAGAATTAAACAAATGAGAACTTTAAATGGCTATAACTTCATTTATTTAAATGGAACGCTATATTTATTAATTTATCAGCAAATGTACGTTTTAATTACCTATCGAATGGTATTTATATCTTAAATGTTAAGTCTTCTCGTTTTTACAGAAAACGCCAAAATATTGTTTATTGCACCGTTTTAGTACTTTTTAAGTAAAAAATTTAATGTATCTAGTTTTCTATGGTATTTAAAAACGCCAGATAATTAATTTAGTATGCCACTTTAGTTTAAAAAGCCTGTCTTTTGTTATAGTTGTCTTATTTTGCATTTTTGTGTTAGATCGTTATTAATCGTTATTGTTTGAACATCGCTGTTGTATTTTTTGGTAAAAAATGAAGACTTACTCAAAAGAAGGGGGTATGCATTATCTTTATGCTTGGAGAATGTCATCAAAATTGTTTATTGGCTTGTCGAGTTTATATTTAAAGGTTTCCCGAAAGAAATCACCATAAGCCAGACATTTTTGAGAGACTATTAAACCAATTTAAAGAAATTGGAAGTGTCAGTTATAAAAACCCCAGTATAAGAAAATCTGTGTAAATTTTCATTTTTTACTATTAAATACAACAACGATGTTCAAACAATAACGATTACTCACGATCTAACACAAAAACGCAAAATAACACAACTATAACAAAAGACAGGCTTTTTAAACTAAAGTAACAGACTAAATTAATTATCTTACGTTTTTAAATACGATGGAAAACTAGATACATTAAAATTTTTACTTAAAAAGTACTAAAACGGTGCAATAAACAATATTTTGGCGTTTTCTGTAAAAACGAGAAGACTTAACATTTAAGATATAAATACCATTCGATAGGTAATTAAAACGTGCATTTGCTGATAAATTAATAAATATAGCGTTCCATTTAAATAAACGAAGTTATAGCCATTTAAAGTTCTCATTTGTTTAATTCCATTTTTTTTACACCCGGTATAAGATGTCAAATTTATTATACTTGGAAAATAAAATATGATCTATTGTTACATTTCAGTGTAAATTTGGTATGCATAACTTAATTACTTTTTAAGTATTTGAAACATGAAAATTAGGTTAAATTTTTACAAAATTCAAATTATTTCAAAAACCTTAAGGTTTAAGTAATAAAAACCTTATTAAAACACACAATATTTTGATCGAAGGATCCAAAAATGCAATAAAATACAGGGTGTTTCATTAAAAAAAACACAACTTTGATACTTTTAGGGTTTTTGGGACACCCTGTATATTATGAAAGTAATTTTAAAAAGTAGCCCTAATAGACCCCCATATATCCCCAAAGTGAAACGTTTTGAAAGTCACGTATTTTGGCCACAATATTCCGTGCCGTATAGCGTGAATAACCCTGTATATTGTTTTAGATTTAAAACCTAAAATTTAACACTAAAGTTTAAAGTTTAAATTTTGCACCTCTTATCTAAAGCCTATATTTTAATCCAAAGATGACTATTAATACTAATCTAAACATTTTGAACTTTAAAATTTAAACTACAAAGTTGTTATTCTAAAGTGTAAGGTCTAAATTCTAAGGTGAAAGACTTACACCAAGAATTTTAAGTTTAAATTTATTTATGTATTCAAAATGTTTACCTTTTCTTTAGGGCTCTAAAGTTTATAGTCGAAATTCTAAGTCTTTAGTCTAAAACCTAAAACTTAAACTAAATATTCTGAACTTTAATATCTTAATTAAAATGTTTGTTATTCTAAGATATAAGGCTTAAACTTTAACATCAACAGTCTTAAACCTAAGGTGAAAAGTATAAATTATAAACTTTAAATTCAACACTTGAACTTTAATTTCTAATATCTAAACTCCAAATTTATTGTAAAGACATTTAAATACAAAATCTAAAGTATAATTTAAAAAGTCTAATTTTTAAGCTTTAAATTTTGAACAATTCTAAAATGAAAGAATTTGCATTTTTAATATCATTTTTTATAGTTTTTCAATTTCTAAATCAACTTTTTAATTTTTTCCCATCTTGAATATATTTAATTCTTTTAAGATGATAATGTCTTAAGTATTAATTCTAAATTCTTTTACAGTAAAGTATAGAGTTTAAAACTTAAAGTCTATTGTTTAAATTGTAGTCTAGGGTTTTAAGTCTAAAATCTCACTTTTAAAGTCTGAAGTGTAAAATATTTAAAAAATTCTTACATTGTCTTATATTTAATTATGAATTTATATTGTTTTACCCTGACGTCATTTGATATATTAAGTATATTAGCTTTGTATATTTAATGGGAATAAAATCTAATACCTGAACTCTTTTTTTAAACTCTAAACTTTTTCTATAGTGACTAAGGTTTTAAGACAAACTTCTACATCTCAAACTTTAAATCAAAAGTCTAAATTAGAAGTTCAAGAGTATCAACACTCAGCTTCGAACTGTAAATTTAAGGTTTAGTTGTCAAATATTTAAAATACAAAGTTAAAAATCTAGAGTTTTATATTTAAAGTCCCACGATTAAGTCTAAAGTGTTTTTAAAGTAATTGATTAACATTTTACAAGATTTGAAAGTCTACAGCCTAAACTTTAACTCTTATTAGTCTAAACACTAAGATAAACAATAATATCTTAGGAATAGAGTCAAAAACTTAGTCAATTGTCTCAATCTAATTTAAATTTGAAGAAGAGATTAAATGGAATTATATAAGTTGGATTTTACTTTTTTACAGTATTTTTATTTTTTATGTACTGGAAGTAAAATGTTTGCACTTTAAGAATATAAGATATCAGTTTAGTTTAATTTCTATATTAATAATAAAATAATTACAATAAACATTTGTTTGATTACTCCAGAAATATGTTTGATGTAGGAAACTTTTAAACAAAATATATATTTAGATAATCAAATTGCTTCGTCAGTATTAGGCACGCACATATTATATTTTGCTGTATCATAACTATTAGAAGGGCACATTTAGAAGTGAGCAAAAGTGTATAGACATTAGAGACATGCCGTGTGTTCGTGGTGGTACATTGAGATGTAGTTGAAATCATGAACGCTTCATTATAATTCAGCCGAACTTCAAATTTACAGTCAAGTCCAACGGAAACTTGTATCGATAGCATCAATGATTTCAACTAAACCATTATTAACATCAGTTGACGTACCTTGAGTACACAGGCTTTTCTCGTACGATTAGCGTACATTCCATTAATGTTTAATATCAAAGTCGTCTACAGTAGTAGGGAAATTCGTAGGCACGCGTCGAAATGTATGTTATATGCTAAGGATGGACGATGGAGCGGAATTTAGAAGTAGAAAAGGGACGTTGATCTGGTAAAGGGTAGATTCGAGGTGATGTTGGTGGGCCGAGGCGGGGCCGTGTGCTAAATGTATGTCTGCTCGCAAGAGTTGTGTCGCAGATTGTATGATGAATAATAACGCTGAGATGAGAAACTCTGCAACAGTTAACAATTCCATTATGCATACAGATGTTTATCAGTTCCGGTTTCGGGGGTGTTTGTGAGTGTTATTTAATATGCGGTCCTCTGTGAACTTGGGTGATGCACGACAGTACCTACACACAAACACACACAGCTTTCTGAATATCCTCAAGAATGTTTTGTTGCTTGTTATTAATTGTTTTGTATATAAAAGCTTTGCAAATTAACTTTACATCTCCAAATAAAATAAAGTAATATTTTTATTGTATACTAACATAACGGAATAATAAAATCAATATGTTGAATAATTCAGTTTTAAACCCAATATTTTCTAAAGGTCGTCTAAAATTTTTAGGAAGTTTAATACTTTAAAACTGCACCATACTTTCCATAGAAATTGATTTAATACTCAGATGAATTGAATCAATATTGAATGATTTAATACCAAGTTATGCTAAGAATTTCAATGTGATTAAGGTAATATTACTATTTTATGCATATGATTAAATTATATTTAAATGAATAATTACGTAGTATATGATTATAATGTAATCATTTTAACATCCTTGTTGTTTTGTTTCTGAAACTACCCGAGGTGTTTAAAACTAAGTATAAAATCAGAAAGCAGTGTTAGTGTACTTAGTGCATCTCACAAATTCCCCGCTAACTAATATAAAAGCCTGCACTCCGCTGAATGTACGAAGAGGAAGTTAATTAGGAACTACTCAAATATCATTATTCAGCGAGCGAGAGCAAATAGCGGTGCACATCGAACTACAATCACAACACATCCTTAAATCATCTGTGAATATAAACGTAATAGATAGGGAATCTAATTAATAACAAAATAAAATAATTGATCGTTAAGTTTGCGAAATTCAACGGTTAAATTGAGAAATAAACGACAAAGGAAAAATTTTAATTCCGCACAATTAGCATAATTAGAATAAGAAAAATCATCGCCCGTCACTTAGTAATTTTAATATTTAATTAAACTCCCAGATATTTTCAAACTCGACGGAGTACAATTAAATCATTTAGCGAATTTAACGGACCCCTCTGAGTTTTATTAATTGGCCGAGGGCGGATATTGCCCTCCTCTATAAATCCCATTGTTTAAAATCCGGCGAGTGCAGTTTTTGTTGGGCGTGAGGGGTTATCTTGCGCACCTCCCCATCATCCCCCCCTGTTGTGTTTAGTGTCCCTTTTTCAGGCGCTTTTCAGGCGCCGAGGGTTCATTATTACCTGACTAGGTTTACTCCTGAATGCGGGCTGGTATCGACGCCTTATTTGCCGAGGACAACAGACGCACAGGATCCTTAGGAAAGCTCTGAAAAAGAAAGAGGAAGCACGTTGAAAATTTATTTTGTCATACGTATAACTAGTACAAAGAGAGAAAAAGGAATAATTCAACACGGCGCCTTGATTAGTACAGCGTAATTGGCAAAACTGTTTATAAAAAGGGATCGTATATATAAGTAATTATTACTAATACACATTTTTATTGTCTGAATGTCATATGATCAATTTAGAATTTAGTTTTTTAGCATGTTTAAAATTTGCAAATAAGTGGAAATTCATATGAGTTAATCAGTTTCAAAATGGAAAGTAGTAATTGGACTGCAGCAATACGTTTTTATTATATAATCGTTAATTATTTTCCCGTCCCCTCAATTCTTCTTTGTCTTCATGGAATAAAAGTGTTTAACTGCAAAATAAATGTTAATTTTTAATTTTATAAATAAGTGGTTTATATATTTTTCTTAACCAGCATATAAGTTCCAAAAAGAAAAGTGACATTTGGACTACAAGGATATTCTAATGTCGAAGAGATAGATCATTATCATTATCTTCATTTCTTTCAGAGCATTATTCTTTCTTAGTCTTCAGAGCACGAATTGTCTAAACTGCGAAATCATTAAAAGCATAATATGAAAATTAAACAAAAACGTTTGCTTTGTTGATGTGACAGTTTATTTTTAAGTGACTCGAGTTTCGATCATTAACTGATCATATACTTAAAGTCATATAATATGAACATTGAATTTTTGGCAAAAAATACCTCTCACTGACTTCTCATGTAATCTTGACCTATTAGCCCTGCCAGAGAGGCTTGGGTATAGCTTTCCGCGTTTGGTCTTGTAGTGCCCAGCTTTTTAAGTCTAATACTTGCTAGGCCCTCGCAATGGCATATGATGTCTTCTTCCTCTAGGCAGAATCTGCATGGTGCTTCTTTCACCAGGCCTATTTTGCTCATATGTTTATTCAGCCTGCAGTGTCCTGTCATCAGACCTACTATTTATTATTTATTTATTTATTATTATTTATTTATCTTTGTCCTTCTATCTTAAATAATACGCATAAACATAAATTATTTAAAAAGCATACATAAAATTTTGTCCGACAGAAGTACGGGCGGAGTTCACAACTAAATATGTTCTTCCACTCAAACCCAATTATTAACCATGATGCTAAGGCAGCAAGGGTCCTCTTTGACATCTGGAATCTTTGATTTATATTTAGTTTTTAATTCTTTCATCCTGTCTTTGTTCAGAAGCTCGGTCGTGGATTTTGGCGATTGTTTCTTAAGGAACTGTTTCGCCTGTCTCTATCCTGGTGAGTTCGTCCACCAGGTTTGGGCCTGTGTCCTTATCATCGTTTAACTGCGGTTTTGAAGATGCCTCAGGAGGGTTCCGGGCCAATTTTGACGATCCTTGTTTGACCAGTTTGTCTGCTTTGTAATTCCCCGCATGTCCGTGTCCTGGGACCCACGTGATTGTTACTTTTTTGTAACTGTCAAGTTCGTTAAGAGCACATATACAATCCCACACTAGCTTATATTCGACCTGTGTAGAGCTTAGTGCTCTTAGTAGCGCCTGGCTGTCGGAGAATATAGCTATTGATCTACTTTTGGTGTCTTGTCTTGTGCAGTGGTGAGGAGGCTCTACTTGGAATACAGTGGTGTACTTGGTGAGACTGACAGAAATCTTTGACTCGAGTTTTGTAGCGTATATAACTGCTCCTACCTCTTTGTCGGTCTTCGAGCCACCCGTGAACCAACGGCCCAGTGTTCTCTTTGCGGGATCAGTACATTGTATCTCCTTTCAAAATTGTATTTTTTCACCATGGTTTCTCTTGGCATCGTTGTGATTGCGTCTGCCTTCAGCTCGTCTTTCATTCCAGTTTGTCCGTGTGATCGTATTACGGGCGTCTACCCTTGCATTAGTCTTTATGATACGGACCTGGCCTCTCCTGGTATAAAGATGTGCAGTGGTGGTATATTCAAGATAACTTTTAGGGTTGCTGTTGGGGTGCTGCTTAAGGTTCCTGTTGTACATGCTAATCTTTGTATACTGCTCAGGAGTCCTATCGCCCCCTTTTGCTTTGCCCTAGTACATCACTGCTCCATAGGCTATCATGGGTCTTATCACCCTAGTGTACAGCCATAGAGTAATTTTAAGGTTTACCCCCGAGCATAAGTGGCTTTAGGCTTTGCAGTGCTCGTCTTTTTGTAATTTTTTTTTCTCTCTCGAATTTGTGTTTTTTGGGGATTGATCATCAGTCGCTCCTGTTTGAATCAATTGTTCTTGCTCGGAGACAACTTCTGCAAACCGGCCTCTGATGACTATGGCTAGGTCATCCGCGTACCCTAGGCAGTGGATATCCTCTTTGGATAATTTCCCTAGAAAGTCATCTAGTAGCGTTGCCCATAGCAGTAGAGACAGTACTTCTTCTTGTAGGCATCTTCACCCTGCCTTAGCCTTAATGGTATGGCCCCCCAAAGTGGATATGACTGTCCTATTCTCTAGGCTGATCTATTGGCAAAAGCTTGGCGGATTCTTTTCCTTGCTTGTGCCTTTACGAGAGAGGTTATTGTGACTTTGTTAAACGCCCCTTCTATATCTGGAAATGTGGCCATGGCTATATCTTTGTCTTCAATTGACTTTGTGATGAGCTTGTTTAGGTCGTTCAGCGACGAGTCGCCGACTTTGGTATTGCCTGTTGTTGAGAGGATCTTTCCCCAGTATCTCGTCCCTTATGTGCCAATCTATCAATCTTTTTATTGTTTTTTAGTAGGAATTAAGATACGCTGATAGGTCTGTATGACTTTGGCGTTAGATTGTCTATTCTGCCTATCTTGGACAGGTAGATTATATATTATATAACCCCATGCCAGGTAGATTGTCTGGCTTGTTATCTTCTGCCAGAAATTTTGAGGCTGGAAAGTGGACTTTTAATAGTTCCTTGAGACTTTCCTCTAAAACCCTTGAAACCCTTTATGCGACAAATTCTTTCCTAGGCAATATTATTCTGATCGCTTCCTAATGTTTAATAAATTTTCTTATTTCTTATGAGTAATCTCATTTCCAAAAGCTATATAACCTGTTATGTACATCTATTTATGTATTGAATATAATATAACCTCCTTGCAACAAATTTTCCTATTTCTGATATTTCGAATTCAATAATCTCCATTTCCCCTCCTCAAACTATTAAAATCAAACTGTCAAAAATACTAATTAATTATTTAAATAAAACACTTTCTCTGATTATATCACACATTGATATCAACAAAGAATCTGTTTTATTTAAAAAAATTAAGATGTATCACGAATTGAACGCCTCAGCTATTAATCAATTACTAAATAATTAAATAAACTTATAAACGTTGATGTCTAACCATTAATAATAATTTTATAGTGTTTTCTCCAGTGATTTTAAAACCTTTAATTGATGAAGAAAAATGCTGAAGTTATGTAATGAATGTAATGAACATAGGTAATGAATTACTCTATGTATGATTTATTAATGTAGGTAATGAGTAATTTATTGAAATAGCTGAAGAGTACGCCAGGGCAATAAATCATTTAGTAGCCGAGATCAAGAGTGGAATTGGAAGTGGCGAACGTGGGAGAGGTCACCAGGATGGTAGCCGCAATTAACATCGATCTTACGCTTGAGTCCCTCCCCCTGCATTCTGCGGAGGATCCAGAGTTGGAGAGACTGAGAGCATGAGCGACCACAGCCAATGGTCTCCGTCTCGGGATTCCGTTGGGTAATGGACTGCGTTGATTGGGAAGCGTCCCTGGCAACATCCGAGAGGTGCTAGTTCGTCAGCTCCGACCTGGAAGAAATGGCCGAAGTGTTCCCGGTAATATTCAGGTCGGCCTGCGAGATTCCAAGAAGGAGAGGCACCTCCAGGAGAAGAGTGTACTGGTGGTGGTTAAAGCGGTCCAGGAGACCAAGGCTTGCCTGCAACAAACTCTTGACTGAGATTGAGGATGACCTCTGAGGCAGGCCGTACAAAATTGTCACTAGAAGAATGGGCATGGTGCGATTAGATGGAGGCATTCTTATGCCTGGAGGGATGCCAAAGTGGTAGAGGCAGCATGCACCCTTCTTAACGGGAAAGCCTCTGGGCCGGCTGGAATACCAAACGAGGCAGTGTGGACGTTCACCATGAGCCTATTTAACGGCTGCCCCAGGAAGGGAATCTTCACGCGGTGAACTGCTTCCTAAGAACGGGAAGTTTCTCACAACTCCGAAAGTACTAGAGAAGCTGATCCGGGATAGGCTTTTCCATTGGCTGAACTAAAACGGCGGACTCTCACCCCGCCAATACGTATTAACGAGTGAAAAATCTACAGTTGATGCTCTGTAGGAAGTTATGAGGATAGCAGATGAGGCAAACCAGATGCTTTGAGGAGAAAAAGGTACTGCTTAGGTATAACGCTTGACTTAAAGAACGCATTCAACTCCATCCCGATGGAAACGTTGTTGAGAAAAGGGGCCTTCCTATTAACTGCGTTACCGCCTTGAGGCATAATTAACAAATACAAAGCAGAACAAAATTAATTCCGGATGTAGAAGATGATGCCAGCTTCTTACATGACGGTACAATATGGGTTTGAGTGGAAGAACGTATTTTAATATGAACTCCGCCCGTGCTTCTTTCGCCCAAAATTTTATGTATGTTTTTTGTAATTTATTTGTTTTGAAATGTATTTTTTAAGAAAGATGTACAAAGAATTAATAAACATAAACATAAACATAAACATAAACATAGGCGATGTTGGGAGATGGACAGGGATTCAAACAATGTCTATAAAAGTCTCGAGATGAGGCGTAGATGTGGTCGGCTTCGTAGATGACATTTTTATCATAATCCGGAGAAGGGAGATGGAAAATTTGGAAGAAGCCGCCAAGGTAGCGATCAATAGAACTATTCGCTGGATGAAATCCGTTTGGCTGAAGGTGGGTGCCCACAAGACCGGAGCCAAGTTTCCAGGCGGAGAGCAGGGAGGCGCAGGAGGTACAGCATTATTTTGCTTTGAGCACTGCGTTGCAGTAACTCCTAAAATGAAGTACTTGGAGGTACAGATTGAGGCGAACCCGAACTTCACTAGTCACGTACAGGAGGCAGCGATGAGAGCAGCACGCATATTTCTGTACCGACTGATGTACAACATAGATCAAGAATACGCTTGACTAGAGAATGATTTATTAAGAATACGCCAGTAAAATGAATAATAAATTGAGATAGGCCAAGAATACGCTGGAGCAACAAAATATTTTTTTAGAATGGACCACAAGTATACCTAGATAATTGATAATTAATTGGAATAGGTCTAGACTAGGTTAGTCATGAGTACTTCTGTAGTAGACGCTCTTTTATATCGATGTTACATACACCGATCATATTTTCCAGATCTTGATTGATATTAATTTCCGTTCTTACAAAAAACGAAATTACTTTCTAATTTCTTATTGTTGATTTAAACAAACGGCATATGTAAGTTTAAGAATCCAGAACGATAAGTTGCTTGATGGTATGTAAAATTTTAAAAGTTTGATACTGATGATTCAATTCATAGGAACGCAAATATTTTCGAAGAAAATGCCAACAAAGTTGTAAACATTGTAATAATGAAGAATCGAGAATGTAGGGTGTAAGATTAAATAAGAAAAGAATTAAATAAGAACCCCAAACCAACATGTGACGAAATTGCAAAAAATCTCCATAATTGAAATCGTACTGTACTCAATGAGATCCTCTTATATTGCCTAATATATTTTTAAAAATTTAGCTTTTAGAAGAATGGGGTTAGATTCTCACTCTTAGTAGCATTATCGGGAAAATAATATAATCATTTGGGTTTGTAGAAGACGTTAAACTAACTACTCGGGGGAGTCTGTAAGGTCAATTATAAAACTATATAACAGACATATCCCTTCATGATAAAATATATAGTTTGTATTGCAAGAAATGCGTCAATACAACATTCATACTCTATTTGATTGCCTTGTAATTGTAGTTGCCTTAAGTCTTATCAAGTCGTAATATTTTGCTAACCATATCTTGGGAACGCAAATGTTTTCGGAGATCATACCCAGAAATTTGTAAACAAAATCGAACGGCGGAATATGTGTTGCTAAATGTTGAAAGTGATTCGAATATAAATGGACCTAGAAGGGTTAGGAGAGTAATTTCATCTCAAATTCCTATTGAAATGGAAGTAGAAGAAGAATCCTAAGCTAAGCAATTGAAATCGTACTGTATTTAATGAAATTCTCTCATATTGTCTAATAAATATTTAAATATGAGCTTCTAGAAGAACACGGTCAGATTCCTATCATTAGAAGCAGAATAATGAATTTAGAAAACATGAAACTACCTTATATATTTGTTTAGAAATCTGCTGGGTTAACTATAAAACTATAAAATGGAGGTAAAAGAATGGAAGGGATTGTGCAAAAATATATAGTTTGTGCTGCAAGGAATAGTTTCCAATGTCTTATGCGTCAGTACAAAATTGACACATTATTTGATTGCATTGCAACTGATATTGTATATCATTCCCCAAATCTTTGCAAATCGTAGTAATGGATTACTTCAAGAAATGGCCAAGACGTTATGAACCAAAAAGTATCAAAAAATCTGAAAGTTCTCTAAAATATGTGGATATGTCATTTTAGTGTTCCTACTGATCTGCATTCGAATTAAGGAAAATAATTTGTAATATTATAATAGGCATTAATGGTCCTAACCAAAACCACAGGAGCTTCGTGGCTCTGGGTATGACACCCACGATTTTGCAAGCGGAAGCAATTGCAATTGATATGTGCGCCAGAGAATGTCTGGGTAGGCACCTAAATGGCGCGCATATATACATCTGTCCAGACAGCCAAAACGCATTAAAGGTCGTTCGAGCCTATAGTCACGGCTCACGGATTGTCTGGGAATGTCGAAGATCCCTCTCGCAACTGACGAAAAACAACTCGTTGACCCTCTTGTGAGTCCCAGGGCACGGGGATATTAAAGGCAACGAAGTGACAGATGAACTCGCAAAAAGAGGTGCAAATGCCACTCCTATTGGACAAGAGCCATTTTGCGGACTCCCCATGTGCACAGAAGTGAGGTGGTGCAAAAATGGGAAGAGGACAGAAGACGCAAGCACTGGAACAATGTGCCAGGCCTATGTCAATCAAAACGACTCATCAAACTCGATCACAGTCATAAGATGCTTGAACTCACAAGGAACGAGCTAAGAACTTTTACTGGACTCACACAGTGCCCTGTCCCCTACGATACCATGTGTGGAAAATGGGAAAAGAGGAAACTGCAGATTATGTGATACGGCAGATGAAACGACCGAGCACATACTATGTTTGCACTTGTGTCGCGATTGTTCACAAGCTTCTTTCACACTTTTGCAAGGGCCGATTATCCCTCGAAGAAGTGAGCAGTATCACTCCCAAGAAAGTTACCAGTTTCATGGTGGACGTGGGTCTGCTTGGGAAGTGATTGGTTAAGGGTAGAACAATAGATCTGTTAGGTCGCAGTTCACGAGAGGCTAACACACCGCATAGGACCCTATTTATCCTCTAACCTATAACCTATAGTTTAATAATGATTCATATATATTTAAAAGTAGTCATGTAGAAATAAAAGCAAATTAATATAAAAAGTTAATTCTTTTATTCTATTTAGAATTAAAGTCTCGCACGAAGTGAACGTTTCCAATAGTCGAGAATTATTTGCCAAATTACTTTTGTACTTCTAGGAAAACCACGGGATCATATTGAAATAAAAATTATCGCTGACTTGAATTTTCATTACGCACGGACATAAATTATTAACAGCGTTATTACAGGCTATCGGTTTTCTTTTATGATCACTACCGATGACGTAACGTGCATAATAAAAAAGCGATTAGCGGACCGACGATAAATCCGACGTCTAAAGGTCCTCCTCGCTTCTAATCCAGTAGATAAAGTTTCCCGAACTGTTTTTGCCTTATCGTTCGCTAGATAAACTTTCAAGATTAATCATTCATCGTAAAGTTCCGCGGCGTTTTATTTTCACTCACGTTATCTGCAAACGATAGACATTATTCACCCACCCCTTTTGCATGATCTCTTTTTATATTCCAAAACTACCAACAATTCATATTTCCCTTTTTTTTTCCGAGGTGGGTTAAAGTATAGAACTGTAGAAAATCCGAAAATAAAATACAAATTTTATACTTTATACACTGATTTAATGTTGAACTTTTGAGGGGGTTTTAAACTATGGTTATATTTCTATTCACTGTACTCTACACTTTGGTAAAATATTAATTGAAATAAATTAAACATACTTGAAGCAAAAGACTTTGGAAATGTGAGAAATGCATTTACATATTGTGTAGTAGACAAGAACTCGATCCGCACCACTATGACTAAATAGCCCAATTGGTAGAGCGTTAGACTTAAAATCCGAGGTCGCATGTTTAAAATCTGTTTCTGGTACATTTTTTTAAATTTACATGTTTACATCTATGTAAAAGAATTCTATGGCTAATTTTACAATTGTGAATAATTGATTAACAAACAAAAAATACAAAAAATTCAGAGGGCAAATAAAAAACGCAATAAACACTAGACTTTATTTATAGTGAAAAAAAACTTTCATATACAAAGTAAAGGAGAGAAAAATCTATAGCTAATTCCACACACGTGTGTAAAAGTAATTAGACCGTAACTCATTACTTGCCAAATAGAGACCAGATGGTGTTATTAATTTCAATGTTTCATTAAATAAAGCAAATTAAAATTAACTTAATTAAATACTTAAAAATGTTTGTAAAGGTATTTCTTTACTAATTAATTAAATAACTAATTCTATAATTTAAAAAAAATAATCATCATAAAGATTTCCTTTTTATAAAAAGTAGTGTTTAATATTTAATTTTACTTCCTCACTTCTTGGAAACATTAATCGATTTAATATTAAAATACTTTCCACTTTGATCTTATAACAGATAGTTTTAGAAACTTACTCGCGTATTAATTACTCACTGTAAATTCCGTTAAATAGTCTAGTTTATTAATGTTTGGAATATATGTTTTCTCATTAATAAAATTCTCTCTACGGACATTTTCATTTACAGGTTTGTGAATTGAATGTACTAAATGGAGTGTTAAAATATAACGAATACCCGTAATTTCAAAGGCCAGACAATTTTTTTAATATACATTTATTACGATACGACACTCTTAATTAACAACGATATGAACGTAGATCAATACCCTAGACAGAGCATATTTTTTATTATTCATTTCGTGTAGTATATTTTCACTAGATAGTCCCAATCTCTTCGTTTATTTTTACAATTAACATAACTATTTATATGTATAAATCAATTTAGAGATATTTTTTACGATTACCTTATTTCTGATAATTAATTCGCAGCAGGGTGTAATATAACCTTTCAGGAACGATGTGATACATGAGACTATTGCCGCAAATGGCAGATTAATTTCAAACACTGGAATTGATTTCTCATGTTCAATAACGAAGCATTTTGACCTACCATGCATCAACATGATCCGTCTATACAATATACGTGTGATACACTGAAATCATCTATTATGTACAATATAGATGAACACCTTAATTACATTCCGATAGGTATAATATAACAATTGTTATAAACAGGTCGACAACTGTATAAGAAAAGTAATTTCTATTGTCATATATATTCTTAACTTATATAATATTGCTTACAGTTATTATTGGTCTAAATAAATGTAATAGATCATATAAATATTTGTATTAAAAATTATTTAAACAAATTTTTGACTACATAACAAACAACTTCTTCGCCCTTGTCTTTATTTTTATGGCTATTGACTGTAGGAGGTTCAGCCTCTATATGTAACATTTACTTACATTCTTTAAAATCAATTAAATCCTTAAGTATAATAATTACAACGTCAGATTAGTTCATCCATAAACATTTAAACATAACCTAAAACATACGTTAATGTGTTTAATAATATCAGTAGCAAAACTGTTAAGTGGATACATTTGAATACGTAAATTATTTAATAAAAAGTTTTAGGTTTCGTTTGGCCAACACAGTGCACTGTTAATTAATCAGTGTAAAATCTTTTATTAGACTGAATTGTTTATTTTTCAGTGAGTCAATAAAATCGTTCGATTTTCAATTTTTAATGAAAACATTTTTCTCTACGCCACACATTGCATATATCATAAAATACATTGTTTGTTTTATACGTGGTTGTTTACTTCTTTTTTATTGACAATAGTTTATGCAGTTTGGTTTTATTAGGCCATATATTTTTTTAAATGCAATTTCGAGTACCCTGTGGAAAAACTAATCAAACATTATGCGAATAAAGTAAAATAGTATAAAATTTAAATATTTTATTAAGAATAAATATATTTCTACAAAACAATTGCCATGTTATGCTAGAAATAAAATGGAAGAACTTAAAACTTAATTTAAAGGAATTAAAATTGCATTCAGCGATTTAAAAAATTGTAACAAAATAACTAATTAAAGAATTTGCTTGAAAATTTGAAAATTTATTTCTAAATAATATATTTTTAATATTTGTACGAAACACTTTCCATATTCTAGTTAGAAATGTCAGCACTTAAAACTTATAAAATTACATTCAATGATTTGATAAATTGCAGCAAAATAATTAAACAATTAATTTGCTTTAAAATTTAAAAGTTTATTCACAGTTAATGTATTTTTAATATTTTTAGAAAACAATTGCCATATTATAGCTAGAAACAAAATGGTGAAACTTAAAACTTAATTTCAAGGAAATAAAATTGTATTCAGCGATTTGAAAAATTGTAGTAAAATAATGAATAAACCAAATTAATTTGTTTCTTATATACATTCACCCTCATTCTCCCATCGAAGACTCCATTTTTGTAAAAGCTTCACTCTTCGACAATGCAATTATCATCGGCGATTTTAACATAAATAAACATAAAGCACGACACCTTTCATCTTTCCTATCCAATTCTAACTTCGTACGAATCCCTACTCCACCCACTTTTATCATGAATAACTCACAAGCAACCACTCCTGATGTCCTACTTTGTACCCAGAATATTCAAAACCTCATCCATTCTGTCAATCTATTCCCCGACCTATGCTCTGATCACCTAGCCATCACCTTTCAAATAAGTATCCCATCTAATCTCCCACAACAAATTCCTAACCTAATTTACAATTTCAACAAATGTGACATAAAGATAGTTTCTACAGACTTGACACAATTCATCATTTCCAATCCTAACCTAAATCCTAACAACATTAGCCAATTCAATGATATCCTATATAGATTATTAAACAAAACACCCCTCAAATTAAAAGACAACTTTATATATATCCCCTACTAAATTTTATCCTCCGCCTTATCAAATACAAATGACAAATATACAGAGCCATTCAACTAACGGACACTCTTGAACTTCGACAAAAATTCAACAAACTAAACAAAGACATTAAAAAACTAATTATGGAGTATAAGACTGACACTTGGATCACCAGCTGCAAGAAAATTAACGATTCAAAAGGTAAACAATTCTGGACCGAAATTAAAAAACTAAGTAGGTACAAATAGACGGACAAATTACAAGAACTGTATGACCCTATCAACGACATCACTATAACAGACCCAGAAATTATCGCATGTAAATTTGCAGACCATTTATTCAATGATACACGACCCTAGTTTTGACCAATCAACCCTTCAACATGTAAACGACTGTTACAATGATTTCTTTAGATTCAATGACAGTTCAAAACCGACGGACATTTTTACACAAGAAGACTATTTTAGCACATTGAAGAAGGGCAAAAATACGGCAACTGGACACGACCTAGTACATAGACAAATACTAAAATTCTTACCATCCCACATACACGTCCATATCCTCAACATCCTCAATTTCATTTACCAACATAAATATTACCCCTCCGAATGGAAATTAGGATTAATCATTTGTATCCTCATCCGTGACCGCATCCCTAACTACCAATTTGGCTTCCTCCCAAAATGATCCACTATCCTTCCACTTACCATCCTTACCTCAAACATCCAAAAAACACACCTTGAAGGAAATTCATCAGCCGTCTTACTACTTGATATACAAAAAGGTCTTTGACTCTGTGTGGCATCAAGGTCTGTTATACAAATGCTACCTCCTTAAGATTCCGACACATATTATCTTCATTATCAAGCAATTCCTTTCCAACAGATCCCTTAAAGTCAAAATCAAAAAATTCCTACTCCCCTCCCTTTACTCCTGTACAAGGTCTACCTCAAGGATCCCCTCTATCTCCTCTACTCTACAACATCTTTTGCTTTGATATCTATTACCCGGATCCTCTGTACTTTAATCCCTCTAAATACCTTCTTCAATTTGCAGACGACACAGCCCTAATTTCTCATGCACCCTCTGTACCTAAAGCCCTTCAATCCCTCCAGCAGCTTATTGACACCCTACAACACTGGTTTTGCAAATGGCGAATTAAAATAAATCCCCATCCCAGCTTCTAATTTCCTATCACCGTAACAATAATTCTTCTCATAATATTCATACTTCCCACACAACTGTTTCCCCTTCTACATCCATAAAATACCTAGGCATTACCATAGATCAAAAAGTTAATTTTAAAAACCACACAGCTCTAAATAAAACGAAAATTATCACCAGGACGAAATTATTTAGAAATCTTACTTAAAAAAACAAGGTAATTTCCACCAAATCAGCTGTTAAAATCTATAAAATGATTTGCCGCCCTATACTCGACTATGGTAATGTCCTTTTCTCCCACTCCTGCAATCCTACTCTCCACAATATCCAAGTTAGCGAGCGATCTTCCTTAAGAATCCTTACCAAAATCCGCCATCCTAATAATCCTCTGCATAATCCCTCTAATCAATTCCTATATGACTCTACCTCTGTTATTCCCATTAATACGCCTTCTATACTTCAGTGAAAAATTCTCTTTTCCCTTTACTGCCTGAGCAGAAATCCTAACCAAATCCCAAAATACAAAATCCCTTCATTCCATCACCATCATCAGAGACAGACTGACGAAACACGCCGAAAATGACAAATCCAGGGTGAAAGACCGCTGGTCGATAGCCAATTAGCAAACTAACACACTAACGCCAATTGTATCATCCATGTATTATATTAGTTGTATTTGTGTTTGTTAATAAAGATGTTGTATATATAATGAATAAAATGGCGAATTAAAATCAATCCCCACAAATCCCAGCTTCTAATTCCCTATCACCTTAACAACAATCCTGCACATAATATCCAAGTCACACAGCTTTAAATAAGGCAAAAATCATTACAAGGGGCAAATTATTTAGGAATCTAACCTATAAAAATAATGGAATATCCATCAAAACAGCCTAGTTAGCGAGCGATCCTCCCTAAGAGCTTTAACCTAAATCCGCCATACTAGCAATCCTTTAAATAATCCTTCTAACCAACTCCTATATGCCACTACCTCTGTTATTCCCATCAATGAACGATTTCTATACCTTAGCGAAAAATTTACAAAAACTCCTTCACCAACACATCCTTTCTCTTTACTACTAGCGCAGAAATCCTGACCTAATCCCAAAATATAAAACCCCTTCCTTCACAACATTCGAATTCACCGCATCACATCATCCACCATCTCCATCATCACCATCAGAGACAGACTGACGAGACATATAAAGACTGACAAATCCGGGCTGAACGACCGCTGGTCGATAGCCTAACAGACTAATCCACTAACATTATCTATCATACATGTATTATATATATTTTTGTTGTACGTTTGTTTGTTAATAAAGATGTTGTATATATATATATATATATAATGAATGAATTTGCTTTAAAATTTAATAGATTATCCATAATTAATGTATTATTATTGTATTGCAGTTATAAACAAAATGGCGGCACTTTGATTGAAAAATTGTAACAAATAACTAATCAAGGAATTTGCTCTACAATTTGAAAATGTATTCCTAATTAATGTATTTTTAAGAACATGTGTTATCTGCGCTAAAGAAGTTACAAAATAGAGCAGTACCGATATGTTGGCAGAATTTTTGGTAAGAGATTTAGCATACGTTTTATATAAGTGAAAGCAAAACAAAAATTAACAACTACTGACCCATATGCTTACTTGGTAAATTCAAAATTGTTTGAAAGCCTAATTGCATAGCATATATGGTACTCAAGCTGATATATTTACATAAAATCAACAAATATATTATAGATTTAATAAAATCATACCTGTATAGAAGAATACACAGAGTATTGCCATGGATATGATTTCAGTGAATATGTGAGTACTAGTGGAATGCCTCAAGGCTCTAATCTTGGGTCACTATTATTACTACTTTTTGTCAATGCTGTGCTGCAAATTGCAACATACTGTTGCACGCGAATAATATAGAGTTATATATATACACGTTGTCCCCTGAAATTTTGAATACGGGCATTTAAATTCGTTACTTGTTACTTAGTTACCACGCTCGTGACGTATTTTAATGGACTGACCAACGGGAAATAATCAGTAATTTCTAATTTGTAATAAAATAGGGAATTAAAATGAAACATATTTACACAATCTGACGTAACGTATAACAAATAACTACAATGTTCATCTTATTCAATGTTCGAAAACATCTCTTTATTGGGCCAAACAATATCCCAGATGATCATAAAATTCCTGTTAACATTTTGAAACTATGTAAGTCAAATTGACATGCATATTGCGGCAAGAACCATAGCAACCAATAATAATAATCGAGATACAATACACACATTACATTACCCATATTCAAAATTTCAGGGGACAACGTGTATATATAGTACCATAACATCAATGAATGATTGTATAGATTTACAAGACAACTTGAAATATTAATTTTAATTATTATCTGTGCTACACACATTTCAATAGACTCATAATTGAACAAGATTTGGGGTTTTAATCAACACATAACAGTTAATACTTCAACCAATTGTATATTATATGGATGATACTTTTCACTTTTAAATATCTTCCATAGTTATACCATGGTTTGGTGCTAACATTGTGGTAGAAGTTTGGGGTGATTCCTCTAAAGCAATTGCAATATTCTGTCTAATACTTTTGTTTGCTGCGGTCCGTACTTCTAGGTTTCGTAAATTTCCCAGTTTCATTAGAACGTTGTAATGTTTTAGTAACTGTTCAACGTGATATGGAATTTCTTTAAGGATGCAAACTTAAAAATATGACAGATTTCTTTATGAGTTCTAACACGATCAACATAACCGATCATCGTTAATATTTCAATACCATCTCTTTCACTTAAATGAACTATTCTTAATCTTATTTACAATTTATTTCCGTAAATTATAATTTGACAGTTTCGCAACAGTTACCTACTAGATAGTACTCGTTTATTTCTTTCTATTAATACAAACAACATCAATTTCTATATGCTTTTTGCTTTGTTATAATAACCGAGATATATTGATTTGATAAAATTGACACTCTTATTTTTTTCAAAATATCTAGTTATCCTTGACTTTTTTGAAAACTTTGAAAGTGGAATTTTATTCCTCTCGTAAATCTACACTTCTTTCTATCTCTTATAGTTTCCGAGATCCCCATAGAGAACATCTACAAATCTCACCCTGTATATTTAAAAATAAAGAAGTGTTTGATAAATATAGACAAGAACTAAATTGGAAATGGGGAGAGAATTATAGAGAAGAAATAAATGGATAAAGAGAAGGCATGTGGAAGAAATTAAAAAAAAACTGTAAACAGAACGGCTAAAGCAGTATGCGGAACAACTAAAGTGATAAATAGTATAAAACAAACAGTTTGGTGGAATGAAGAAATACAATGATAATAAAAATAAAAACGAAACTATGCAAAAATACTTGGAAAACGAAATAATAACAAGCTGTACAGAATATAAAGAACAACGAACAAAGACTAAGAGAAAAATTATAAGGGCAAAACAAAACACCTGGGAAGAATTTGGAGAAAAACTTGAAAGACACAATAGAGGCCACCAGAAATTGTTTTACAATATCGTAAAAACAGACAAAGATAAAATTGAGAAAGAAAGCAATTAGAGAGAAAAGAGTTATCCAGATTTGGAAAGAATGTTTTGAAAATCTACTTAAGACAGAGGAGACACAAAAAAGGAAACAGTAAGAGAAGTGGACACAAACAGAGAAACGGAGAAAGAGGAGGAAGAGGAAAGAAGAGGATTAAGCTAAGAGGTACTAAAAAAGCAATAAAAACTTTGAAGAATAGCAAAGCTCTCGGAGAAGACAAGATTGATGATAAGGAATTAGATTTATTACATCAAATAATAAAAAAAAAATGAGGAAGGAAGAGACAATACCATAAGATATAAAAGTTGAGCTTATAGAAAAAACAAGAAAGGGGACTTCCGCAATTTACCTTAGTAAGCATATTAACAAAAATATATGAAAAAATTCTCGAGACAAAATTAAGGCTCTATTTCTACTATTTGCATACTTGAAGTATATGGATATAGAAATGGAAAAATACATAATGTCACGTTTTCACTTTAAAAGAAATGACGAGTAATTTGTTAAGTAAAGGGAGAAAAGTATATTGTGGGTTCATGGATCTGGAAAAAGCATTTGATAGGGTATAAAGGAAAGAAGTTTAAAACTTAATAATTTATGTATAATTAACGTTCCTTTTTTTATTGTTGGAATAAAATTTATTTGCATAAATAGAATTATATTTATTTGATGCTGATATTCAACAATATTACTTCTAATACATAAATTATTATAAAATGACTTATGAATTCGTAAATATTTTCACATTTCCGCCGCCGAAAATAATTGCGTGTAAATAATATATGTGACTGCAATTAAATTCCGCATTCATAATTAGGCGGTCGCGTGATTGAAACGCAATGAAACGATGGCTGCCTCCACATTTAAACGTTTAACCCGATTAATTTTGATTAAGTTCGCGTAACGAGATGGTATAAGTTTCTGAGCTTGAACCGAAATGAGCGTTGTTAATCTAATAGCTTCCAGGAAGTAATTCAGAAACTGACAATGTTTAATAGCTGCCGGCTGGCCTTCAATACATAATGATTAATATTATCCATTGAATTTTAAAATGTATATAATGTTATGAATAATATAAATTTTTATTAATACATTATTTATTAATTAATTATTGTCGACTTTTGCTGCACTTTAAATATTTTTTTATATCCTGGTTTGATTAATAAGTTATAATTAAAGTTGTGTGTTGACTTTGTGTAATATTTAATAAATTATTTTATATTCGTTGATTAATAATGCAAGTTAAGTTGCATACAGTACAGAAAAGTAAATACACATGCTGGATGCGCACGAGCGACTGGAAGATAAGAGGTGGTAAATAAAAAAGAAAACAACGACATGGCGAGAAACATGTTCCGCGCAGAAAAGGTGAACATCGTCTAAAATAAGTGACAAAAGTGCGAATGCAACTAATTAAATAGACCGCCCAGCTCCTCAGGTATGTTTGTTACCAATTTCTCACCTTATTCGTTAGTGGAGACAATGAAACTACTCAGTTTCGAACATGCAGTTTGCCAAAAAATAATTTCCAATTATAGGACTCTAAGCACAGGTTTAATAATTAATCATAACTACCTATAATATAATCATCTTTAGGTGATCCGAACAATGAGTCGAAATTCACGTGGTTCATGCAATTTCATTTCCGCGGCTGGTGTTCGTAAAGGTGAAAAAAATCTACGTACAGAAGGAGGCTGAGAGCGGCGGAATACCGGTGGCGATCAGAGGCGGCTGGAAATGTTACCAGGTTTTTTTAGAATAGACAATTTGTTGAACGCGGTTTTATCATCACAAGCATTATATGTAGAGTTTCGATTCGAGTTTCGAGTGCAAAGTGTTAAGAAAATAAGTACAGAATTTATTAAAATTGAATGCAATATGTTGGTATTACTGAACGAAGGATTTCTTTTATGAAATTCACCTGGTTAAAATTAAAACGAAGATGATTACCAAAAAATATTTATACCGTGTTAAAATTACTGAGCAGTTATTATTAGCTAGAGATTTTTTTATATTTTTTGTAGATAGAAGTTACTTTTAATTTTATAGAAAATGCTGTTTGTTGAAGATGTTTTTAGTATGCTTTTACCCTTTAGTGCCTGACAGTACTTAGAAGTCTTGCCGTTATTAATATCAATTATTTAGTTATTTTAACGTAATTCGACCGTTGCTTCCCGTCGGTATTTGCAGGGAACACATAGCATTGGAATTAGTGCGCAGCCGTGATCTGCTAAACGCATATGTCGTGACTATCAGGTTGGAAATTGTAGTGAGTTGATTGTACCACGTGTGTGAATTTCTGGTAAGTTGAATCTATTGTAAACTTTTATTTACACATATATAAACAATAAATAATTGATACTGGTAGAGCTACACTCTTGATGGAACGAGATATGTAAATTCAATGGGGTAAAACACTTGTTAAGTTTCATAATATTTTTATTTTCAGTGGCCTGATACGTGTTTCGATCATTCCTGATCGAAACACGTGTCAGGCAACTGAAAATAAAAATATTATGGAACTTAACAAATGTATTACCCTATTGAATTTATAAACAATATAAATCGTTTATTTACGTATATTAACAATTAGTTGATATTTGTAAATATAAGTGCATGTATTTTTAATTTATTTTTGGGTAGTAAAACGCATTTTATTTTTTGGACTTAGAAGTACCCTCAGGAATGGAAGACCAACAAATAAAATGGTATTATAGGAAGCCACTGTCTCAAGTGGATTTACAAGAATTGGCAGATAAAATATTATTAGAATATTATTAATTGTAAAAAGGCGATTGCCGTAATAAATAATATTTATTTGTTTATACCATTAGATAATAGTTTTTCAACTGATGAAGATTCAGATGACGATAATGAAAATAATCAGTCAAGAAATGAAGAATTGCCACATTGTTGTGATAATGAGCAAATGCATTCTACAACAAAATTATTCGAAGATAGTAACAACGAAGCCATTAGTCTATCTGAGTTTTTGGATCTTATTGAGATTTCATATCTTGAATTTATTATTTTGTTGGTTTATATTTTTTATTTTGTATTACAGCGCCCTCATGTGTTTTTGTTAAAACTATTTTTAAAATAAAAGTTTAGTTCATTGTTAACAGTCAACAGGTGTAGTGTGCAGTTTTTACCTCTCCCAAAATTCATTTACTCAGTTTCATCGCTCAATCACACTTATTATAACAGGTTATGGGCCCAGAACGTGCGGGCAGATGAAAACTGTTAAATTATCGGTCGTTTTCGAGTAAAATTTGGCGTGTTGTTTTTTTTTTGTGAAAATAAAAAAAACAGTCTCCACGTGTTGGATAACATGGCTCAGTTAAATTACATTTCGAGTGTGCCTAAACTACGCGGTCGTGAAAACTACGACGAGTGGGCCGTACGTAACTTTTTTGGTGCTTGATGGACTTGAAGAGTCAATAGAAAAGGAGCCGACCCAAGATCAAAAAGCTGCGGATAATAAAGCCAAAGCAAAACTAATCCTGACGGTCGATCCTTCGTTATTTGTTCACATCAAAAATTTCAAGATGGGGCTGGAAAGTAGTGATTCAATGGCGGACTACGTGAGTCAAATCGTCGAGACGTCGCAGAGATTAAAAGGGACAGAATTTAATGTAACTGAAGAATGGATCGGAACACTTTTGTTGGCCGGATTATCTGAAAAGTATTCACCTATGATCATGGCTATAGAGCATTCGGGAATTTCGATAACAGCAGACTCCATTAAAACAAAACTTCTCGACATGTCGTCGGAAGGCATGGCCGGAAACGCTTTTTTCAGCAAGAAAAACGCAGGCGGGAAAAACAAGAAGTTTGGAGGTTTGAAACATGGTGCGAGAACCGGCAACGCTGTGCTGCCAACGCCAACTTCAGACGCATCGAGCTCGAGCGGCGGTACCAACCACATAAACATAAAATGGTGATGTGGCCATCATAGTACTTTCCCTATATATTACGCGAAAACTATGAGGTTTACGCAAAAAGGCTATTCCTAATAATTTATTCAGTTTTAAATTCTCTACAATTATTTGTTATATAAGTTTTACGTAACTGCAATAGTTTATTAGTAATTTTCAAGAAATGTCAAAATTTTCAATTTTAATTTTTTTTCTCGAAAGTTAAGAATTTTATGAAAAATATGTTTTAATATAACTTGTTCAGTTTTTCATTCCCTTTAACTTTTATTTGAACCATTTTTTTTAAATTTTTTATATTTAGAAAAATATTACCAATAAACCAAAAAAACGCCTTGAGTAAACACCCACTTCCGGTTTATGAATATTTACCAAAAGCTTTTCAGTTCCAGTTTTTAACGACAAAACCTTAAGTTTGAAGTTTCATCTCGAACAGATTATTCGTTTTTGAGATACAGCACCCACCAACAGACAGACACACAGACACACATACAGACACAAATTTTTTTTTTCCAGAAATTAGTGTTTTGGGTTCAGGGGACCCCAAAACGGATATTTCCGCAAAAAAATTTTTTTAAAAATAATCACGAAAACAATACTCCCCCTATATATACTATATAGGGAAAGTAAAAATGTTTTGGATGTAAACAATTCGGTCATTATAAGTGTGACTCAGGGGCCAGCTTTTACATGACAGCTAATAAACAGCTGATGAAAAACATTTCGTATAACGTAACGGTGTCTGAAATTTTAATTGCGAATAATGATAAACTAAAAGTGGAATGTGTTGGTGACATTAACATTATTACTACAGTACAGTCAAGCAAGTAATTTATGTGCCAGGACTAAAAGCAAATCTTCTTTCAGTGAGTGAAATGGTGAAGAAGGGGAACTTGGTAGAGTTCGATGAAAAAGGATGCAAGATTTTCAATTCACAGAAATTGTTGGTTGCAACAGCAAAATTGATGTGTAATGTTTACAAACTTAGTTTGAATAGTGAATCACAGTGTATGCTTACATGTAATGATTCTGTAAGTACGTGGCACAGGCGACTTGGACATTTAAATATAACTGATTTAAAGAAATTGAAAGACAATCTTGCTAGTGGAATTAATTTCAAATCGGAAAGTCTCGGTCAATGCAAAACATGCTGTGAAGGGAAGCAAGCTCGATTTCCTTTCAAGAGCTCGAAGACAAAGGCAAGTAATTTATTAGAGGTTATCCATTCAGATGTTTGTGGACCCATGGAGGTGAAGTCGATTGGTGGTTCAAGATACTTTGTGCTATTCGAAGATGAATACAGTAAAATGGTGTTTGTTTATTTCCTGAAAGAAAAAGATGAGGTGTTCGATAAGTTCAAGATTTTCAAGTCTTTTGTAGAAAACCAGAAAGATTGCAAAATACAAGTTTTAAGATCGGATAATGGACGGGAATACTGCAATGAAAAGTTTAATAAGTTTTTGGAGGATAATGGAATTGTGCATCAGTTAACTGTACCATATACACCTGAGCAAAACGGAGTGTCTGAAAGAATGAATAGGACATTAGTTGAGAATGCTCGACGCATGCTATTTGATGCAAAATTAGAAATTAAACTGGGCCGAAGCAATTAATACAGCAGTATATTTGCGTAATCGTTTATTAGCTGCAGGGCTTGAGAAAACACCATATGAAATGTGGACAGGTATGAAGCCAGATCTCAGTAACATAAAAAATTTTTGGAAGTGTTGCAATGGCTCATGTTCCAAAACAAAAACGCAAGAAGTGGAGTAAGAAATCCAAAGAGGTCATCTTAGTAGGATATGGAGACGGAACAAAAGGTTATCGATTGTACGACAGTGAGAAAAATACAGTATTATTAAGTCGAGACGTAATAATAATCGAGGAACCAATTGATGACGTTAAAGTTCTGGTAACGGAGAAACTTCTGTCAGAACCAATGAAAAAGGAGGAAAGTGCAGATTCAGTGTGGAGTGAAGAGAAAGATCACGGTTCCGTACTGGCAGTTCCAGAGGAAGGTGTTAGAAGATCGAAAAGAGAACACAAGACAAAACTTTGGCCAGATTACGTTTCTTATTCTTGTGCAACGGACAGCACGAGCGATCCAACCTCAGTAGATGAAGCCTTATCTAGGAGCGATAGTGACCAGTGGCAAGCTGCGATGCAAGAGGAATTAGAATCATTTAAGAAAAATGATGCGTGGGACTTGGTTGATATTCCGGAAAAAGCCAACATTATTGATTGCAAGTGGGTGTTCAGAAGAAAAATAAGCGGTGATAAAGAGATTAGACATCGTGCAAGGCTAGTGGCGAAAGGTTTCACACAACGTGCAGGAATTGACTACGATGAAACTTTTTCTCCTGTTGTAAGGCACTCAACCTTGAGGTTATTACACTAGCGGTCAAGTTAGATTTACAGATTAGCCATCTAGATGCAAAAACAGCTTTTTTGAACGGCAAGCTTACAGAAACCTTGTATATGCGTCAACCTGAGGGTGTTGCGAATGTAAAAAACAAAGTATGTAAATTAAAAAGAGCGGTGTACGGGCTCAAACAGGCTTCTAGGACTTGGAATTTAAGAATAAATCATGGGTTGTCAAATTTAGGGTACAAGAGATCTCAGATCGAATATTGTTTGTATATAAAACATAATGGTAGTGCGCTGACTATAGTTGAGATTTATGTTGATGATTTTTTCATTTTTACAAACGATGTTGTCGAAAGTATTAAATTAAAGAACGAGTTAAGTCATAAATTTGATATAACGGACTTAGGAGAAGCAAAATACTGTCTAGGTATGCGAATCCGGAGAACGGATGACAGTATATTTTTAGATCAAGAAGTTTATATTGATAGTTTGTTAAAGCGATTTGAAATGTTAGACTCTAAAGAATTTGGTACTCCTATTGAGAGTAAATTGTTATTTTCAAGGGAAAATTTTATTTATAATGTACCATATCAAGAACTTGTAGGATGTCTTATGTATTTAGCAGTATTGACAAGACCTGATATTGCTTTTTCAGTTAGTTATTTAAGCCAGTATAATGTGAATCACACAGAAAGCCAGTGGAACTGTTTAAAAAGAATTTTAAAATATTTAAAGGGTACTAAAATGTACGGACTAAAATACACAAAGTGTGAGGATAAATTAACAGGATATGTGGATGCAGTCAGTAGCAAAAATATTAAAATTGTATACTTGCGCACGGATGATATGATTACGGATGTTCTTACTAAATCGTTATATAAAATTAAGCATGATAAGTTTATTAGGGGCTTAGGGTTAAAATAATTGCAGTAAATTCATCGATATAGTGGGGATATTGAGATTTCATATCTTGAATTTATTATTTTGTTGGTTTATATTTTTTATTTTGTATAACAGCGCCCTCATGTGTTTTTGTTAAAACTATTTTTAAAATAAAAGTTTAGTTCATTGTTAACAGTCAACAGGTGTAGTGTGCAGTTTTTACCTCTCCCGATATTCAATTACTCAGTTTCATCGCTCAATCACACTTATTATAACAGATCTCAATGTAAATGTTAGACCATCAACATCAAGAAGCGAAGAATTTCCACAGCGGGATAATGATATTCAACCATGCCCTGTAACAAATACTGAACCGCCCAATAGAAAATGGAAAAAAATAGAAAAAAACACTGAAGTGCCTGAATATAATCGACATGTGGGCCCAGTTGACGAATTTTTTGAAGATTGCAAACAGCTACTGACATTTATTGGGAAAATCAATAGAAGATATTGTTTATCAATCCAATTTATATGCAACTCGGCGAAATAAAACTTTAAAGCTAACAAAAAATGAATTATTATCATTCATTGGCATAAACTTTTTGATGTCCTACCGCCAGTTGCCAACATGGAATCAATATTGGAACTCCAGCTCTAATTTAGGAGTACCACTCTAATGATAATCATGTAATTCCCAAAAACAACAAAGATAAACTGTACAAAGTAAGATCTTTATCGAATACGTTGATAGAAAACTTTGGACGCATGTACAGCTCTACAAGAAACGTGAGTATTGACGAAAGCATGATCAGTTTCAAAGGTAGGAGTTATCTGAAGCAATATAACCCACAGAAACCTATCAAACGTGGATACAAGCTTTGGTGTATCGGTGATAAAAATGGGTTTATTTCTTGCTTTGAAGTATACCAAGGAAAACATGAAGAATTGCAAAAGGAATTTAAAAATTTTGGACTAGGTCAAAAATTTCTCTAAGTCAACCATATTGGAATACAAATAATATTATATATTTCAATCAATTTCCTGGAACAATTAAAACTAAACGAGACGTTAGCCTGTGGAACAATACGTAGCAACCGTAAAGGATTTACCTAAAAGAGGACAAAAATCTATAAAGAGGAGAATATGATTATCGTATTTCAAACATAAACATATCAGTGTCCAAATGAAGAGATAATCGAGTGGTACATTTTGCTTCAAACTATCATGGATCAGAGTAAGTCAGCGTACAAAGAACGCAGAAAAATGGTTCCAGAATGCAAATATTATGCCCATTAGTCGTCAAAGACTATAATATTAACATGGGTGGTCTTGATAAGGCGGATCAACTGCGAGGAATCTACAGGATGAATCGTCGTTCGCGTCGTTTTTTGGAAATCGCTTTTGTCAACGCATACATTATTTACTTTCAACGATTTGAAAAAAAAACTTTAACGTTAGAATTTCGACGGTCCATTATTCTTGGGTTCATGACAATGAAGGAGTGCAAGGATCGTAGAAAAAATCTACCCCTCTAAAACCCATTGCAAAACGCAGAAAACATAATTATAACGTGTCCGATGATATACGATTAGGAAACCTTGGACAGCATTGGGCCACATATGACGAAAAGAGAGGCAGGTGCGAATTGTGTAGTGCCAATGCAATTCAATCGAAACCACACATCAAGTGTACTACATGTGGTATCTTTTTATGCAGCAACGAAAAAAAAAATATTTAATGCGTGCTTTCTTTTTCAATTTAATATAATTAATTAATGTGGAACTAAACCATTTTGGATGAGGTGAAGACTTAATGATTTTAACAGGCACATATTTCTGAATGGCATGCCTACATACATCAACATTACTTAATTAATAATCACAATGTGTATTAGGTATTCCTTTCATGATATATTGGAAAAAAAAATCATTAATTCCAGAGTAATCATCAGCTTTAAAATTATATACAATATAATTGTAGCTCAGAGAACTTCACAGGCATTAATGGATACAGTATATAAAACGTGATGAAAACTATTATTAAAAAGATTATCCGACAGCGATGTAGTAATATTGGACTCATTAAAAATAATTAAATCAAGAAACACATTGTGATTAATTTGATTTAAATTGTAAAATATTCGCAATGCTCTTAAAAGGAAACAGATAATCTTATTTAAGTTTGATCTTGATTCATATTGATGTTTCATATAACAATTATGTATAAGTTATTGTAAGTGGATTTGTGATGCCTAGTCACAGCCAATTTCTTAACGTGAAGAAGTTAAATCATTAAATACAATTTTATTAAATTATTGTTTTATTAATAAGCAAGGCACATCTGGCCTCTTAATATTACTGGCGCCCAAAGATAACATCAATAAAAAAACCCACGACATCTCACCGCTGGTTAAGGCAGGAAAAAAGGTGTAAGGTTTATCAATTTGAGAATAAGAGGTCAGAAAATAAAATTAATTAAATAAATAAATTAAAATTTAAAATAAAAGAAGTACGTCACATAAATTTTGGCGCCCAATGCGGGGCGAATACTGGAAAAAATGTTGGCAAGAATACTGGCAGCGCATGCTGAGACCAAACGTGGTTCATTATTGATTTTGTTTGTATTTACTAATTTGCACAATCATGGAACCTAAATATTTCTTAAAGAATGAAATAGGACACGAACTAAAAAGACGTGGGTTTAGTGTTGCGGTCGAGGCTGAAGAAAAAGGTTTATCATTAATAGATTTCTTAAATCCGCGTTCCTTCCTTAGTAAATATTAATAATGTCTGATCTCAACTTGAAAGAAATGAAATAGATGAATTCCTAAATTCGATTAAAAATTCAGTAAAGAAATTTCTTGGTAGAAATGCAAAACTTTCAGAAAAGAGATTGCGGTCTAGAATATTACACGTATCCCGGGTGAATTTCTAGAATAAAATTTGATGTAGACTAAGAGGTTGTAATTAATATGTTTAATGCTTGAAGCCATTACTTTGTGATACATCTTGAATCAGGAACTTTAAATGAAAATACACTTCGTTGATATCACACACAGGATTTATTACGTGACTATAGTTTCAACCTCAAGGTTCAACCTCAAGTGTATGTTAATTACGTTAGAAGCGCAGTTAACTTGCAAATTAAAGGATGTGATTAAAGCGGTAGCGGCCACTTTAGCGGCAGCTGTAAGTAGTAGAAATAGAGTCGATAATAACGAGTGCGACAGTGATTCAAGAGTCGAACTGCTCTGGAAAATGATTAAGAATAAAAACCAGAGAGAGAAGTTTGTGCATTGTTTTGGTTGTGAACAAAGGAGGATAACTAGTTAGGTGTTCACGTAAATTCGGTCGTAATGTGGCCAAGAAAATTTCAATCGATAATAATAGCTCAGATACGTATGGTACTAATTTTTTTTGTAACAATTCATTTGTGTCGCCCTTAAAAATTTAACGTATATAAAACGTTTATAAAAGTAAATATATGTAGATATGAAGTGAACGCTTCAATTGACACTGGTGTGACAGCTCTGTTTTGGGATCTGAAGGTTATTAGTTGGTGAATGATCTGGAATTAATGCAATCCAACATACCATTTGTCGTAGCGGTAGACGATCAACGGCAAAAGGTCGTAGATAGAGTGATATCGCCTGTGAAAATTGAAGGGAAGTGTATGAAGACCAAAATATATTGGCGGTACCATCATTGAATTGTGGGTTAATCATGTGTGTAGATCTATTGAAGTCATTGAAAAAGAAAGCCAATTTTGCTGCCAACACTTGGCGTGTTAATTCGGTGAATGATTGCGATAATTCTAATAGAATTAACTTAAACAGTGAAAAAGATTTAAAGTAAATAATGTAATATCATGAGTACTTAACGTATTAACTCATTTAACTAAACATTACATTGTCATTGGGCTAAATAACGCAGGGCAAACCCAGCAAAGATTAATGGATTTACATTTTGGACCGGACTTGAAACCAAATGTGTTTGTGTACCTCGATGATGTGATAATTAAAAATAATTTTGACGCTCATTAGATGAAGTACACCGGAGATTAAAAGAAGTTGGTTTAGCTGTGAATGGGGAAACGTGTGAATTCTTAAGATATTTAGGGATAAATTATTTATGGTGATGGTTTACACACAAACCCAGAGAAAGTGGAAGAAATGGTGGATTACAGAATTACAAAGACGGCGACCGAGGTAAAGCGATTTCTAAGGCTATTCACGGTACCGACGATTTATTGCGGATTTTTCATCAACTATGGCACTAATCAATGACCTTACAAAAAAAGAAGAAAAACTTGCCGTAGAGTAGACAAGAGAAGCAAATGAAGCAAAATATTTAATTTAAACAAGCCTGATTTCTCTCGCGAATTTAGAGTGGTAGAGGGTTGGGAGCAATTCTCATTCAAGTGCAGAGCGATGGTCAGGAATATGTAATTGCGTATGCAAGTCGTACCTTGAGCAAAGCGGAAAGGAACTCTACAGTTACCTAGCAGGAATGCTTAGGGTTGCTGTTTGCAGTAGAGAAATTCAGACCATATATCGAAGGGTACAATTTCCAGGCAATAACAGACCACTATTCCTTGTTGTGATTGATGCAACTCCTAGATCCAGTAGGATGATTGGCCAGGTAGGCAATTAGATTGTCTCACTTTGATATGAAATTAGTCCATAGAATAGTTATCCCAGGCGTATTATCACTCCTATCCGAAATGGTGACAATACTAAAAAAAGATGAAAATGCCGAAGTATTAGACAAATGGTTCATTAAAATGAAGCTGCGAATACATCAAGATCTTGAAAAGTTTGTGCGCTGGCGTATAGAAGATAATAAACAATTCAAACATTAATTATTATAGTTATAATTGTCGCTGTAATACCAAAAGAAAGACTTTCAGAAATACTGAAGCAAGAAGTGTTATACCGATTAACTCACCAGAGTGGAAGGAGGTAATACCAAAAGAAAGACTTTCAGAAATACTGAAGCAATGACTTGTCAGGACATTTTGGATTGTTTTAAAACATACCGGTGCGTATCAGAGTTCTTTATTTGGCGTCGTATAAGGAAAGATGTTCTAAACTATGTCAGAGTGTGCTGCGTGTGTCACAAAAAGTCACCTAATACTGCAAGACCTGGACTGATGAGTAAGATTAAAAGAGCGAAGATTCCGTTTCTATTCCAAGATTAAGTCAGGGATATTCTTACTTAGTAGTATTGACTTATTGGTTTTCTAAGTGCATATTAATAGAACCGTTAAGGAAGGCAACATCACAAGAAGTAGTTAAATTCTTAGAAAACCGTGTATTCCTTGTATTCGGCGTGCCACAAATTATAATGATGGACAATGGAGTACAATTTACAAGCACATTAATATAACGTGCAGAAAATATAATCGGAAACGCGATCAGATTTTATATCGGCAAATTACCTCATTACAAACGGGATTTTGAAATTCACCAGTTAAGAAGCGCCACTTCTGATCATGAAGTAATAGGGTTTGCACCAAATAGCTTAGTGTTTGGAAGGATAGTTCCATTAATGGGAGATTTTTTTGGGGCAAGATGTAGCAAATGTAGTTACAGCTTCTTGATATGAGTATTTTGAAAAGTTTGCTGTTTTACCGAAAGTTTTTGAAAAAGTAAAAAACACTTTACGAACGTAATTCTAAACATTATAATTTGAGGAACAAGAATATTAATTTCCAAGAAGGAAAAATGATATGAAAAGCCAACATAGTATTATCTAATGCAGGTGCAGGCTTTCCAGCGAAACTTGAAACTTGCACCAAAGTATAGTTTATGTTAAGGAAGTTATGTCTCCTCTCGTTTATTTGTTATTTAATGACAGAAGAGAAAAAGTAGAAAGATGACACGTGAAGCACCTAAAACCATATTTGGGTGAGGAGATGTAGTATGAGTAGAAGTACTTTATTTGTTTAATTATGATTATGAAAATTTAAAAATAATTTTCATTTTCCCTTTTAATTATGATTATTTAATGTATTTTGATTCGATGTATTGTTTCCTTGAGTATACCTCAACTTATAGAATTAATTATAGGATGTAAGGAGGATGAGTAAGAGAATTGGCCCAAAAACTAGGTGAAAGAATGCATGATTGGATTAAGGAGTTGATGGCCAGGAGGAATTTTATTTAAAAAATAGTTGACTTATTAATCGGGTTGATTGATTAAGAATGCAAGTCAAGTTGCATACATTAAAGATCCAAATCTTAAAATTATATACACATGACACATTCGAACGAGCGACTGGAAGATAAGAGGTGGTAAACAAAAAAAGAAAAGAACGACATAGCGAGAAACATATGACCTGTATTACAGTTTAGGAAAAATTGTTTGTAATTATTATCCACTGACCGTTTTCGACTTATTTTAGATCGTATCAGTGTCAATCTGGCATAAAGAAGAAATTTAACACTTCATGTATTCGGTATTTCTAATCATTAAGGTGAAACCTATTATCTAAAACGTTGCATTACATTTTTCTAATTGAGTGATAAAAATTACAATGTGTAAATATAAAAAACACGTAAATAAATATTTATGTGCAATAGACGATAATGAAATTTAGAAATTATTATTAAGTTATTAAAGGTAAAGAAACATTTTAATATTTGCAATAAGGTAATTTAATATTTAATTAAAGCCATTTTACATATTTGACGGTTTGTCGCCAATAGGAAACTTACCATCAGTCAACAAAAGCGTCTAAGACATGAATTCATACACCCTGAGGTAACTGTGGCGAGGAATTTATTCAGACATACTATAAACGGAAATTGTTCGTATTATGTAGATTCGTGTTAAAGGTTTCATCCCTTTGTCGGCGGTTTATATCTATTAATAGGCATCGGATAACCGGCTAATCCAGGCTTGACTGAAATTACAGTTACTGGCAGTAAACAGTAATTAAGTTTGCTGCTAACGCGTTAATGTGTGCGTTTGTTTTGCACAAACAAAAAGATGTAAATGTGAAAAAGTAAACTGTTGGCCCGTTAATTGGCAATCGGGTTCGGAGACACATCTGAATAAACTTTTTGTCGTTTCAGTAATCATTTTGATTGATGGATTTGTAATTGAAAGGAAATTGTTACTAGAGAATCATTTGTCACTTTTGCGAGGGTGCGGGGTTAGCACTTCCGAAAATCCGTTTAGAATCCGCCCGGTTATTAATATGTTTCCAATGAACGAGTCCTTTTTTATTTAATAACACAGCGATAATCCTCACCTCATCGATTATTATATTGAATGTCGAATCGTGTATTGTCGATTTAATCAAATTGAGTCCGCGAAGAGAAAACGTTGATCAAGTTCAAGGCCGAACCGGACGCATTTTCGGCAATGGATTAACGGGATCGATTGGGGCGGCGAATTAAATTGGATAAACCGGCGCCGGGAAACAATTTTCTTGCGTAACAAGATATCACGGACGATTAAATTGATAATAATAATACCGGTGAGTTATTTTGAGTTTATACATTATAATAATTTTTATTTTATCTAACTAAGAATTGTAAGTTTAAGAAATTAACGTTAAAATTTAACACTTAATAACTTTTAGGAAATTTGTTTTAACAAGTTTTGAACAGGTTATTTTTTTATTGGTCATAGACTACTTACCTCAATACTTTAAGCTTCCGGTTGTTTAATTAGTATTACAGACACAAGTCATTATTATTTTCCCATTTTAATATTTATATTATATTAATTTAATTCCATTTGGAATACTAATGTATAACGTGAGTCGGCTTAAGCAAATTAGATGATTTATCAGTTTAAAATGGTAGCAGTTTAGTTTAGAAAGGTGCCAACGTATTACATAAAACTTTTTGTAAATACTTTCCATTTATCAGGAGTTTTCAGATAAAATCATTCTCTTGACACTTTTCTCTATATTCTAGCAACTTACGATATTTATTCGCCGTAATTTTGTCGTATTGTCTACGAGAGCATTTATGTTCCTATGAATCACCTCGATTCAGTCGTTAGTAACAAAGACAAACTCCAAAGACTTTTTAACCCATCTTGCAACTTGTAATAAATTCTAAATAAGAATATAAATATTAATAAAAACGCTCCACCAAATTTACATAGTCTTAATAAACTCTTACTAATACAGCTGATTGCTTTCTCTTCTTCATAGTATGATAATCAATTCCTACAATACTTACATCAGCATCCAGTAATAGATACGTTAAAATTGGTGTTAGTGGTAAGTGTATTTCCCCGTTGTCCTGAGATTAAAATCTTTGTTTTCTTTGATGGTGCGATAGAAGAGCCGTTAATACTTAAATGTTCTTTTCTATTAATCTCTTGAACATGCAGGTGCATTACATACGAGGGTAAGTGGGAAAGTAGTACTCGTTTGCACCGTGCGGAACGCTGGTGTAAAGTCAGAGCTCTGATTAGATTTCTCAATGAAAGGAATGTGCAGAAATGTGCGTTTTTGGGATATTCATCTTCAAGTGATTTATATTGAGAAGAGAAATGTTATAAATGAGCTGTTTGTTCGGTGCTGTTGTTGTACTTAAGAAGATAGAACACCTATGATGAAGACCGTTCGTCATTATGAACAATCTTTTAATCATGCACCCTATAGTTCAGATTTAGCTACTTCAGATTACCTCAATTACAAAATTCAAGGACTTTTTGTCAGAAATATGAAGGTGAGATACAAACACTCATCACACGTTACGAAAATGCTTAAATTTGCGAGGTGACTATGTAGATAGGTAGTTTAGGGAATGTTCTTCACAAATAATATTTAATATTAATATTTAATATTTGGTAATATACACTAGTTTTCTTATATTCCCAAACGGAAAAACAAATACCATGGCATTGAATTCTTACAATTATGTTACCATAGTGTATGCGTTATTAACTTCCTCCTTGCAAGCTACACCCACCAATAATAGATTTTAGTACAAAGTGTGGAGGTTGAGTTTGCAGCTAGAATATATTTAGATTCAAATGAATTTTTGCAAACCTATGTTAGTAGAGCCAATAGAGGCTTCTAGACAGATTGAAGAAATTTAAACATTGTAAAAGCGTTGAATATTTGGGCCATGTCGCCGTTTCGCAAACCCATGTTGAAAGAGTCACTGAAACGATTGAATACATTTAAATATGGTGGGTGCATAGAAATTAGGGTCTTGTCATCTGTAAAATATCGAAGATCTTTACAATGGTTTAAGATTGTAAATTGTATAATAGGAGAGATAAATTCGATCCTTGAGGTAGATCTTGTGCGAGAGCAAAATTATGGGAAATATAATTATTGACTCTGATTTATACGTTGAGTAATCTCTGATGATTTTCTTTCAAGGTGTATTATTTCAGCACTTAATGTTGGTTAATGGCTAAATAGTTGGTGATTAAAAAAAAAAAAACTAGAAATTATGATTATGGATTCTCCAACCAATAAAATTAACGTTTCAGATTTGCCAAAGAAATTCGTTTTATATCCTAAATTATTGTCTTTATCATACCCTCTAACCATTAAAACATTTTTCCTTTTTTCTTTCTTCATTTAAATAAACCTTTTTTATTTTAGGGAAATTTTAGGGTGGTATTGTGGGCACCCATCCACCCTACATGTATTTTAAAGCTTAAATTAAAACACCGTTTCATAGTTTTAAAAACAAAGTCACAAGCGTTGCAATGAATATAGAAGAAATTATAACACTGACAGTAATTTAATTCAAAATATATATGTAGGGATGGTGGGTGGCATCTATCGTACTCTCCAATCAATAAAACATATGCGAAGATTTTACTAAATAAATTTCTAAATTTAGGACATTGCACTTTTAGAGCAGAAATATGCTGAAATTGAAAAAAGAGACAAGAGCAACATGTTCAAAAGGAGGAAACATCTAAAGTTAAAAATAATGCTCCTCAAGAAGATGATCAAGTAGAAGAGGAAAATAACCCGGCACTGAAAATATTCTAAAAGAAAATGGAATCGAATTAATTAAGACTGAAAATGTAACTGGAAGAAGGAGGATGGGAATGAAGAGGGAGAAGACGGTAGTGAAAGGGGGAAATAAAAAAATGAAGAAAAAGGAGATGGCAACAGTGGCACAGTAAAAAAATGGAAGAAGAGTTTGAAAAGGACGAAGAAACAAAGAAGTGAAGAAAGGTGAGGAAGTTACTGAAGAAAATAAAGAACGCACAGAAAATGAGGTAAGCAATAATACAGATAAAGAGAAAAAAATAAAAAAATACATATTCTGGAAGTAGAAGCAAGTCCTCAAGCAGCAGTAGTGACTCTGGGAAGGAAAAAGATAAAGTCAGGGAGAATACTGTTTAAACTAATATTTCAGAACCAAAGGTTGGTGTAGTTGAAGAAAGTGTTGAAAAACCTAGATTCTATATAAAAATAAATCTATATTTTTGTGTAATCTTGCTTCCACCATAAAAAGGCAATAAGTTGAAACAATGTGTTCTAGATATGATGGATTCTTGAGAGTGGCCATTGCTGATCCACAACCCAAACGTCGTTCTTTCATGAGGGATTAGGTCACTTTCAAATGCGATGCAAACATTAAGGAAATTTGTTGGAATTTAAATAACATCGGGTTGCATTGGGAGCTATAGTCAATAGAATATATATATATATATATATATATATATATATATATATACGGAGCAATTTAATAAAAAAGTTGTTTGTCCTAGATGCAAGAAAAAATATCGGTTCAGTTCATGTTAAAGCCTTTTATGAATTACTTAATTCGGTATTTTATTTATTCAAATCGGTTAGAAAATAAGCAAGCTAAATTACCAAACGTTTTTTGTAAGTGAGTAGGAAGATTAGATCTGTTAATGGAATAACGGTTCATAAACAAGGTGTTCAATCTGATATTAGGATATCAGCCAAAGTTGTGCTTTATTTAGGCAATAAATCAGGTATGTGGCTAGATGATGATGAAAACAAAAAAAGAAACAACAATAGACCTTTGGTTTAGTATTATACAAAAGTGGATGCACAACATAACTGACTATTTGATCGAAGAAGCCAGTGCAGAAGAGGAAGAGTTATTAGGCCTTGAATGATCTGCAGATAATCAAGATGCAACTACGTCTCTCGAAAGGAATGAAAGTTTGATATCAGTTAGATATTTGAGGATTGTTCACTTTGTTGATTATTACAATCAGTATGATTATCCCAAATAAAGGCAAAATGACTAATAGGTGTGGAATTTTACATCGTAGACCTCCACCAACTGCCAAAGCTAACATTTCACAATTTACCAGTGGAGCAATTGAAACCAAAATGGGCAACTTTCTTCCAGAGAAGCAGACCAATGACGATTCCTCGAAGAACAAATCAAAACTCACGAATCTTTCACTAAAAGACGTGTATATGGAAATTGACAAGTTTGTACAAGCCAAACCCAGGGAACTAGCCAAAGATAAGTGGTTAGTTATGTCCATTATCTAGGAAAAAGTTTAAACGTCCAGATTTTGTAAGAAAACATATTTTCAATAAACATGCAGAAAAATTAGAAGAAGTTAAGAAAGAGCTTGAATTGTAAAACAACTATTTGATGGATCTGAAAAGGCCAATGTTGGCAGAAGCTCATCAACCAAAGAGGGAAGAAGCATCTACATATGCATATCTAGCAAGTTATGCCAGTTCGTATAGTGGTTATGTGTATGGAGCTCCTTTTCGGTACAACACCAATTCATAGAGGTCAAGAGGTTACTCATCAAGATCCAGGCTTTAGGCCCATACTTCATTACCAAGATTTGGACGCCCCTAGGGAGCCAGAGAAGTTTATTTGATTTTGGAGAACATATGTTGTGATTATTTCTAAAAATATGTTATGTTTTTATATTATTAATCTTAAGGGAAATTAAAACAATAACAGTAATTGAATTAAAAAAATTAATCTATGGTGGGTGGGTGTCTTCTATGACAACACACGTAGAATTTACTAAATAAATTTAAGAAATATATTTCGAGTCTTATTCCTCTCAAATAAACCCTTGTTTAAATTATAGAAATAGTATGGTGAAATAGTGAACACCCCCTCACCCTAAATAGGTTTTTCAATTTTAGTTGAAATACTGGTTTATTATTTTCAGCCCACCATCACTAATATTGTGATGAATCTTAAGGGAAATTAAATCAATAACAGTAATTGAATTTAAAAATAAGGCCATACACATCATTAACACACGTTTCGTTTTTGTATACACAAACCAGAATGCAAATTCTTTATGGTCGTAATCTTTTAATCGAGAAAATAGGAAAACAACTAAAATTCTTATTTACTCTTTACGCTAATTGTCCCTAGTGTGTTATCACCATCAAATTTCAGATACAAAGAGCACTTGCGTTGTTAGTTAATTTAATCAATGGAGAACTGGCGATGGCAACTTTACAACAACCTTAATACTCTGTTTATAATTATAATTACCCAAGGAGACTATAATTACCTGCCGTAATTGCCAACTTCAGGTAACGAAATTGTCCCAACTTTATGGGAAATAGAACAAACGAACTAAGTTTATGTGTGTGCATATTTATGATCCATAAAAAAATCTATCAGATTTTTTAATATCAAGACAATTTAAAGAATTTACCCTTTAGATGACCTTAAAGAGGCTACATTCTTTTTTGTACATGTCTAAAAGATTTTTTTTATATTTAGTTCAATTTTGGACATTTTTCAATATAACAAGATCAATAAGATAATACGAGGGTGGATCAAATATAAACCGGAATATTTTATTTATTGGTCGCTAAGTGAAGTGATACGAGCGGTACCGCTGAATGTGTCGGAGGTGATTGTCAAGGAGAGGGAAGAACACCGATTTGGTTTACTAATGCTTATTGCCGCCAGTAGCACCATGTCTGAGCACGATGTATATACGTCTGTTAAGCAATGCATCATTATATTTTTGGCGCGAAGAGGCAAATTTCGTTTTCCGAAATGTTTCATCGATTGACTACACAGTTCGCTGATAATGCGCTTTCGAAATCTCAAGTGTACGAATAACATATTTTTTTTAAAGTGGCCACACAAAGGTAGAAAAGTGAATCGTGCACGCCGACCGCGAACAAGCATTACTGAGGCTCACATTCGTGCTATCCCTGAGCTGATTGAATAGGACCGGCGACTTCCACTATAAGAAATTGCTGCAGAGGTAGGAATATCGTACGGGAGTGCTCAATCAGTCATTTCTAATAGGTTGGACAAGGTGGATTCCTCGCCTACTGACGGAAGATCACAAAACAATACGTCTTGCTGTGGAAGGCTTTTGATGTGATACCAAGCTTGGGGTGATGATTAAGTCACAGTGTTACTTGTGAGACGTCATTATACCCCCAGAATCTAAACAAGCATTGAATGAGAAAAAGAGAAAACCTGGAGAAGCTCCATCTCGAATGGCCAAAACTCGTCTGCCTGCGGGAACAGTTCTTGTAACAGTTTTTTTTGGTATAGAAAAGGCATACTGCTTGTTGATTCCCTTCATTGACATACAGTCAATGTTGAATATTATTGCAAGCACCTTGATAAAGCCAAACTACCTTATCGACAGAAAAGGCGAGGGATGCCCATCTGAAATGTGATTCTCTTAAACCCGACTTTCAAATGTTTGGTTTACTCAATGGCGAATTGGGAGGACGCCGTTTTCACAGTGACCAAGATGTGGAATCGTTTGTGAGCAATTGGCTGAAAATAAGACCGACTAAATTTTTTGATAATGGCATCAAGAAAATTCTGCTTCGCTCTAAAAATGTGAACATAAAAGCAGAGACTATGTAAAAAATATACTATTTTTACTAAATTCAGGTTTATATTTGATTCACCCTCGTATATAAAACACCTAGTAACAACTAACTAGACAATATAATTTTTCAATAAGATTTTGTAAAGAAAAACAAGTAAAATATTTCTTTGGACTCGTTTACATAATTTTCAATTTTGGGCTTAATTATAATTTTAAGAAGTATAAAAAATAAAAACAGTTACGGTCATCACTACGTGATTAACGATATAAATATTAAACTAAAACTCCTAGTGGTTAGATACTTTAGTTTGGTGTTTATAAAAGAAATATTTTCTAAAGATCTTAATTCATGAAAAAAGGTGAAACCATTCCACCTGATACAATTTTCTCTGTTATAGCTAGAATAACGTCAAGAGAAAATTGCGGGAAATCACGTCCCCGATGTAAAGGTATCGGTAAGAGATCACACAAAGCAAACTTATTCATACATTCAATTGAATTTCGTTTGGTCTCGAGAAAACTTCGTATTTTATTTATGAACAAGGAATATGCATTTTGTAACGGAACTTGTTATATAAGATAGATAGATTTGTAAACTTTGATGTCGGCACGGTTCCATAATGCGAATAGAAAATAAACGTAGATAAGATCACCCCACGAACTCGAAAGTATTGAGAAAAAAACATGTTAATAATATTAAATCGAATTCATTCAACCCAAAGGCATTTATAGCATTGAGGGTATAAATTTAGATCCAACTATCGATCGCATTATGTTGGAATCCCGCAGTGATTTCAATGCCAAATATATGCTTTTTATCTTGTTCTATTTGCTTTTCATTTATTTAGAATATTTCACATGCTTTTGTTGTTTATTACGCGATCAGGGTCCGAAGGGGGGTGTGAGCTAATTGATATTAATGAATACGCCCCCGTGGTTTTAGAGCCAGTTTGTGTTGACGTTTTTCCAATTTATTACGTGCAATTCAGGATGCTAATGCCTCTCTGCGAATTTGGAATTATATTTGATTTGTTTGAAAACATTATAATAAATATCTGTTAAATTTAAATTCGTGTTATGCTCGAGTTGATTTAAAGTCGAATTTATATAAAGCCAATTTATTTTGTGTTTTAATGAAGTAATAAATAAATAATAATCATTAATAAATTTGATTCGATTAATGTAAAAGCATTTTTAATTGAATCTATTTCAATCATTTAATATTGATGAGGGTTAATTTGTTTAAAATATATACCTGTTATATAATACGATTGTGAAAAATAATAAGTAACAAGATAATTTGTTTATTTATAGACATGGATTTCGTCATTTGCATTCAGACTGTTGGAAATCTGATAATATATCAGTGAATTGAATCGAAGTTTTGTAGCTCAGCGGTTATAGCGTCCGTCTGGAAAGCAGAAGGTCACGGGTTCAATTCCCTCCTATAGACATGAAGGTGTGGTAAATATAAAATATAATATAAAATTCAATCCGAATTTAAGTAATAAGGATGGACGCAATCAATACTGATTAAAATCTTTCTCGGCTTCAGCATTCCAAGTCGTGCTTTTCTATTTCAGTACTTTGACCCCTTTAATTTTATTACGCTGGGAATAAGACTGCTCCGATAAAAAAGAGAGATCTAAGTTTCCGCATGGCTCGGTAATAGTAATGGCCACTTAACGTTTTCCCAAACAATTTATTCATTGCCCGTAAAAGGCATACCTTAGAGCAGATATTTTATAATGAATATTAGCTTTCAATACATCTTATTCCATTTTAACGAGAGATATAGATTTCGATCACAAATGGGTATATTGGGTGGGTGGATATTCTCTATAATACCTTTCAACCAGTAAAATATACGTCTGCGATTAACTAAAACATATCTTTCAAGTTTTTTATTTATGACTGACTTTTAACAGAAATTTTCAGTAAGTTTTCTCTTTCTAGAGCTCTCTAGCATATTTACTTAAAAAAATAATAATATCTTACAGGAATTTTTCTTCTAAAGTGCAAGATTTTTTTTCGAAGTTTCTAAAAATCTTCCAGTTTTTTTCCCAGAAATACTATTTTTCCTAATTTTTTGGGGATTTTATTATTTTTCAGCAATTTATTTTCTAAATTTTAAGTTTGATTTCAGCTGCTTTCCTTTATTTCTGATTTTTTTCAGAAAATCTTAGTCTCTTTTATTAAAATTTTCCAGCAAGATTTACTTTTCTGAAGTAATTCTAGCATTTTTCAAAAAACGTCACCATTTCTTACCAGAAATTTCTCTTTTAAATAGCGACATTTTGTCGGAGATTCTAGCAATTCAATTAAATTTCTAAAACTTTTCAAAAACTTAAGTACCTTAAGATTTACTTTTCTGAAATAATTCTAGCATTTTTCAAAAAACGTCACAATTTCTTACCAGGAATTTCTCTTTTAAATAGCGACATTTTTTCGGGGATTCTAGAATTTTCTAGCAATTCAATTAGATTTCTAAAATTTTTCAGAAACTTAAGTACTCTTCTAGAATTTTCCAAACAATTCAATTCAGTATTTTTTCTTCTAAATTTTCTGGATGATTGATAATGTGTCGCCTCAATGAAAAATTGTGAGAATTGTTTAAGGGTTTTAGAATTGTTTATTATCCTCCCAGATTCTTACAAATTTCTGCAGTTAGACTTCTAAAAATTTTCAAAAACTTAAATACGTTTCTAGCATTTTCTAACCAATTCATTTAATTATTTTTTCTTTTAGATTTTTTGGAAGATTGATAATGTGTTGCCTTAATGCGAAATCATATTTCTCTTCTAAATCGCGATAATTTTTTTAAGGGTTATAGAATTGTCTATTTTTCTTCCAGATTCTTAGAAATTTCTTCATATGTATAAATATAAATTTCCATAAATTTCTTTTCCAAATATTTTCAATACTGTTCTTTCAATTTTAATATTTTTTTATAACTGCTTAGTGTATTTTATTGGAATTTTATAGTAAGTTTTCTTCTCCTTTCAAACTTTTGCGCCATTTATATATAAGAGTTTCTCTTCTAAAATACAAGGATTTATTTTTTTTTTAGAAATTATTCTTTCAGATTTTCCCAATTTTCTTAAGGCAGTACTCAAGGATTTTTTTACTTTCAATATTTTTACTTTCCCTATACACGTAGTATATAGGGGGAGTATTGTTTTCGTGATTTTTTTTTCAAAAATTTTTTTTGCGGAAATATCCGTTTTGGGGTCTCCTGAGCCCAAAAAACTAATTTCTGGAAAAAAATTTTTTGTGTCTGTGTGTATGTGTGTGTGTCTGTCGGTGGGTGCTGTATCTCAAAAACGAATGATCTGATTGAGATGAAACTTTAAACTTAAGGTTTTATCGTTAAAAACTGGAACTGAAAAGCTTTTGGTAAACATTCATAAACCGGAAGTGGTTGTTTACTCGAGGCGTTTTTTGGCTTTTTCGTGATATTTTTGTAAATATAAAAAATATTACAAAACTTTTCAAATAAAACTTAAAGGGAATTAGGAACTGAATAAATTTTATTAAAACACTTTCAAAAAAAAAATTAAAAATTAATTTTTGATACTTTTTTGCCTATTGCGAATAAACAATTATAGTTACATTAAATTTATACAACAAGTAATTGTAGAGAATTAAAAAATGAACAAATTATAAAGAATCATCTTTTTGCTCAAATCGCATAATTTTTGAGCAAAACGAAGGTAAATAAAATGTCGACGCAAATATTAAATATTTGAACGCAGAACCGACATTACAGAGTCCTGCATTTGAGTGGCGCTTTGTAGACTTGAGACGTGGACATTAATTTTCCGCAAAAATTGTATTAAAATATTTTTTTTGCCTTTTAGCGCCGTCATATATATATATCTATTAGGGACGTATAACCCTTACAGGCTTATATTATATTATAAATAATTATATTATTTATATTATAACTTCAGTTTTTGAAAAGCCCGCCCGGTCGGAATTAAGATTTCTTCATTACCCACCTTTCGCGCAAAAACAATAAACAAATTGTTATCGTAGAAGTTATGATTGCATTTTGCAAGTTATAATTTGTTTGAAAGCAAGATTTGCGATTGTTAGTTCGATATTCGTTGAAAAGTATTTTTACGGATATTGGGTGCTCTGATTGCGATTATTAGCGTATGGTTTTTAATAGTTCCAAACATCGACAGTGCTTTGTGTTTGTTAATAAACAAACAAAAACAAATACCATTGTAAGTATAATAAAAAAAACGTAACCTAAAGTGAGGCCAACATGTTAGTATACATATTGGTATTGTTAGTAGGACCAGTTAGGAGGACTAGTGCATGCTTTTTTCAAAGCGTGCAGTGATTTCCCCTCAGTGCTGATTGGACGGATAATATTCAACAAGTCAAGTAAGGTACGTATACATTTTATATGTAATAAATACAAAACCCAGCAGAGAAACCGTATACTTTTCATATATCATTTCCAATATATTATTAAAAGAATTTTTGTTATTTAATTCAAAATCAAAGAACCGAAAGATAACCTCACATAATGAAACTTTGAATTGCTATATATTAGGTGTTATGTTAATTTCATATCTGCTTAATCACTTTAACACATAATATCCAGTTTCGACCATTTTAACCCTTTCATTACAGGTTATTTCTAAGATTATAATGCTAGAAATACAGTGCTTTAAATGAATATCATATTAATACGTTCTGTGTATTTAAAATGAATTTAAGGGTGTGTGCATACGTTCATCGGTATCAAAATTTTATTAACACAAAGAAAAACAATATTGCATTGAAGAAAAATAAAAGACAAAGTTATATTAGTAACATTTTAAAATTAACATTAAATATAACTTGCAAATTAAATCATTATAATTCAGTTTAATTTATATTTTTTTCTTGTGATATATTTCAAAACATTTCAAAATCACACAACAGTGGTTTGGAGTCTTGCAGTAATATGTAATATGTTTTCTTTTATTTTTCAAATACTAAATGCTGATAATATATTAAAAAACGTACTCAAATGTTCCCTGTAACTGATAAAGTCACTTTTTCAGGTTTATACAAGTTTGTATACTATAAAAATTTAGCAATGTATTCATATAGTTGCAGTAATAAACGTGCTAACAAGACATATATTTACATTTCTCATCTTCTAACTCAATAAAAACATCATGAAAATTTTCACCCACATATACAAAATGGTATACAAATGTTCCTAGTAATGAAAGGGTTAAAAACAATTTTGAATCCCAAAAATAAAAACAGATCCCTGAGTGAAACTTAGGGTTTTACTTACAAAATGAAGTAGAAATGGCATTTAGGTAAATGTCATTCACCAGAAGTGAATATTTACTTGAGAGACTTTTTGGGTTTTCCCAATTTGCTTTCTAAATATTTCAAACAAAATTTAATTGGTAATGAAAAACTGAACAACTTTCATTTACACATATTCTTCATAATCATCTTGACTCATTCACATTTTAACAGGTAATTTATCTTTAGTATTATTAATGTATTTATGTAATGTATTGTTAGTTTTAAAGGCCACTGAAATTTTATGTGATTCTTATTCATTTTATATAGTAACACAAGGAGTGCTAATGTATTTTAGTATACAATAATTTGAATCTAATATATTTTATATTAATTATCTACTTGATGAAGTTGGCAAAACAATTGTTGCAATGTTCGACATTAAAAGCCCATAAAAATGTCTACCAAAATGTTTTATTTCCTAGATATTATTAAATTTCATCAAGTAAGTCTCATCAATCCAAAACTAATAAAATTTAAAATGGAAAATTTAACTAGTTAGTTAAATGTGGTGAAAGTTGACATTCGGTTTTAATTTACAGGGTATCAATTGTTTTATTGGAGATCTTGGTATAGCCAATTTAAAAAAAAAATATTTCAATTGATAATTACACATATAATTAAAATAATGGTTAATTTTAAAATTTTAACTTTTATTTAAAATTGTTTCAATTTAACAAAATTGTCATTTACTTAGTTACATTATGACAAAATATTAAACATTTTATATATTTATTTTCAGTAATAGTTGTATAGGTAAGTAACAAACAATGAGGGTTAAAAGGAAGTCTGATAAAACAAAAAAAAATGAAAAAAAGGAATATATGATAAAAAAACGAATCAAAATGCCTGAAGAATGCAAACAGCACAAGAGACAAAAAGATGCATTAATGAAAAAGGAACAAAGAAAAGTTAAGGAATATAGGGATAATGAAAAAAAGATGGATTTGGCCAATAAACATATATTAAGGAAAGATGATCTGTATAAAGAAAAAGAAAGATTGAAAAATGTTGCCATTATGAAAAATTTAAGAGAAGATGAACCATATAAAGAAAAAGAAAGATTGAAAAATGTAGCCATTATGAAAAAATTGAGAGAAAATGAACCGTATAAAGAAAAAGAAAAATTGCATAATTTAGTCCATATACGAAATTTGAGAGAAAATGAAGAATATAAAGAAAGAGAAAAAGAGAAAAATTTATTGATTACAAAAAATTTACGACAAAATAGCCAATATAGACAAAGGGAAAAACAATTAGATCGAGAGTCCAAAAGAATGAAACGTGAAGTAGAATTGTACAGATACAGAGAAAATCTTTATAGGAATTTAATGTCATCATCAAATTCTTTAGATAAATTAAAGTTGGAATTTTTCAAAGACCGTGCATCCACACCTGACCTTGTGTGTTTTTGTTGTGAAAATATATTCTTTAAACATTCTGTAGTAATTTATAGTATTGAGGATAAGAAGAATAAATTTGAGGATGGTTTTTACGAAAAAGTATTTAATACAACTTCTGCCCATGTTTGTCGTACTTGTGTTCGATACATATCAAAAGGTATGGTACCAAAACTAGCCACAAGTAACAATTTGAAATTTCCAGTAATTCCAGAATGTGTAAAGAGACTATCTCCTCTGGAAGAAAGAATGGTCTCTCCATATATAAATTTTATGCAAATACGGCCATTGAAATTCTACGCACTTAACCCTCAATTAGGTTTAAAAGGTAGTGTAGTAAACATACCCATTGAAATTAATGACATTCTTCACGTTTTGCCTAGAAATTTTGATAACATGGCAACAATACAAATAAAATTGAAAAGACACATGCTTCATAAAACTGATTATATGTTTGAAACAATAAGACCAGCCGTTGTATTGGAAGCATTGAAATATTTATTAAGTACACCGCTTTACAAGAAACATCATATTCAAATTGATGAAAAGTATTTGTTGCAGTACGAAAATAATTTTCAAGTGACAGTGGATTTTATTATTGATGAAACAGATCTCGTTGATTCTGAGAAAAACAATAATGATAATGACATTGAGCAAGGTGAAATTAATACTGAATGTAACGAGGAGGCAGAGATTGATGAGGATGTTATGATATTAGATGCAAATCAGAAATTAAATGCAGAAATCAAAATAACAGCTCCAGGTCAAGGTAAAAATCCTATTCCTTGGCATATAACTGATGACATAGAGGAACTTTCATTCCCCACAATATTTGGTGGTTACACGTTTGGAGCCAATGCGAAACTTTCTTACAGTGACAGGGCTAAATCTGAATGTAGACAAAAGGATCGTAGGTCTTGTATACCAACCCGCATATTATATATGGCTAAAAAAAAATTAGAGATGGCTTGCATATCTAGCATTAACATATGCTTAAGAAAAAGTAAACAAACTGAAAATGTTAATGCAGCTAATGTTTTACAAACCGAATTTTTAAATTCTCTTATTAAATTTGATGATGGGTACAAAATTTTGAAACAAGTTCGTTCATCGCCCAGTTACTGGGACTCAAAGAAAAAGGATTTGTTAGCAATGATTAGACAACTGGGCAAACCAACAATATTCATGACTCTCTCTGCCGGTGAAATAATATGGCCAGAACTTATTCAAGCTTTATATAAATTGAAATATGATAAAGCTATTTCTGTAGAGGAAGCGTATAAATTAAATGAAAATGAAAAAACCTTGCTCATCAAAAATGACCCTGTTACATGTGCTCGTTATTTTGATTTTAAGGTTTCCAAATTAATGATTTTATTAAAGCAAAAGAATAGTATTTTTGGTAAATATTGCATTATTGATAGTTATAATCGAGTTGAATTTCAGATGAGAGGATCTCCACACGAACATATACTATTGTGGCTAAAAGATGCTCCTATTTATAATAAAAGTAATCCCTCTACAATAGATGAATACGTCTCATTCATTAATAAATTTATTTCATGTGAGTATGATCCTAATAATCCATATGTCGCAGTACAAAGGCACAGACATACTCACACTTGCCATAAGGGTAAAAGAAATGAACAAAAGTGTAGATTTAATTATCCACTTCCTGTTATGCCTAGAACCATGGTATTAGAACCTCTATCAGATTCAGAAAGAAGTGAAACTTTAAAGGAATCACTATTAAAAATAAGGAAATTAATGCAACACTACTATAAGAAGGAACAGTATGTTCCTTTTGAGGATATATTAACTCATTTAGAATTATCAGAGTCAGAATATATTTTATCCATAAGATCTTCACTAAAACGTACGCAGATATTTTTAAAACGTACGAGTTCCGAAGTAGGCATCAATTGTTACAACAAAGAGATATTGCATTTGTTCGAAGCCAACATGGACATACAAGTCATAATTGAAGAGTACGGACTAGCTTCATATATAATTAATTATATAGCCAAGGTGGAGAGTGGCTTGTCAAAATTATTAAGAGATGCATCTTCTGATATAGAAAATGGCAATTATACTATTAAGGAAAAGTTTTCAAAAATTGCAAACGTTTTCTTAAATAGTAACATGATGTCTGCACAAGAAGCCTCATATCATGTTCTCTCATTACCTTTGTCTAAAATGAGTAGACAATGTACATTTATTAATACTAGTCCAATAAATGAACGGGTTAAGATGCTCAAGTCAAAGAAAGACTTGGAAAGACTGGACTGCGAATCGACAGACATTTTTATGGATACTATTTTCTTAAAGTATAGTAAAAGACCATTATCAATGGAAAACGTCTGTTTGGCTGATTTTGTATCCATTTATTCTAAAAACAAATCTAGGCATGAAGATGACATAAACGATGATGAGATGTTGGAAGTAGATTCAGTTGATATAGAATATCGAATTCGAAAAAATCCAACAATTATTAGATTCAGAAGATATAAATTAATACAAGATCCTCTCAATTATTATAGAGAACAACTTTTATTATTTTACCCTTGGCGAAACGAATTGAATGACGTTGAGAATGTGAACTGCGAATCACAATATAATATTCACTACCAAATAATAGAGGAAAATCGTCGTAAATACTCAATCGTGAGTGATGAAATTTTGGATGAAGCTCTAGCTAATGTTGAGAATGAAATTATTGAAATTATTGATGAAGATATTCAAAATTACATTAATGACCAATTATCACCTCATCAAGAAATTGATATTGATGTACAAGCTGGCACTCATTTAACAAATAAAAAAAATGCAACAAGATTCACATGCCCTACACGAATATCACAAAAATGCGTATTTCAGTTAGTAAAAAGTCTTAACCCACTTCAAAAAGAATTTGTTATGCATATTTTAAAGTGCATTAAAATGGAAATTGAACCATTTCAGATTTTTCTTAGTGGATCAGCAGGAGTGGGAAAAAGTACTGTTATAAATTGCATTTTCCAATTAATAACACATTATTATGACAACATTCCGGGAGGAAATAAAGATCAAATTTTTGTCCTTTTATGTGCTCCATCAGGAAAGGCGGCATTCTTGATAAATGGTATTACTTTACATACTGCTTTTGCTCTACCAGTTGTACAGTGTGCAGAATCTATGCCAGAACTATCCCATGATATTGCAAATAACATTCGAGAAAAGTTGTCGAACTTAAAATTACTAATTATTGACGAAATATCAATGGTCGGTAGTACTCTATTCAGTCGTGTAGATAGCAGGCTCAGGCAAATAATGGGAGTGAATACATTGTTTGGAGGAGTTTCAGTTATTTGTGTAGGTGATTTGAATCAATTGCCTCCCGTTATGGATTCATATATATTTAAAATGCCGAAGAGCAATCAGTTAAATAACTTTTTTGATTCAAATCCATTATGGGACGAATTTAAAATTTTCGAATTGACACAAATAATGAGACAGAAAGATGATTTACAATTTATAACTGCTTTAACTAACTTGGCTGCTGCGAAAATGACGGATGATGATATAAAGCTAATAAGATCACGTCAAGTACATGAACGTCAAATTCCCAAAAAAGCTATTAGGTTGTTTGCTGAAAACTATAATGTAGATTTGTATAATGACATGAAGATAAACGAACAACCAGGTCAGCCATATAAATCTAGTGCTAAAGACATTATTTTGGGAAAAGTGAGCGAGACAACAAGAACTTCAATTTTAAATTCTTTACTGAAGAAAAAAGTGTCTGAAGTTAATGGACTGCCACATATTATAACTTTTAAGATTGGCATAAAGTATATGATAACATGTAATATTGATGTTGAGGATGGTTTAGTTAATGGTGCATGTGGAGTACTAGAATTAATAACTTTCAAACCAAATACACAAGAGCCCTCTTTAGTATGGTTAAATTTTGACTCAAAATTGATTGGCAATAAAGCAAAATTATCCTATTCTGAACAAATCCGCAAAGAAAATATTGGCCCACATTTGACACCTCTTTCAAAAGTAAACATTACATTAAATATATCAAATAAATTACAATATCAAATTGTTAGACAACAGTTTCCTCTTGTCCCTGCTGAAGCACTCACAATCCATAAGAGTCAAGGACAAACATACACTGATGTTTGTGTTGATTTAAAAAAATCTAAGAAAATAACTCGCAATATGTTATATGTGGCTTTGAGCCGAGTTACAAAATTATCAGGATTATATATTCTAGGCACATTTCAAAGTCCTGTGCTAAAAAAGAAAGAAGATCCAAGTATGGCTGAACTGTCAAAATTGAGAAATACAAAACAACTAAATTTATCCTTTAATACATTAAAAAAAGAAAATGGTTTGAAAATTATTTATCTTAACATTTGTTCTTTGATAACAAAACTGGAGCATATTATATCTGATGAATGGTACCTTAGAGGTGATATCTTAATATTCAGTGAAACATTAACTAAACCTTCCGATCAAATTGACATTGCTAATTTTAATACAGTATTCAGATCAGATTGTATTAATAAATCACGGGGACTTATATGTTTTTGTAAAAATGGCCTTAATATAAATGACATTAAACACATAGTGAATATTAAAGAAATTTGTCACATTGAGTTGTTGAGTTTTAATGTTTTAAATAATATTATAATCACTGGATATAAATCTCCTAATGCACCACAAACCTTTTTTGAAGCAGAAGTGCATAAAATAATGATTGAAATAAATTCAAGTGCAGAAATTGAACAAACGATTTTCATCGGAGACTTTAATTTTAACATTATAAATAATGACAATACATTTCTAAACAACGTACTAGCATCTTACAATCTCTCAACAAAATTATCTATCGATCTATGTACTACTAATTTAAAAACTCAAATTGATGTCATCTTTTCAACATCTGAAAATATAGAAACTGGTGTTTATGAAACTTATTTTTCATATCATAAAGCAATTTATGCCATCATAAAAAATAATATATTTTCTGAAGAACCAAAGGAACATAAAGAAATAAAATCTTTTAAATTAAATTGTAATGATGTATTAAAAATGTCAAAAAAAGAAAAACTACCAGAACCTCAATGTGTCAATAGTAGTAAAAGTGTTGAAATTAAATTTCCTGAATATGCTGTAGAACTGAATGAATCTCATATGGATACTGTTCTGTCTAGTGTGGGTTACTTAGAAGATATCCATATAAATGCTTTCAGGCAGATTGTGTCTTTACACACTCATTTTCAACCACAGGACCCACTATTTCTTCAAATACCATCCTATATAAAACCTGTCCGTAATACCCCAGATTTACAAATTTTATTTAGTTTAAATGAGGGTTCTTCAATTGGACATTGGATTTGTATTTATTTTGATGGAAATGCCACTATTGATGTATATGATAGCCTAAATTCTACTCGTTTGCATCCAGATCATATATTATATATTGAACATCTTTATGGCACAAATGAAAAGAACATAAACTATCATCAGGTGCAACAGCAGCTTAACAACTACGATTGTGGCATTTTTGCAATAGCATTTGCAACATCAATTTGTTTTAATAAAAATCCTGCAACAGAAGAATATATAGTTGAAGAAATGAGAAATCATGTTGCTGAAATATTGAGAACAAAACAACTAACACTATTTCCTACTAAAGACAAATAAATCTATAATGAAAAAACTGTAACATTCACTTATTTAAATATATCAATAGACAGTTATATAAAAAATACACCTAATTTTGAGCACAGGAATCACAGGAGAATGGATTTCCACTCCTATCATAAAAAAAATATGAATGAAGATACTATGAAGAAAAAAAACAAAGATTTGTCCAATAAATATAAATTAAAGAGAAATATTTAAAGTAAAAGAGAGGTTGAAAAATGTGGCCACTATGAAAAAAATAAGAAAAGATGAACTGTAAAATGAAAAGGAGGGAGAGATTTAGCTAATAAACATATATCGAGAACTGATGAATTGTATAAATAAGAGATAAACTGTACAATGAAGTAGAGCAAAAAAGAGATTTACCTAATAAACGTATATCAAGAACCGATGAACTGTACAATGAAATGGAGCAAGAAAGAGATTTATTTAATAAACGTATATCGAGAACTGATGAACTGTATAAAAAAAGGAAAGATTGAAAAATTTAGCCATTATGAAATAATTGAGAGAACATGTACTGTATTAAGAAACAGAGACATAAAGGGATTTAAATAAAAGAAATGTAAAAAAGTGTTGCTGAAATTTTTGATACCAAATTATTGCCACCATTTTCCACCATAAATTACAATAATAAAGTAAATTATAAAATAATAGATGTGATCAATGACTACTGTATTTACCAAAAAAACTGTTCTATTATTCAAAAGTAATAACATTTAAAATGAGCCACTGGGTTATTTTACATTTTTCAAAATATTCCACCACTTGCTACTAATTTAAGTCTAACAACTGATACCGCAACAACCAAGACCTTCGACTGACCTTGTCCTAGTCCTAGTGATGGCATTCTGTTTTGTTTCACACTCTTATAAGAAGGACCAAATGGACTATATACTGGACTGGATATTTTTTCGTTCTTTAAACATTCAAGAATTTAGAGGAGCCACAAGGAGAGCTAATGCAAGCAATTTTCATCATCTTCACCATCGAGTTTAATTATTAGGCTAAGGCTCCTACAGCAGCAGACAACAGTATAAACTCTGGTAAGTCAGCAACCATTTTGACTTAATTGAAGCCAGTTGTTAGTAATTATTAAATCTCTTAATTAGGTGTGCATACTAGTTATTTAAATATTCGACCAATTGGAGGATGTGCAAGGAGGGATGATGAGAACAATCTTCACCGTCTCCACCATCAAGCATTTAGTTATCTTATCGAAGATGATCGAGCTTAGGCCAAGGCTCCCACAGCGGCAAGCAACAGTGTAAACTCTTGTAAGTTACCAATCATTTTGCGACTCGTTATTAATTATATCCCTAACTCAGGTGTGCATAGTAGTTACTTGTTTAATTGAATTTGCCCGTTTTATTTTTGATTTAGTTGTAAACTATCTTAATTTGTATTTATTTGCCATTGAATCGTAATGTCTGCACATACCAGAACTAGAACCAGACCACAGCTAAATATGCCAGTTTGATGGTAGATTCAAAACCTATTAAAAACACGTATAAAAATTCACTAAAGCTTTTTCAAATTATACTCCCTTCATTTATCAGAGATATAAGTGGTTTTGTTTCATTGAGGGTCTTCACTATTTTCAGCCATCTCTTTGTCACTTATGGAGAATTGTGATCAATTACAAGTTTTCAAAGAAATTACTTGGTGATAGATATATAAATAATTAGTAAGTGTGTCTTCATCTTCTCGCTTATTGCAAATTAAATTTATTTTTGTGGAGATTTAATGCATGTATTAAACATTACCTCTTCCCCTCGTTTAAATTATTTGTTATTTAATTTAATGTTGCAGATTGTGGACTAAAACTAGCAAACAGTTTGAAATTAAACCAATTAATAGATCTTTTTCCTTTAAATTAACTTAACTCATTTGTGTAATTAAGCAGTTTAATTGATCTTTAGTGAACATGGAGAATTGAAACCTAAATCAGAACTTATAAAGGGTCATCGAAAAGCGTACTGGTGGACCAATATAGATTCGTTTTATTGCCCTCCTTGTAATGGCAGTCATAATTTACCATCATATCAGGTTTTCTTTGATTAGTCATCGGTGAACGTTTTAGATAATTGAAACATTGTTTGTATTGCATTCATGGTGATCATTCTGTGCAAAAGGTAGTCCTCATTGAAAAGTCATAACATTTGTATACGAAGTTATAATCCTTTCACTGCATCTGCACTTTTCCTCTTCGTCAGTCAAGATAGGAATAAATGTAAAATAATATAATAAATTCATGGTGTATGTGCAAAAATTTTTATGCCGCTTCACGCAGAGAGATTTTTTTTGTTTTATCTGTAAATGTTGACTCTAGCATCATAAAGTTGCTTTTAAATTTGTTTTCATCATTAAAGATATAGTTGCTTGTTTGAAGTTTTTTCAGAAGGGAATTCAGCAAAGAAATTTTTATTTTTTTTTGTTTTGTTGGCTTTGTCCAGCGAATGGTGTTTTTGGAGGATATTGTGAGACTCGAAAGGGGGGAACCATGCCTTATAAACTCTCATCAGGGTGAGCAGTCGGCTTCATCATTTTTTACTTTCTTCGAAGGAAAAACAACCTATTCAAAATAAAAACCCTTACTTGTTGTATGAATATTAAATTAATTAATAAAGACGAAAAGTAAATAGTCTGAGTATGCAAATATGCAACATGTTCTTAACTCTGTAACTGATGCAGATGGCAATTTATTTAATTTATAAATAATGGTTGATTTAAACAAATATTAAGTTTTCCTGTTTTACATTTAGTTATCAAATTTGTTTAGATAGGTTTAGTAATTTGTAAAAATATTTTCTATTTTTTACTTAAATAGTTTGAAATTATCAATCTCAATTTAATATTTTTATGTTAGTCCTTGTATATAAAAATAAACGATTATTTATTAAATAGTTTGAAATTATCAATCTCAATTTAATATTTTTATGTTAGTCCTTGTATATAAAAATAAACGATTATTTCAATAGTAGAATTATTAATGTCATGTTTTATAAAGTTTAATACTTGCTGTCGTTACCAAGTAATTAATTCAATAAGTTATTTGTTTTTAACTTTTGTTACACTTAATTTTGCAGAGGTTCGAACAATTTAAATATTTATATATTCAAGCTACTTGAATCGACTATCAATTCGGCAATTGTAGCATCGTTTGTCATTAAGATTTTATGAAAGAGTGACATGTGCATACATTACAATAGCAAAGATGGATAAAATTTGGAGGTGAAAGATCAAATCTAAAAATATAATAAAACATTTTTACTCAACTTATACTCAACGCAACTCAACATGCCATTATCAAAACTTAACTAATATCTTTTAATCCCTTAGTATTAACAAATGAAATAACATTTTTTCTAATATTTATCAGTATATTCCTTTTTCCATAAACTCTGTTTCTAATAGATTGCATGGATTAATCAAAATACACAAAGATAATCCACTATTCAACATGTAGGTTTATTTTATAATTCCCCATACCATACCATGTCTATCCATCTAAACTCACCATACCCATGTAAACATAAGTCTGTATCATATAGTTTTTCCACTACCTTTTTCTATACCTATATTATTTGAATGTTTGTAAATTGTATTTTCTCATTATTCAGATTTTATTTTTTTAATTTTTTTTATTCTATCACTAAAACTAACAACTAATGTTCCTTGGATATTTATAGAAAACCTACCTACTTTTACCAATTCTGGTATTCCAATAATTTCAGACACCCGCTTAACATAAAATGGCTGCATTTAATTCAATAATTCATAGAGCTTTAAGTATTCCTTTATACACTTAAATATTATTTAATTTAATTTAATGCATATAGCTTTTAATTCATTTCATAACTTATTCAATCCTAAAAGAAAACATAAGATATTTAAAAAACCTCTTTAAATTTTTAACATTTGCTTCTCTTCGGTTGGTAAGGAGGTATACTTAATGCACTGTGTATGTAATGTCCAAGATGTATACGCATAATAAAAAAATTCCGTATAAAATATTCAATCTTAGTTTGTAAAATTGTATTTTGATTTAGTTTGAGTTTTCATAATGACATGTTGAGTTGCTAAAACTATAGTCAACAATAAGTTTAGTGATGTACCAACAAAGTAACAATGTTTTATTATATTTAGAACATATATAACGAAGTAGAAGCTTCAATCTAAAAATGTTCCCCTTCATTGGCAAATAAGTCGAATTGAGAAGGTGCATCCCGGTTCAGATGACATGATTGGAGTAGGCTCATTGTATATATTAATTCATCAAATCAACAAAAATTTAATGGTTTCATTGCTCTCATGTCACAGATTTTTGTGAAACAGTTTTACTATCTATATTTTTACTATATTATGAATAATTGTTTTTAGAATTCTCGGGTCAATTGTTTTTATATTTATAAGAACTGTAGCTTCGTTATCTAAGAACCGATTTTATTTATTTTGATATCATTGACAAGACAAAAGTCTGGCTTCTTGAAATGGCGGAAATATACATTCTAATATATAAAAATGTGCAATAAAATATTTGCTTCGTTAAAGAATTAAATTAAATTTCAGGAATTTATTACAGTAATATCACAAGTTTTACAGCTTAAACTTTTTTTTACCATAATTCTGGTAATTATTTTCACTATAACAAAAAACGAGTTTGTTTTCTGCTTGGATAATACAATGTTAATTCTTAAGGGCCAATTCTTAACTAATACACAACAAATACTTTTTATTTTTCCTGCTTAACATTCTCAACATTTAACTAAAAATTGTTTATATTTGTAAACAATGTTTAAATTGATGTAACAATATCTGACCCAGCTTCTTTGTCTGCCTTCAAATGTTCCCAAATCGAGCCTCAAATTATGCGAACTCATATTTTCACAATTACTTTTTAGTTGCAAAAATTTGATATTAGTATTACTCCGTTTTGATATATCTATCATATCAATCTTTTCATTGCTTCTATATTTTCTCTGTGGCCCAGTTTTTAATAAAATTACCTTCACACTTAATACATAAATTTTCGTCCCCTATACAGAAATAACAATTTATTGCACATTTTTAAAGATTAAGATGTACATACTATTTTAATAATTATATTTTATCGCTTACATTTTTGTTTTTCCAATGACATTGAAATGAACAAAATTGTTTCATATAAAAAAAAGTTACAGTTATTACAAACTTAATACTTACCTTATTACTGCAATAATACTCTATTTAGGATACCTTATACCATATACTAGCTAACAAACTGTTTCGTACAAATCTGTGATATAAGAGCACCAGCCATTACGTGGTTTCATATGAAACGAGCCAGTAACTACTATGCATACTTGAGCGTGTCCTGTCCTCTCCTGTCCTGTCATTTTCCCGCCTTTTCCTGTTATGCCTTATTCTTCCCTGTCCATTTCCATACTTTCCTATCCTTATCTGTCCTTTCCTGTCATTTTCTGTGCTTTCCTGTCTTTTCCTGTCCTCACAAGCGCCGCGTAAGTGGCAATAAATTGATACGTGTTATTTATACAGATGGAAAACGATTTAATTTTTCTAGGAACAGTAATAATCTTTAGATTTGGTTGAAAAATTGTCAGTAAACAAATTGCGGTAATTGAAAAATAAGCACAAATAACTGTAAATTAAAATTAAATATTGTTGATATGAAATGTGTTTTAACACGTTTTAAAATATTTTGTATTTATGAGCAATACATAATTAATCATTATGTAGCAATTTAAAAGTCTTATTAAATTAAGTAATGTTCTGTGAAACTTTGCCTCGCTCAAACTCTGACACCAATCACCACTGCGTAGCCCCCACATATCACTGTTCTAGCAGACGTCCTCGTCCCCGTAGCTAGCCCATAAATTCACGCTATTCTATAAACGAAATGGTATTTTTCTAAGCATGATTCAATTTTAAATTCAATAGTTTTGAAATGAATTTTTATTTTGTTCAAAAGAATAAAACTATAGATTTTTTAAATCCGACAACTGTTCTTTTACGTAGCGTGTTTATCTAAATCTTGTCATTTTTGGAAACAAAAATGAATTGAGAATTATGGATAACACACGCCATGGCCGGTAAGGGCATCTCCTCTTCATTTCGAAAGAAATTAGGATCGATGATGCTACCGGCCCACAAACTACGTACCATTATCATTAATCATTAAAAATAAATTTATAGTTGTATCCTTTTGAACATAATAAAAAATTCATTTCAAAACTATTGAATTTGATATTGTATCATGCTTTATAAAATACCCTTTCGTTTTTGGAATAGCCTGAATTTATGGGCTAGCTCCGGGGGCGCGACTGCTACGACAGTGATAGCTGGGGTCTAGGGAGCGGCGATTGGTGTCCGGGTTTGAGCGCGGCGAAATTTCAAAGACGTCATAAAATATTACTTATTTTAATGGGATTTTAGAATATCATTTCAAAAATATTATCCACTTTAATTTTCATTTAAAGTTGATTATTTTTAAAAGCCATTAGTTTATAGATTAATTAATATTTATGGATAGTTATTGTGTAGTTGTCGCCCTCGCCCCAGTAGCTAGCCCATAAATTCATGCTATTCTATAAACGAAATGGTATTTTTCTAAGCATGATTCAATTTTAAATTCAATAGTTTTCAAATGAATTTTTTATTTTGTTCAAAAGAATAAAACTATAGATTTTTTTAAACCCGACAACTGTTCTTCTACGTAGCGTGTTTATCTAAATCTCGTCGTTTTTGGAAACAAAAATGAATTGAGATTTATGGATAACAAAACAAACGCCATGGCCGGTAAGGGCATCTCCTCTTCATTTCGAAAGAAATTAGGATCGATGATGCTACCGGCCCCCAAACTACGTACCATTATCATTAATCATTAAAAATAAATTTATAGTTGTATCCTTTTGAACATAATAAAAAAATCATCTCAAAACGATTGAATTTGAAATTGTATCATGCTTAGCAAAATACCCTTTCGTTTTTGGAATAGCCTGAATTTATGGGCTAGCTCCGGGGGCGCGACTGCTACGACAGTGATAGCTGGGGGCTAGGGAGCGGTGATTGGTGTCCAGGTTTGAGCGCGGCGAAATTTCAAAGACGTCAAAAAATATTACTTATTTTAATGGGACTTTTAGAATATCATTTCAAAAATATTATCCATTTTAATTTCATTTAAAGTTGATTTTTTTTAAAGCCATTAATTTATAGATTAATTAATATTTATGTATAGTTATTGTGAAGTTGTCGCCCTCGCCCCAGTAGCTAGCCCATAAATTCATGCTATTCTATAAACGAAATGGTATTTTTCTAAGCATGATACAATTTTAAATTCAATAGTTTTGAAATTAATTTTTTATTTTGTTCAAAAGAATAAAACTATAGATTTTTTAAATCCGACAACTGTTCTTTTACGTAGCGTGTTTATCTAAATCTCGTCATTTTTGGAAACAAAAATGAATTGAGAATTATGGATAACACACGCCATGGCCGGTAAGGGCATCTCCTCTTCATTTCGAAAGAAATTAGGATCGATGATGCTACCGGCCCACAAACTACGTACCATTATCATTAATCATTAAAAATAAATTTATAGTTGTATCCTTTTGAACATAATAAAAAATTCATTTCAAAACTATTGAATTTGAAATTGTATCATGCTTATTAAAATACCCTTTCGTTTTTGGAATAGCCTGAATTTATGGGCTAGCTCCGGGGGCGCGACTGCTACGACAGTGATAGCTGGGGGCTAGGGAGCGGTGATTGGTGTCCGGGTTTGAGCGCGGCGAAATTTCAAAGACGTCAAAAAATATTACTTATTTTAATGGGACTTTTAGAATATCATTTCAAAAATATTATCCATTTTAATTTTCATTTAAAGTTGATTATTTTTAAAAGCCATTAGTTTATAGATTAATTAATATTTATGGATAGTTATTGTGTAGTTGTCGCCCTCGCTCCAGTAGATAGCCCATAAATTCATGCTATTCTATAAACGAAATGGTATTTTTCTAAGCATGATACAATTTTAAATTCAATAGATTTGAAATGAATTTTTTATTTTGTTCAAAAGAATAAAACTATAGATTTTTAAATCTGACAACTGTTCTTTTACGTAGCGTGTTTATCTAAATCTCGTCGTTTTTGGAAACAAAAATGAATTGAGAATTATGGATAACACACGCCATGGCCGGTAAGTGCATCTCCTCTTCATTTCGAAAGAAATTAGGATCGATGATGCTACCGGCCCACAAACTACGTACCATTATCATTAATCATTAAAAATAAATTTATAGTTGTATCCTTTTGAACATAATAAAAAATTCATTTCAAAACTATTGAATTTGAAATTGTATCATGCTTATTAAAATACCCTTTCGTTTTTGGAATAGCCTGAATTTATGGGCTAGCTCCGGGGGCGCGACTGCTACGACAGTGATAGCTGGGGGCTAGGGAGCGGCGATTGGTGTCCGGGTTTGAGCGCGGCGAAATTTCAAAGACGTCATAAAATATTACTTATTTTAATGGGATTTTAGAATATCATTTCAAAAATATTATCCACTTTAATTTTCATTCAAAGTTGATTATTTTTAAAAGCCATTCGTTTATAGATTAATTAATATTTATGGATAGTTATTGTCTAGTTGTCGCCCTCGCCCCAGTAGATAGCCCATAAATTCATGCTATTCTATAAACGAAATGGTATTTTTCTAAGCATGATACAATTTTAAATTCAACAGTTTTGAAATTAATTTTTTATTTTGTTCAAAAGAATAAAACTATAGATTTTTTAAATCCGACAACTGTTCTTTTACGTAGCGTGTTTATCTAAATCTCGTCGTTTTTGGAAACAAAAATGAATTGAGAATTATGGATAACACACGCCATGGCCGGTAAGGGCATCTCCTCTTCATTTCGAAAGAAATTAGGATCGATGATGCTACCGGCCCACAAACTACGTACCATTATCATTAATCATTAAAAATAAATTTATAGTTGTATCCTTTTGAACATAATAAAAAAATCATCTCAAAACTATTGAATTTGAAATTGTATCATGCTTATTAAAATACCCTTTCGTTTTTGGAATAGCCTGAATTTATGGGCTAGCTCCGGGGGCGCGACTGCTACGACAGTGATAGCTGGGGGCTAGGGAGCGGTGATTGGTGTCCGGGTTTGAGCGCGGCGAAATTTCAAAGACGTCAAAAAATATTACTTATTTTAATGGGACTTTTAGAATATCATTTCAAAAATATTATCCATTTTAATTTCATTTAAAGTTAATTTTTTTTAAAGCCATTAATTTATAGATTAATTAATATTTATGTATAGTTATTGTGAAGTTGTCGCCCTCGCCCCAGTAGCTAGCCCATAAATTCATGCTATTCTATAAACGAAATGGTATTTTTCTAAGCATGATACAATTTTAAATTCAATAGTTTTGAAATTCATTTTTTATTTTGTTCAAAAGAATAAAACTATAGATTTTTTAAATCCGACAACTGTTCTTTTACGTAGCGTGTTTATCTAAATCTCGTCGTTTTTGGAAACAAAAATGAATTGAGAATTATGGATAACACACGCCATGGCCGGTAAGGGCATCTCCTCTTCATTTCGAAAGAAATTAGGATCGATGATGCTACCGGCCCACAAACTACGTACCATTATCATTAATCATTAAAAATAAATTTATAGTTGTATCCTTTTGAACAATAAAAAAATAATCTCAAAACTATTGAATTTGAAATTGTGTCATGCTTAGAAAAATACCGTTTCGTTTTTGGAATACCCTGAATTTATGGGCTAGCTCCGGGGGCGCGACTGCTACGACAGTGATAGCTGGGGGCTAGGGAGCTGTGATTGGTGTCCGGGTTTGAGCGCGGCGAAATTTCAAAGACGTCAAAAAATATTACTTATTTTAATGGGACTTTTAGAATATCATTTCAAAAATATTATCCATTTTAATTTTCATTTAAAGTTGATTATTTTTAAAAGCCATTAGTTTATAGATTAATTAATATTTATGGATAGTTATTGTGTAGTTGTCGCCCTCGCTCCAGTAGATAGCCCATAAATTCATGCTATTCTATAAACGAAATGCTATTTTTCTAAGCATGATACAATTTTAAATTCAATAGATTTGAAATGAATTTTTTATTTTGTTCAAAAGAATAAAACTATAGATTTTTAAATCTGACAACTGTTCTTTTACGTAGCGTGTTTATCTAAATCTCGTCGTTTTTGGAAACAAAAATGAATTGAGAATTATGGATAACACACGCCATGGCCGGTAAGTGCATCTCCTCTTCATTTCGAAAGAAATTAGGATCGATGATGCTACCGGCCCACAAACTACGTACCATTATCATTAATCATTAAAAATAAATTTATAGTTGTATCCTTTTGAACATAATAAAAACTTCATCCCAAAACTATTGAATTTGAAGTTGTATCATGCTTAGAAAAATACCCTTTCGTTTATAGAATAGCCTGAAATTATGGGCTAGCTACGGGGGCGAGGGCGATTGCTACGACAGATATAGCTGGGGGCTAGGGAGTGGTCATTGGTGTCAAGGTTTGAGCGCGGCGTGGTTTTAGAGTCGTCAAACGACATTACTATTTTCTATGGAACTTTTAAAATGCTACAACAAAATGGTTAATTATGTATTGCTCATAAATTCAAAATATTTTAAAACTGGTGTTAAACACATTTCATTTCAACTATATTTTCCTGTTTAATTTTAATTTAAAGTTGATAATGCTTAAAAACCATTAGTTTATAGATTAAATTATATTTATGGACAGTTATTGTGTAGGGGTCGCCCTCGCCCTTGTAGCTAGCCCATAAACCCATGATTTCAATTCTAAATTCAATAGTTTTGAAATGAATTTTTTATTATGTTCAAAAGAATAAAACTATAGATTTTTTAAATCCGACAACTGTTCTTCTACGTAGCGTGTTTATCTAAATCTCGTCTTTTTTGGAAACAAAAATGAATTGAGAATTATGGATAACACGCGCCATGGCCGGTAAGGGCATCTCCTCTTCATTTCGAAAGAAATAAGTATCGATGATGTTACCGGCCCTCAAACTGCGTAACATTATTATTAATCATTAAAAATAAATTTATAGTTTTATTCTTCTGAACATAATAAAAAAATCATTTCAAAACTATTGAATTTGAAATAGTATCATGCTTAGAAAAATACCCGTTTGTTTGTAGAATTGTACTAATTTATGGGCTAGCTACGGGGCGGGGGCGACTGCTACGACAGTGATAGCTGGGGGCTAGGGGCGGTGATTGACGTCAAGGTTTGAGCGCGGCGTAGTTTCAGAGTCGTCAAAAGACATTACTATTTTCTATGGAGCTTTCAAAATGCTACATAATGATTAATTATGTATTGCTCATAAATACAAAATATTTTAAAACTGGTGTTAAAACACATATCATTTCAAAAATATTATCCATTTTAATTTTCATTTAAAGTTGATTATTTTTAAAAGCCATTAGTATATAGATTAATTAATATTTATGGATAGTTATTGTGTAGTTGTCGCCCTCGCCCTAGTAGCTAGCCCATAAAGTCATGCTATTCTATAAACGAAATGGTATTTTTTAAGCATGATACAATTTTAAATTCAATAGTTTTGAAATTAATTTTTTATTATGTTCAAAAGAAGAATAGATTTTTTAAATCCGACGACTGTTCTTTTACGTATCGTGTTTATCTAAATCTCGTCGTTTTTGGAAACAAAAATGAATTGAGAATTATGGATAACACACGCCATGGCCGGTAAGGGCATCTCCTCTTTATTTCGAAAGAAATAAGGATCAATGATGTTACCGGCCGACCAACTACGTTCAAATATCATGAATCACTGAAAATAAATTTATAATTTTATTATTTTGAACATAATAAAAAATTTATCTCAAAACTATTGAATTTGAAATTGTATCATGCTTAGAAAAATACCCTTTCGTTTATAGAATAGCCTGAAATTATGGGCTAGCTACTGGGGCGAGAGCGATTGCTACGACAGTTATAGCTGGGGGCTAGGGAGCAGTCATTGGTGTCAAGGTTTGAGCGCGGCGTGGTTTTAGAGTCGTCAAAAGACATTACTATTTTCTATGGAACTTTTAAAATGCTACAAAATGGTTAATTCTGTATTGCTCATAAATTCAAAATATTTTAAAACTGGTGTTAAAACACATTTCAATTCAACTATATTTTCCTGTTTAATTTTAATTTAAAGTTGATAATGCTTAAAAACCATTAGTTTATAGATTAAATAATATTTATAGACAGTTATTGTGAAGCCGTCGCTCTCGCCCCGTAGCTAGCCCATAAACCCATGATGCAATTCTAAATTCAATAGTTTTGAAATGAATTTTTTATTATGTTCAAAAGAATAAAACTATAGATTTTTTAAATCCGACGACTGTACTTTTACGTAGCGTGTTTATCTAAATCTCGTCATTTTTGGAAACAAAAATGAATTGAGAATTATTAATAATACACGCCAGGGCCGGTAAGGGCATCTCCTCTTCATTTCGAAAGAAATAAGGATCGATGATGCTACCGGCCCACAAACTACGTACCATTATTATTAATCATTAAAAATACATGTATAGTTTTATTCTTTTGAACATAATAAAAAATTCATTTCAAAATTATTGAATTCGAAATTGAATAATGCTTAGAAAAATGCTTTTGTTTGTAGAATTGTACTAATTTATGGGCTAGCTACGGGGGCGAGGGTGACTGATACGACAGTAATAACTGGGGGCTAGGGAGTGGTGATTTTTGTCAAGGTTTGAGCGCAGCGTAGTTTCAGAGTCGCCAAAAGATACTACTAACTTCCCTCTATGGGACTTTTAAAGTGCTACAAATGATTGTTCATAAATACAAATTATACTACAAACAAATGGGTTTTCTAAGATAGTAATAAGGTAGATTTTAAACATGATACAATTTCAAATTCAATATTTTTTTTATTGTGTTCGAAAAATGAAACTATAGGTTTTTTAATGCTATTCGACAATTGTTTGCCTAAGTAGCGTATCTGTCTAAATCTCGTTATTTTTGGCAACAAAAATGAATTGAGATTTATGGACAACGCAGGCCATGGCTGGTAAGGGCATCTCATCCTTATTTCAAAAGAAATAAGGATCGATGGTGTCACCGGCCCACAAATTACATACCATCGTAGGTTCTTATTAAAACTAAATGAATGGTTTTATTCTTTCAAACACAATAAAACAATGTTTTAGCAATATTGAATTTGAAATTGTATCATGTTTACAAAAATACACTTTAGTTTATAGAATATGCTGAATTTATGAATATCTGTGGACTAGTGCACCGTGGTAGTAGAGTTGTCAAAAGACTTTTAAAGTGCCACATAATGATTGATTAAGCATTGCCCATAAATACAAAATAATATAATTGTTTTTTAAAGCAATTAGTAATTGCTGAATGAAACACATTAGTTTGTACATTTTTTTAAATTAAATTATTAAAAAATAAATGTTTATAGAGTTTTATTCTTTCTAACACAATAAAAAATCTAATTTCAAAATTATTTATTTTTCACTTATATCATGCCCATCTCCTCGCAGCTAGCTGATCCATAAATAGAAGATATTCTGTAAATTAAAAATATGTTTTTTTAAGAACGGCATATGGTTTGCTTTTAAAGCGTTTTTGCAATAGTTAATTTAAAATCAACTATACTTGGCTACAAGAGAGTATTGCGATTGTAGTTTTTTTTATTAAAAATTTCATTATAAAGGAAATATACTGTGTGTTTGCGTCTTTGAACATAAGCTTTATTTGATAATCTGAAGAACTGAAAATTTTTAGCAATATTTCGTACATAGGAAGTGAGTATAGACCTTAACCATTGATTTGTTTTTTCGTAATTGAAAAATATGAAAAATGTTAGAAACACATTTTAATAAACATTTAAGACAATAAAAGTCGTTAAACTTATTAGAAAATTTTAGTTGTTTTTATCTATAATTATAAATTCATAAACATTATTTTAACTTAACATCATCAATCATTATAGAGAATGTTAAATTTATAAAAATTAACATTATTTTTGTAATATTACTGTTTGAATAAAATCAACGAATGTCACTAAAATCTAAGGAGACAAAAAACATGATGGCCGCATCATAATTTTTGGCTTTCTATAGCCTAACATCTAGGAGTTTTTCTTCATAAAATTTTCTTGTACAAAACAGCGCACAAAATGCAAAAAATACAAATATTTGTTAATCGCAACATTATAATGATGTTAAACGTATTATTTAATTATTTATTATGTATATATAAGGTTTATTGCTATAAATATTCGATTTAATTTTTCCAAAATTGAGTTTGAAATTGAGTTTAAATTATACATTATTTTTTATAATTATTCACTTGCATATCTTAATTTCAAGCTATACATATATATATATATATATATATATATATATATATATATATATATATATATATAGAGAGAGAGAGAGAGAGAGAAGATAGAGAGAGAGAGAGAGAGAGAGAGAGAGAGAAGAGAGAGAGAGAGAGAGAGAGAGAGAGAGAGAGAGGAGAGAGAGAGAGAGAGAGAGAGAGAGAGAGAGAGAGAGAGAGAGAGAGAGGAGTCGACTCACCGATAGCTGACTGTGACTCATCGCTCTATATTGAAGGAATCAGACATAAATTCCATCTTTCAATTTATTATGTCTCGGTCATCCTAGAATGATAGTAGAACGAGATATTAATTTCTATACGATTCTTAGTACAAAATTGCACGATTCATAGTCGGCTCTCGATGGATGGACTATACTATTAAAATGTTGTTACATTTAGGTTAGTTTAGTAATGAGTATAACGGTAACTAAAAGTATATGTTAATGTGTGTCAGTACACATACTGATACACCTTATTTTAACTTGTAAACAATAGGAAGTTAGACGAGAGCAGAATCTATGAAGGCGTACAGGTACCGTTAAGAAGGAGTAAGCGTTTGCGATCTCCGAGGGGTTGACCCGGACCGACAAACGCTTAATCGCGGATAGTGCAGGAATCAGATAAGAAATAGCGACAAAAATGTTTAAGAGTGGAGAAAATAACTGAAAAGGAATTAAATATAAACAAAATAAAATAGGAAACTATCCAGGGAAATATACAGAACTACATGCTGGAGAAGATTCCATATGAACATATGCTAAGTTAGGTTCATGTATTGAATTAATGAATGCCTAGCAGTAAAACATAATTTTGTATATACTATATCTGAGAAGGATTAATGTTAACAGAAAGTATAGAAAATAGATTCTGTAGCACCGACACAAATATTCCAATAATCCTTATGGCGTCCTTGTGTTCTATACAGATCTATCACTAATTAATTTCAGTTCGAAAAAGATCGCCTATTATCTCCATACCAAATCAATGCATTGCTATTAAACATATCGAATGTTGAACGAAATAGTGCTGCCTTGATAGTGTTGCTGGCCACAAGAAGTCCTCGAAGTCGCTAAATAATGCATCATGTATTTCAAGTTGCTTGGGTTCGAAGTACGTCCACGAGATTAGCCGAATTTCACAAATATATTAAAAATTAAGAACTTAATCTAATTCAACACGTAATAAAAGGTAATATAGGCCAATTGACTAATTCTGAATTTGAAGTATTTGAGAAATTTAATTTTCTCCTTCTTAGTGTAGACGTTGTCCTTAAAATGTATTGTATAAACAAATACAGTAAATCAAGAGATAGAGTCCATTCACACATAGCCACTTCGTGATGCCACAAAGAAGCGCTGCAAGTGGCGCGACTACTGGCAAAGTGCAGAATCAAATGAATGCATTCACTTCGGGCCACTTTTAAGGGAAGAAGGGAAGAACAGATACGTGTACAAATACGTGAAAGTTCTTAAAAAAAATTATCTCCATGAGGTAATGAATCTTCATAGAGAGTATGCAATAGCTCTCTCGAGAAATAAAAGATGAAACCAATACGCCTTTCCCCTTTCTTGTCATCGATTTCTTCGGATAAAGATTATTGCCAAAAGCAAATTTTCTTAATAGTTATTAATAAGTGTAATGCAGTACAAATAAAAAGCAAGCTGCTCCTCACGTCAGTCTGTGGCGCTTCGCTGTGATGCCACGAAGTGGTTTTGTCTGAATTAAAAAAAAGATAAAAAAGATGACTTGATTTAACGTATTTGAGCAATTTTAACTTCTACTCAATTCGGACATGTACCTTAAATTATATTGTATAAATAAATGCAGAAAATCCAGAATTATGCCCCAGAACAAAAAAAAATGGGATGACTGACTGATTCTTGATTTGACGTATTTAAGCGATTTTACATTCTACTCCATTCGGACATGCACCTTAAATTATATTGTATAAACAAATGCAAAAAATCGAGAGTTATGCCCCAGAACAAACAAAAAACATGGGATGACTGACTGATTCTTGATTTGATGCATTTAAGCGATTTTACATTCTACTCAATTCGGACATGTACTTTAAATTGTATTGTATAAACAAATACAGAAAATCAAGAGTTATGCCCCAGAACAAAAAAAAAAAATGGGATGACTGACTGATTCTTGATTTGACGTATTTGAGCGATTTTAACTTCTACTCAATTCGGACATGTACCTTAAATTGTATTGTATAAACAAATACAGAAAATCAAGAGTTATGCCCCAGAACAAACAAAAAATGGGATGACTGACTCATTCTTGATTTGACGTATTTGAGCGATTTTAACTTCTACTCAATTCGGACATGTACCTTAAATTGTATTGTATAAACAAATACAGAAAATCAAGAGTTATGCCCCAGAACAAAAAAAAAATGGGATGACTGACTCATTCTTGATTTGACGTATTCGAGCGATTTTAACTTCTACTCAATTCGGACATGTACCTTAAATTGTATTGTATAAACAAATACAGAAAATCAAGAGTTATGCCCCAGAACAAAAAAAATGGGATGACTGACTGATTCTTGATTTGACGTATTTGCGCGATTTTAACTTCTACTCAATTCGGACATGTACCTTAAATTATATTGTATAAATAAATGCAGAAAATCAAGAGTTATGCCCCAGAACAAAAAAAAAATGGGATGATTGCTAATTCTTGATTTGACGTATGAGCAATGTTACCTTCTACTCCATTTGGAAAATATTGTATAAACAATCTGCTCCATAAAATTAAAATAAATGTGATATGGCCATCACTTTAATTCCTCCGATTTTATAGTATAATAGTAGATTATATATAGTTATACAAGCAAGGCACATCGAACGTTTTTTCATATGATACACACCTTTGAAATGTTAAAACTATGAGTTTTTTAAATTCATCATTTTCTATAATCTATCGCAACTATTTTTATTTTATAATTATAGATCAAAGATGACAATCCTTAATAATTTTAAATAAAATATGTTTGTTTTCTTACTATCTTTTATATTTTTCGAACTGAAATACTTATAATAAATATTATTTAAAAATAACCAGATAAAAACACACAAATATTGAGATAAACAAATTGTCTTCAGATTGCCAAATAAACTTATGTTCAAAGCTTCATGTTAATTCCTGTATTAGTTTTTGAGATACAGCAGGCAGGCATTTATGTTCATAAGACGTTTTGCAGGATGGAGTAATACTCACATTTGAAACGTGAAATTTATGAAAGAAATTAGATGAAAATGACAAATTATGCTTCATATTTTAATCAATTACCGTCAGTTTACTCGGATGCTAATGAAATTTCGAAATAATATATTAAAGTAAAAGTGCATTTAGGTCTTTCAGGCAAACATGGTTTCATAAGGATTATAGTTCCGACTTAAGTGCTTGCAATATACTAAGTGCTTGAAATGACAAATATAAATGTATGCTTTTCTATTACACATGCATACCCCAGAATGACATTTCAACCATATTAGAAACTAGAGTGTCCAATCAATTGGCTTTATAAACACAATTTATTCAATAAAAAATTAACAGGCATTTACCAATAGCAAAACTATAGAGATACTGTTCTATTTCAATAAATAAAGTGTAATATATGTTCTTAACAAGAAAGATACTGTATATTTTTCTATTAGATCTTTCAAAAGCATTAATAGATATACCGAATACATCTTATATATATATATATATATATATATATATATATATATATATATATATATATATATATATATATATATATCTTATTTTTTTGAAGTAGTCGCTTAGCTTATCAGTTGTTTTGTGTTTTAATTTTAATTATACAATTACATTAACAAGTTCCGTGCCACGGCAAGTTTTGAAATTTTACCATTCAGGCTAGGTGGGGTGTACAAGACCCATTTTAAAAATTTAAAAATGTCGATTAATACTGCAAAACTATAATTTACAGGAAAATGATATAAATTTTAATATGCATTATAGACTAGAGCAATAAATTTAACTTCTATGAATTATTAGTTCAAATATTTACTCTACCAGACGAGTTGCAACATAATCATTAATCATAATCATGTGTTTAATATTATTACACACGGCAGATAATTAATAATTTAAACGCTGTATACATACATGATGTGAAGTTGTCTATATTTGACTGTACAATGTTTTTTTTAAGAATTTTTTGTTTTTCAATGAGAATTCTAAATGGCCTGAACGGAAAATACAATAGGGGTTGTATACGTACGGAACTTGTTAAGAAAGTTTTTAACAAGTTTTCAACCAAATCCGAAGATTATTACTGTTCCTAGAAAAATTAAATAGTTTCCATCTGTATAATAAATGACACGTATTAATTTATTGCCACTTAAGCGGCTGCGCATGAGGACAGGAAAGGACGGGAAAGGACAGGAATTAATAGGAAAGAATTGGTAAGGACTGGAACGGTCCTCTCCTCTCCTGTCTTATCCTGTCTTTTCCTTTCCCATTCTCTCCTATCCTGCCTTGTCTTATCCTTACCTATCTTCTCCTATCCGTATCTATCCTTTCCTGTTCCGTCCTTTCGTATTCTATCCTCTCCTATCCTGTTTTATCCATTCCCATCTTTTCATATCCCACCAAAGGACACGGTGGGTGTTTGACTCTGTTTTTGTTTTCCCTTTTCTGTATTCATATTTAAAAGTTTTTTTTTTCATGTAAATAAATCCTGCTGAATCCGGAAGAGGCTACGAATAACTGGCCACCGAGGGAGGATTGCCCAGTGAGGAGACCAGGAGCGCAGTTACAGACCCGACAAGTAGAAATGCCTTAACTAAATAAATTATAATTTTATGATTGTTTTGGATATATCTTGTTCCTATGTTTAGTTTAATTTTTTAAATATAAGAAATTTATGTATAAAATTAAATTAGTATATTGAAGATTATGATTAAGTATCCTGTTTTATTTACCTGTTTTAATTAGTTAGGTTGTTCAAACAAGTTTGGCACTTTTTTAAATTTATTTTATTAGGTGTACATTTATATTTCTGTTACGTGGACGTTTATTTATAGAGTTTTTTGTTATTTCGCCATATTAAAAAAAAACTTTTCAAATAAAACTTAAAGGTAGGTAATGAAAATTAAACAAGTTTTATTAAAACAAATTTTTCATAACATTCTTAGCTTACGAGGAAATAAAAATAAAAATTGAAAATTTGAACATTTTTGCCAATTAGTAATAAACTATTGGAGTACATGAAATTTATATAAGAAATAATTGTAGATAATTGAAAAGTGAACAAATTTATTAAGAATAGCCTTTTTGCGTAAACGTCATAATTTTCGAGTAAAATATAGGGAAATTACTATGATGGCCACATCACCATTGCACTGATTTCTGGGGGAAAAAAATGTGTGTCTGTGTGTGTGTGTGTGTGTCTCTGGCTGTCTGTCGGTGGGTGCTGTATCTCAAAAACGAATGATCCGATTGAGATGAAACTTTAAACTTAAGGTTTTATCGTTAAAAACTGGAACTGAAAAGCTTTTGGTAAATATTCATAAACCGGAAGTGGTTGTTTACTCGAGGCGTTTTTTTGTTTTTTCGTGATATTTTTCTAAATATACAAATTTTAAAAAAACGGTTCAAACAAAAGGTAAAGGCAATGAGAAACTGAACAAGTTTTATTCGAACATGTTTTTCATAAAATTCGTAAATTTCGAGAAAAAAAATAAAAATTGAAAATTTTGACAGTTTTTGCCACTTACTAATAAACTATTAGAGTTATATAAAACTTGAATTAAAATAATTGTAGAGAATTCAAATGGGAACAAATCATTAAGAATAGCCTTTTTGCGTAAACCTCATAGTTTTCGAGAAAAATATAGGGAAAGTACTATGATGGCCACATCACCATTTTATTTAAGGGTTTTATGAATAATTTTCCATCAATTTCTCTTTATCTTCCTTCATTTTTTATATGTTTATTACAATTTTTAGTGTTATTTGTTAAAATTCTTTAGAAGAGTTTTCCCTAGAAAATTTTTAGCATCTTTAGTTTTATTTCTCATTTGTAGTCATAAAATCTTTTTAGGAATTTTGCCTTTAAACTGCAAAAATTTTTATTCGAAGTTCTTAGAACTTCTCAGCCTAATTTTTAAAATCTTCCTTAATGAATATTTAAGCATTTCCTCTTTTATTTTTTAAGGATTTTCTTTAAGGGTTTTATAACTTTCCTGCAATTTCTTTTACAGGCTTTAGCTTATTTTCATCATATTTCTTTCTTTTTTGATATTTTTTACAATTTCAATTTCGTGTTTTTGTTTTGGAAAATATCTAGTACCTTTATTTCTATTTTTTAATATAAATTTTATAATTTCTTCTAAGGAATGTCTATTTTTCCTTCCTTTCAGAATGTTTTAACATTTTTTTCTTCTAGAGCTTCTTAAATATAAAAATAATAATAATAATTTTATTTGTATTCAGACATTATAAAATGTATTACATAGTCAATATATATATAGAAATGAACAAGAAATGTGTGCGTCCTGGTTATATTATATATATGTATATATATACAGAATCTTTATTTACAGATATTTTTTGTACATAATATAAACATACATATATTTTACTTATTATAATATATACAATCTGTAAATGGGCTATCGACCCGTTGGTCTTTCTGCCCATGATATATATGTTTATTGACAGACAAGTTAATTGTTGTTGCTTTATGTTTTTATTTTCTCGAATAGAGATTCTGTGGGATGTTTAAATTCTTAAATATTTTCTTTACATTTGTAGGTCCTTCTTCAAGGGCTTTATAATTTTCCAGTATTTTATCCTCTAGATTTTTAGAATTTTTCCTGAATTTTTATTATATTTATTTATTATTAATCATTTATTTTATTAAAATTTTTAGAAGTTTTATCCTACTACAATTTTTTTAGCACGTTTATTTTGATTTTCTAATAATTTTTTACCATTTTGTTCAATAAAATTTCTTTCAGATATTTTTTCTAAGGTTTCAGATTTTTTTACTAATTTGTCTTTCAGATTTATAAGCTTTTCTTGAAAGCATAATTAAACAATGTCTTTTAATTTATTATTTTATTATTTTAAATTTTCTTTAAATGTTTTATAACTTTTAGTAATTTCTCATGCAGATTTCTTTAGTTTTCAACACTTTTCTGCCATGTTTAATAATTCATCAAAGTTTAGTATATTTTATTAATATATATTAAGAAACCTCTTCTATAACTTGTTAGAATTTTTACTTTTATGTTTTATTTTTTTATCTTTGTTTTAAGGAATTCTTTTTCTTTTAACTGCAGAAATTTTTCTTCAGATATTTAGAATATTTTTAAAGTAATGTGCTTGATTTTTTCCCACACGTTTAAATATTTTAAGGGTTTTATAATTTATATATAGATTTTCAGATATTTTTGGCACTTTTTTCTCCTTTCTCAAATTTTTCCACTATTTTTTAGACAATTTTATAAGAACTTCCCAGGAACTGTACTTCTTCTAAGAGATACGATAAATTCTCTTTTATTTATAATAAAAATATTTTCTTTTCTTTTCAGAAATTTATCAAGAATTTTAAAATAATTCTTCTTATAGATTTCTAAATTTTTTTAGAAACTATACCTATTTTTCTAGAATTTTCCACTAATTTCTAGACTTTTATTCTCGATTTTCTAGATCTCAATATCAATCGAAAACATATTTGAAACTCAGCTTTTTTATCCTGCCTAAGCTCTCTACTAGTATAATTTTTTTAAACTTTTTTCAATTCTTTAAAATTTTCCACAATTTCTTAGTTTAATTTTTATCCACCAAGTTTTCTCCTAAATTTGTAGAATTTTCTGACATTTTCCTTATCTTTCCAGTCACTTTTTATATAGATTTCTAAAATTTTTGGAAACCTAGTAGATGTAGTAGTAGTAATGTTTGGCTATTGACCACGTGGTCCTTCCGCCGTGTTGTTTGTATGTGTAAATAAGCTTTTTTTACTTTAAAGGATTGCCCTCATCACTCTAAAAAAACATTAATTGCATCCTAATGATTTGGAAACCTATTTATATACATTTTTGAAACTTTTCTAGATTTTTCTAATGATTGATAAGTGCGACCTCGAGCCTATACTTTAATACACTTTTCTTACTGTTCCTATCCAAAGCTCTCTAATCGAACTTTTTTTCTACTTTTGATAATTTTGCATTTTCTCATATTTCATTAGAATTTTTTGTTTTCTTTTTTTCGTAAAATATTTATGGCTTTAGATCATGAAATGGGATAGGTCAAGAACATACTTACTAGAATAATTATTGAGTAAAACGAACTTTTTAATAATTTAGCGTTGTTTATCGAAAATTTGTGACCCGTGGTTATTGCATGATGAGCGACTGCCGATTTTTCTGAATTTAAATTATTAAAAAGTTCGGATAACTATAACCTAAATATGTTGGAATCAATCCAAATGAAAAAACACCAATATAATTTACTGAACTTCGATTTAAGCCCCTTAAATAATCCTTTACTAGAAATAATTAATCCGTAAAAACCCAATTACTAATCCTATTGTTCACCTTTCCACGTTTTTTCCTTATTCCAGACAGGTATATATTAGAAATACACTTTGTAATTTATTTAGTTTGCTATTGATAATGGTTACATTGTAACCGAAATGTACATCTAGCATTTAATAAAACAAGTGAAAAAAGTGCCAAACTGTGTTTTACTCATATCAACATTTTCACGTACTCAAACAACCAAATTAAAATTAAGAATAATTATTAATTGAAATAGGTCAAGAGTAACGTATTAGCTTAGATCAAAAGTGCGCCAAGGCAATAAATATTTGATTGGGATAGGTTAAGAGTGCACTAGGACAATAGATAATATTATATATTAGCTTAGGTCAAAAGTACTCTAGAGCAATAAATATTTGATTGGAATAGGTCAAGAGTACGATAATAAATAAATTATTAACCTGGGTCAAGGCTACGCTACAGTTATGAACATTTAGTTGAGATAGGTGAAAAGTGAACTAAGCATCTGATATATTCAGTAACGGAATGGTGGATCCAAGGACATTAAGGACGCGAGATGCGTATCCAAACGATTGTGTTTAGAGAAGAAGAGCAGTTGAACAATGAAGAAGATGCAGGTAGAAAGGAAGTTGGAAATACAGATGTGGAAATGCAATTTTGAATAAGTAATAGAAGTAAAGGAGGAAGAGGAGAGGAAATTTGACCTAAGACAAACGTTTTTAGAGTAGAAAGATTTTTCGTTGACGGATTTTAGAGGGAACTTGCAAGAATAAAATCGGAAAATATTAAGACGAACGTATAGAAATCATGTACCAAAGAGGACAGGCAAACGGTAAGGAATATAGTAAATATATGTAAGTATAATAAATCTAAAAAGAAGAAGATAACATAAAGAAAATGGATTGAGGATTAAGATATAAAATAATAAAAAGGTCATCTATAAGATACCAATATAGGTATTTTAGATCGGGTGGACAGATAATCTATAAGGCTTCTAACAGATGATAGAGGACAGAAGACAAAGGAGAAACAACAGATGACAGGAATATAGTATAGGGGACAGAGGGAAGATGACTGGAGGCAGTTTATAGAGGATAAAAAACATCTATCAGAGGTCAGAAAGCTGATAACAGAGGAGAGATGACAGATGACAGAGGGTATAGTATATAGAACAGCTGATAGATGATAAAGGACAGATGATAGAGGGCAGAAAGCAGAGGATAGATGACAGAATATAGATGAAAGGGGATAGAGGACTAATAGATGACAGTTAACAAAGGATAGGGACAGATGAGAGATAAGACCATTAATAAGGAGTACGTAGTATTTAAAATGTACATCTGATATTAATAAAAATAATTAGTGAAGTAAGGAATTTTATTTCGTTCATCATAACTGCAAAGGATATATGACAGAGGACATAAAACATGGCAGATAACAGATGCCAAAATATAGATGAAAGGGTACAGCTGACAGATGAATGGGGACAGAGAATAGGTGACAAGACAAGGACAGAAGACAGAGGACAGATGTTAGATAACAGGATATAGGACAATGGACAGAGAGAGATGACGGGGGAGTTGACAGAGGGCAGATAACAGAAGACAGGTGACAGATGACAGAGGATATTGAACAAATGATAGAGGGTAAAGGATGTAGGACAGATGGTAGAGAACTGATGACCGAAGACAGATGAAAGATGATAGAGCACAGGTGTAGATGGCCGACGACAGTTAACAGAGGATAGAGGTCAGATGAGAGATAAGACGGCAAAGGATAGATAACAGAGGACAGAAAACGGGACAGATAACAGATGTCAGAAGACAGATAAAAGGGAATAGAGGACAGCTGAAATTTGGACACAGAACAGGTGACAAATGACAGATGACAGATAACTGATAACAGATAACAGGTGACAGATGTCAGATGACAGATGATAAATAACTGAGTGTAGGTGACACATGACAGATGATATTATAAGGGAATCTCTAATGAACTCGTTCTAAAAGATATTGATAGTATCATTAAAAGAAAAGTTGGAACAAAAAGTGGGGGAAATTGACCTATAGCTTGAGGTGCTTCCGGCTTCCGAATGGTGAAGTATCTAAGAACTAAATAGCTATAAGGAACTGGTTAATAGAACAAGAAATGGCGAGTGATATTTTTGTATGTGGACCGGAGTAAGAGATTGTGAGAGAATAGAAAGGATAAAGTTGCAGTACTTAAAATAGAATACTATGATTAAAAAAAAAAACAATGACAAGCTATGTTGTACTGCAGAAGTATCAGGACGTATTGAAAAGCGAGTAGTTAAGATTGAGGGAAATATATGAGAAGATATTAGTGAATGAAAAATGGTTTGTATTTTAAAAAGATTTTTTCACTCTTTTTGAGTGAAGCAAGTTCTATGAGAGTGTAGACTGGTCTAGTAGAGTATTTGAAAATGGGTGGTAATCGGGTGGGGATTGAAGAATTAGTCGCAGAAAGACTGCCGGAGGTGGAGCTGCAGGTTAGGTAAGAAAATATCATAAACAGTAAATTCCTATATTTATCCTAGATTTAAAGATCGACAGGTACCGACTGAGATACCTTGATATCATAGTCGGTTGGATGAGGAGAATACGCGGGTATTCAATACATTTAGGCATGGGAATGAATAGAGATAAAATAAGATATGGGCGGAAGCAGAAAATATAAGATACATGTTTTGTAATGTATGAAAGGATGTTCGAAGTTATTGGAATTATTAGTTAATATATGTGAATGGTTGCATGACATTTCAATATCAACTTTAAAATAACACAGTTATATTACATAACTCAAATAAAGGTAAAATGAGCATATAAATACTAAATGTATGTATCTACAGTTGATGTACTTCGAATGAGTAGAGGAGAGGTTATGGGTTTGTGTAGAAGATCATCTACAAGAGTTAATTCCTCCCTTCCACATAATGTTAAAATTATATGTATGTTTTTCCTTGAATTTTGTATATATTATTTTGTTTGTATTTTGCATAATTATATCCCATAAAGTTTAAGAAGTAGTTTACTGTGAATTATAGGAAAAATAGACAGTTACAAGTCATGTATGGAAGTGGTAAAGGCAATTGAAGTATATAAGAAATTAGCACGCTTGGCAATAAGGTGGTGTAGCTTAAATGTTTTCTTTAAGCTTTATTAAAGGTTAAAAAAATAAATTTACACAGTTAGTAGGGTTTTACTTTTATTGTTAATCATTACAACATATTAAACTACATCATGTAGATAGATACTGTATATACTAATATACATCTGCCTGATAAGGCCACTGTGTAGTAAAATATGTTGTTGTGATCAACAATACCCCTCTCTCAACTGTGTTGTCTTCTTTCAATTTAATATTGAGTTTACTCATGTATCCACCTCATCAATTCAATACTTAAATACTTAAAAATTTTATAGGTCAAGAGTACGCTAAGACAATTAATTAGAGAAGGTCAGAGCAATTGATAATTAATAATTTATTGCAATAAATAATGTTAAGCCTAGATCAAATGTATGCTGAAGTAATAAATTATAAATTGTAATAAAGGGATAATGAAAACAATGCCAGGAAAATGCAAAATTATTGTGGTAAGTCAAGAGTACGCTAAAGAGTATTGATTCGATCTAGAGTACGCTAGTATAATTTAAAAACATGTTGCAATAGACTAGAATAGTAGTGAAATAATAAATAATTACTTGCAATACGTTAGGGGTTATTTATACTATTTACAACACAACTTATGCAAAAACAAAAAAAAAACACATTTTAATAAATATATTGAAATTCATATACTATGTCATTATATATAATAAAGTCCTTAAATGTATAACGAATATATTTTAACTTCAGTATTATTTTACAAGATTTATTTACACACAAATCAGTTCAAATTACATTAAATAACCCATCCTTTATACACCTAAGGAAAATAAAACCAAACATTCCAACTAACCACTCGAGAGTATTACTGATACAAGGGTTGAAAGGGACGAGAGCTTTCTGAATAAAACTAATGTTTCCAACTTGAAAAGCGACTTTGAAAAACATCCTTGCATTTACAACAGGTAACCCATTTTAGTAAAAAATAAATCTATAGTGAATTTCATTCCACACACGTATGTAAACGTAATAACTGAATTTTTCCGACGACGCTGTTTAATTGGCATGATGGATGAGGACATTTTGCACGTGAGCGCACAGAAACGTTGCAATTTTTTTTGCAATGTTTGTACGGAAATTCAGTATTGATGCATGATCGAAATATTGGAGTACAGTTTATGGGCAACGTTTTTTTTGTTCATGAAATTTAATGGTGTTTTCGCATTTCCGGAATAGTTTGGGCGCATTGTTTTATAAACATGATGAAACTATCGGCGGTCGTATTTCTGATCAGTTTTAGGGGAAATTGGGTTATTTCGCTGATGCGCTCTATTTAATTGAAGTTTTAAACGTGTTTTTCAACTAATTTATAATATAATAATATATAAAGTGGTTGACTCTAAAAGAGTATTGTCAAAATTTATAGTGAATCATTTTTACAATAGGTTTATATATTTTAAAAATGATTCACTATAAATTTTGAGAATACTCTTTTAGGGTGTACCACTTTATATATTATTGTATTATAAATATAATATAATTTAAAACAAATATGTTACAAATGTAACTCAAACACACAAAATAAAACATTTGTTCTCTGCACCACAATCCCAATAGAAATGTTGTTATTTAAGTGCAGTCGTGCATCCACAAATCCGTACCTGAGCAGCACAGCGCGATTATGCCCGACCAATAATAGCTAGTCATCATCAATCTGCGCTTTTACTGTTGACGTTTGTTGATACACACGGAAATAGCAGCAAATTAGCTTTAGCGTAATGCCACCGTTTGCAACGGTGATATTTAACTGGCATAATGCAGCACTTGTATGTAGTACATATAGTAATGGATACGTGATTACATCGCGGCCGTACTCAAACAATATAATTGGGTTCAACCTAATAAAGCAATTAATAAAAGCAATCGTGTGTGTAATTGCGTTAATTTAGATCTACGCGCACCGAGAAGAATCGCGATTATTCGGCATCGCTCATTTATAACATTCGGCGTGGATTGGATTTACGATTTAACAAATTTGCACAATCAATTAGTTGGGCCCGGTGTTGGCAGCCAACAATTATTATTTCCCGCTGGTTTACCGCTACATTTATATACAAATTTGAGGTCTGGAAAAATACTGCTTTTAATGTGAGTTATTTCTTTTAATATTTACCAAAATTTAAATGTATTTCAAATGAAAGTATTGTAAATGTCATATTACTCGTTTATAGTTTGCAGACTTCAAAACTTAAAGAGCTTTCTTTAACTACTTTTCTAAATAATGTAAAGCTTTTAGTTCACTAGAATCAAACACATAATACGACAAAAGGACCACGTGGACAAAAATAAAATGTTAATTAACTTTTGTATTTCAACTGTTTGTTTTGACTATATAAGAACTTTTTACTAGTCACAGTAAATTTAAAAAGAAGTGGTATACAGAAGTTTAGGTTTTCTTTATTTTACCCTTAATGTTTAATAACCTTGAATAACCTGAAATAACCACTTTATAATCCTTAAATGATCTTTAAATAACAGTTGAATAATTATGAGTACCCGCTTGATGATGACATAAAATACTCTTGAATCGTCTTTACATGACCTATATGATGAATTATTTTGAATCGTCATTGAATGATCATAGATAACCTTAAATCATCTTGAATAAATAACTTTAAACAATCTTCAATGATCATCAAGAAAATTAAATTACCATAAAGGCCCATTGGGTAATTTAAAATAATATTAAATGACAGCTACATAAATAACTTTGAACTGTCTTGAACTTTGTTGGTTGATTTAAATTGATCGTTCGACGATGCTAAATAATATCGTATTATTGTTGGATACAGTTCAATGACCTTAACGAACCTTAAATAATTATTTGGCAGCAACTTAAATGATACTTAATGGTTATACCACCTTGAATTTAAATTTTATGACCCTAATATTGTAAAGTATATCTAGTAGTTTTAACAAAAAATGTGAACTTAAATCGTTGGAAGTTCTCGACTAATATGGCATATAGGTTGGAAAACCTTACATGAACCCAAACGATCTCGAATATCATTAGTTGGTCCTATTTATCAATTAAATTGCCGTTATATGATCTTGAACGATATTTTTTTATGATCTTGAATGATAATATAAATTAATAAAGTAGTATTACAAAAGAAATGAGAATTAATTTAAATCTCTCTTATTATTTTATTACCTAATGATTAGGGTCAATGTGACCGTTCCGTTAGGTGATTTTAAAGGGGAATCGGATGACCTAGAATGATTTTCAATAATTGTTGAACCTTAAATGATTGATTGATGATTTTGAATAATTTATGGATGTTTACTTTACTTTATACTTTATTTAATGTATTATACTTATAAAATATACCAAATTGATTTAAAGCAATATATTTTATATTAGAATTTAGATCGTACACGAATAGGATAGAGTTCACTTACAAAATGATCTTCTACTCGTACCCTTGTTTTCTTCTTTTATCTGTCAAGGCATTCTTATGAGGATGAACATTTTTTTATTTGTTTGCCATAATATTGGATATTATGACCCAAAATAGGGAAACTTTAAAATATTTGTCAAAATGACATATTTATTTATATATTTTTTAACTTTACAAGATCTATTAAAAATAAATAAACAGAAACATACATACATACATAAAAATTAAATCACTTCAAAATTTGGTGCATAGATCTTGAAGGCGGAGTTCACGGTTTCATGTGTTCTTCCACTCGACCTATTACTCTTGTTAGCTGGAGAAGATGTATATCAGAGTATTGTTGCCACTAGGGTAATATTTTGACCATTTCTGGTATATTTAGCTTCAATTTTTGAAGACCTTATTTTATGTGCTTATGTCAGTGTAATATTTCATAGTCACTTCATCAATATCCACTCTTCCTTAATATAGCTTCGATGATTGCTGCTACTAAAAGTATATTTAATGACATTTCATCATTGTATTGGCCTAATCGTTGCATGATATTGTCACCATGACATTGTCACATTGACATTTAATGGTTTTTAAGGGCTAGCCTGACGACCTAAAATGATTTTTAATAATTACTGACCCTTGATAATTTTGAATATTTTTTGGATGATATAGAAGAACTCTGAATGGTCGTTAGATAACCGCGTGAATGTTAAACTAGCTAGGATGATCTGAAATAATCTCGAATGATCGCTGGATTGACTTAAGTGGCATTAAATGGTCCTTATGTGAACTTGAATGAATTTTTTTATGATCTTATGAATGATAAGGTGAAATAACCCCAGCAATATTAGTTAAAATTGTAAATTAATTTTAATCTATATTATTATTATTATCACTTTAAATGTCCTTTAAGATTTATGGGATGAACTAGAATGATTTTTAATAATTGTCGAAAATTAAGGGATCTTGAATAATTTTGAATTATATTTAGATGACTTTAAATAACCTCGAATGACTATTGGATGACCTGGAATTATTGAAAGATGACCTTAAATAATTTTGTATGACCTGGATAAACTATTTACTGATTTTAAATAAATTTTATTCTATTATTGACCATTAAATTACCTTAAATAACTTTGACATAAGGTTTAATACATTTAAATAATCGTCTTATAATTTTCGACGTTTTAAACCTCTCGAATGATATTTAATAATTGTGATCTTGAATGTATATTAAATGAATTTGAATAATATTTAGATAAATTACACTGAAAGGTAAATGGCATTTTGATGTATATTCAGATAAATTATAATGAATGGGCATTAAATGACCTTGAATGATTACAGGATTACTCTACATGATTTTGAATGACTATTGGATTAACTATTATTATTTTAAATAGCCCTTATTTTATTGTTGACCATTAAATAACCTAAAATAGCCTTGAAATGTGGTTTAATACAATTAAGTAGCAGTCTAATAATTTTGAATGTTTCTGAAACGTAATCCAAGCAGTATTTTACTTTTATGTTATTTTTATTATCTTCTAAATTATTTGTTCCTATAATTTGAAATTTTGCACATTCTAAAAGTAGTTTTGCATTGCTGACAAACAGATATAATACGGTATTTTTGAAAATTATCTCTAAAAATCTGCAATTAAAATGACCTTGATTAACCAATCGATTACATAATCTTTGACAATTTTGAAGGACTATTAAATAGATGAATATAACTAATAACGTTAGATATCCTTTGCATGATCTCAAATTATCATTGAATGACTTGTAACGAGTTTGAATGTTTATTGGATAATTTAATTGAACTTGAATGTTCATTGGATAATTTGATTGAACTTGAATGTTCATTGGATAATTTAATTGAACTTGGATTATCATTATATAAACTTTGAATATTTGTTGGATGATTTTGAACAATAGTTTGGTTTTTAATCATTTTCAGATGAGATTAAATCACATTGAACGGCGCTTGGATGCCCTTAATTTATCGTCGAATGAGCTTAAACGATGACTCTTAATGACCTTGATTGGTCGTTATATGACCTTGAATGATATTCGGATCTGAATGTAAATTGAATGACCCAAAATAACCTTCTATGTTTATTGAATGAGCTTAAATAACCTTGAATGTATATTTGAAAATATTGAATAAACGGGTTAAGACCTTGAATATTACTGAAAAGTAATTAAAAGTAATAATTATCAGGATAAGGTCACCATTTAGATTATATCCATTGTTTAGTCGTTACACTGAAGATACCCAAATAGGTTAAAACCGGTCAGTAGTAGTAATAGGGAGACAATAATTAAATATTTTATTGTACCAACATCTTACTTCCTTACTTATCCGAAGTTACTTATTTCTAGATTTAAAAGTTTATACACTTTAGATGTATTTTCTTATATAAACCATACCTTGTAGTTGGATGACCGTAAATAACATTGGACAAATGTTGATTACCTTGAATGATCTCGAATGATCGCTAGATGGTCTTTAGTGAAATTAAATGATCGTTGTATGTAAATTTTTTATGATGTTGAATGATAATGTAAAATAAGCTCAGCAATATTAGTTAAGAAATGTGAATTAACTTAAATATATATAATTACTATTGTCGCCTAGAATTTTTTGTTAGAAATTAGAATTTTTAGAATTTCTAGTTTCTGAATTCTTAAATTTTCTAATAATAACTATATCAGATAATAGATAACATGTGACAGATTATAATTGGTATATTAAAACGGCATTTTCCTATGAAAGGTGCTCAATACAGATGATATATGATAGATGAAAAATTAGAATCATTTCTAAAAATTGACAGATAAAAGGTAATGAGCTGGAAATAATAGAAAATAAATCCTTAATAATATATGGCAGATGACTAATAAAAATGACAGATGATAGATTAACAGTTCACAGATAGACATTTAATATATTGACAGTTAAAAGATTGGCGGATGATAGATTGACAATTATTAAATGGTAGATGGTAGGTTGACGGTTAAAATATTACAGTAAATTTACAGATAATAGATTGACAATTGACAGATGCCAGTTGATATATTGGCAGTTGCCAGATAGACCACCAATATATTGACATTTAACAGAAAGATAAGTAGATGATAAATTAGCGGTTGAAAGGTTGACAGTTAGAAGAAAGTCAATTAACATTGGCAGATTATAGATTGACAGTTGACAGATGGATAGTTAATAGATTTACAGTGAAAAGATTAATAATTGACAGATGATAGATTGACAGTGAGTTTAGATAGTCAATATATTGACAGATAGACAGTCAATATAATGACATTTAAATGATCGTAAGATTGATAGTTAATAGGCTGACAATTAAAAGATTGACAATTACCAAATTCACAGATGATAGATTAACAATTGACAGATTGATAGTTGATAGGTAGATAGTTTAACACGTTGACGCAGGCGTTTTTGTACCCTACAATTATTCATTTAAAATGACAAAATTTGGCTCGCACGCCTATGGTTGTTATGGTTGCTATGGAAGTGACTGAAGTCCTAGATGCGCGATAAAATTATTTATTGTCAACATGGAAGTAATCAGTGGCGTACCAAAAGCGTAAAAACTCGTGTACCATCGGTGGTACCCGCCGGCGTTAACGTGTTAAAGATTAAACATTTACTTGCAAATTGTAAATTTACAGTTAATAGATTGACAATGAACAGATGCCAGATGATATATTGACAGTTGACAGATTGACCATCAATATATTGATATTTAACGGAATGACAATTGACATATTAGCAGATGATAAATAAGCGGTTAAAAAGTTGACAGAATATAGTCAATTGACATATTGGCATATTGTAGACTGACACTTGACATATAGATAGTTAATAGATTACATCTCGTTGGTAGATGATATATTGATAGTTGACAGACAGTCAATACAATGACATTTAAATGACTAACAATTGACAGATTGGCATATGATGGATTGAAAATAACAGATTGATAGTTGATAGGTTGACAGTTATAAAATTGGCAACTGCCAAATTCTCAGATACTAGATTGACATTTGACAGCTAGATAGTTGACAGGTTTATAATTTAAAAAATGACAATTGTCAGATTGGCAAATGATAGACTGACAGTTGACAACTAGGTAGATAAAAGGTCGATAGTTCAAAAATTGTCACATTTGCAGATAATAGTAGATTGACTGACAGTTAATAGCATGACAATTGACATATTAGCAAATGATAAATTAGCGGTTAAAAGGTTTACAGTTAGAAGATAATCAATTGACACATTGCAGATTATATATTGACAATTAACACATAGATAGTTAATAGATTTACAATTAAAAGGTTAATAATTGACAGATTGACAGATTATAGTTTGACAACTTGACAGATTGATAATTGTTTTACTTTCCACAATTTTTTGAACTTTCTAAATGGAAGTATCCGTTTTGAGGTGCCTTAAATAACAGTAGGTAGATAAATAGTTGATAACATAACCCTTAAATGATTTAAAAGTAACAAATTCGCAGATGATATATTGACAGATGACAGATAGGCAGTTAATATAATGAGATGCAAATGATTAACAATTGACAGATTGGCAGGTATCATTTTAAATGTCTTTAAACAACATGAATTATTGTTTCATGAATTTGAATCATAATTGGATGATCTATAATGATTTTATACTACCATAAAAAAAAACTTAAAATCACATTTTCACTTTAGAGAACCTGGAATGACCTTTTTATCATCTTTAAAGTTATTGAGAAGCTATTTTAACAGATTTTTCGTGTTATTTTTTACCTTTACTAAATCGCTAGTTTCGAGCATTTTAAATCCATATAGATTAAATCTATTTACAACGTTCTGTAAAAACAATTGCTATATAGATAAATCTATGTTGACGACGAGCGAAGAGGAATGAATTGACTCAAATCTGGAATTCTTTAATTAATATGAAGTACTATAGTTCTATAAAAAAATCTGATGTTGATTAACTGTTGAATTACCTAAAATAAGCCTTGAATGATCTTTAATAATATATTTTGTCTTAAAATGATCTGGAATTACGTTAAATCCTTAGATTACTTTAAATAACTTTGAATGATAGATAAATGACTAATTGACCGCGAAAGACTGCTCGATGATATGACAAAACACTATAAATCTTTTAGTTCTAAATGTTATTACCATAATAATCTTAAATAACCATGTAAAATGTTTTTCAATTACCTTGAATCATTCAACTCATTGTTTGATAAATATGACTTTAAACAATCGTTGAATGATTTTAAGTAACCTTAAGTCACCATGGGATAATGCCCTTACAAGAACTTGAATGACCTATAATGATATATTTTGTCTTAAAATGACCTTGAATTACTTTAAATAACCTTGAAGGACCTCGGAAAGATAATGCATGATCGTTAGATGACTAAATAATTTTGAATTATCGTTAGATTAATTATTAATTGACCTAACGGTTATTACCACTTCAAATGATTTTTAAATTACTCTAAATAATCTTAAATAACCATAGAAAATGATTTTTAATTACCTTGAAACATTCCGAGTCATTGTTTGATTAAGATGAATGATATTAATGTTACCCTTAAGTGACAATGGGATAATTTTGAATAATTGTTAGATGACCTAATCGATCTAGACTAACTATTTGATGACTTTAGATCATTTTTAGAAAGCTTTAATGACCATTGAAACTAGGTTAGTTGATCTTGAATAACTTTTAGTGGTCGTTTGCTGACCTTTAACTATTTCTAATAATTAGCACTTTAATTTTTAACTATTTGAGTGATTTAGAATTGATTAAATTTTATTGGATACATTTTAATGATCGTTAGGTGACCTTGAATGAAAATTTAAAAGTTTCTAGTAATTTGTTCGTCAATTTGTAACTAGTTAAATGATTTATGATTCTAAGATCACGTTGATTCTGAAATATTCGAAGGTAATGCATATGTGAAATCCATTCCTGAAGGTGATAAAGATGTGAAATCCATTTTATTAATTTATTTTAGTTTATGAATTCCATATGATTTTTATTCAATGTTTTTACATTTGACTTTGCAAAACTACAAGTAATAAATATCTTTTAGATGTCTTATTTTTATATTATTTGTTGTTTATTGTGATAGTTTTGATTTCGATTTATGATATTTTTGATATTACTGTTTAAAAAACATATTATTTATTGTGTAATTACGGTATTTTCACTTATCTCTCACTGTAATTTTAGTAAAATGTCTAACATATTTATTATGCCACAGCGTTAATTAATTTATAGCGTGTCGCGTTTAAGTTAATTCTAGTGTTTGAAGAGCGGATGTTAAATTGGGGGAGTAACGTGGATGAATTGATTGTGCCACGTTAATACATCCGTGGGGCGAGTAATGGTCTACGTTGGACTTAGGAGTAATTGAGTGAATGTTCTGAATACGGAGTTGCTAAAACTGTTGCGACAAAAAAAAACGCCTCGAACGCGTATTCGCCGGAAAAACCTCGCTAATTTAACTCGGATTTCCATTCATCACGCACGGCATGCACGTGTCACTCGCTTTAATTATAACCGTTTTTATCACGTAATTGCACGAAAGCTGCTGACCCCCGATAAATATTCATATCGCAGCAGCACGATTAAATATTCTGTATCGGTAGTTATCGTCTACATGTGGATTCATATTAGGTTAGTTTTAGATTAAATATTCAAATGAATTATAATTGACAAAATATTTTAAGGTTAGGTTAATATAATGTAGTTCATTGAGATAAGTCAGGAATACGCTAGTTTAATGTAGTATTAATTGACAATAACTCGGGATAAGGTTGAGATTGAGCTACATTAATGTATATCAGATTTAGGTTTATCGATAATTTATTGAGGTAGGTTAGGAGTACGCTTATGTTTTATTGGTTGAGATAGGTCAAAAATACCGTGAAATAAAATGAAATACGCTGAGGCAGGTCAAGAGTAAGCTAGATAAATTTATATCTAATTTAGGTTAATATCAATTCACTGAGGTAAGTTAAGAATACGCTTACCCAATACATAATTGATTGAGATAGGTCAATAATACTGAGATATCATAAAATACGCTGAGGCATGTTGAGAGTAATCAGATTATATTTAATTTGTGTTATTGATTAAAGCAGGTGAGGATATTTGTATAGTTTAGACGAATAAATAAAATACGACATTAATGAATGATTTTATTATATATAAATATGAAATGTTTTCTGTGAGGATAGTAAGGATGGAGAAAACTGTAGCAGTTAATTTAGTATTTTATAACATCATAAAGCTGTATTACTTTATAAGAGCCCCTCGGCCAATATGTAATTTGTAATAAATGTGTGTAAAGTTTCTAAGTAGAAAAGTCCGGCAAGCTAAATTGGAAATAATTTTTTAGCACGTGCTGTGAATTATTAAAAGTGCATGCTTCTGTATTAGATGCGATGCAGAATTTTTAAGTTTTGATCAAAGTTCAGATGGAAACATAAGTGCTACCGTAAACATAAACACATGAAATACGTGCCAATTTATTAAAGGAATGTTAACCTTATTAATTATTAGTGTGACTAAGTAATAATTTAATTAATTCTATCAGGGTTAGACTGGAAAAACATTCTGAAGAATTAAGTCTGCCTATGATTCCTAAGCTCAAAATTAAGTGTATTTTTTATGTATGTGTCTATTGATATATTTTGTTAACAGAAAATCCAAAGCATCATAATAAATAAAAATAATAAATTGTATTTGAGTTTGATTATAATCTAAATCAATTAACATTTTTTTAAATTTATTTAGGATATAAAATGTTTCTGTTATTTAAAAATATGAATTCAGTTATCTTTAATAAAGTCTATCGTAATAAATAAAACAAAATTAGTTTCACTTCCTTAACAGGCACAATAAAATACTGTGTGTATTGTCTACCATAGCAGTTTATTCAAGAAATAATGCAAGTTCTAGGTTAACTGGCAGTGTGGCCAACTATCAAAACAACGTGGCCGCTTATTGAACAGATAGTGGTTCAGGACCATCGACGATTGACCCAAATAATCGCGATTTATGGCGATTCTGGAAACTTGGCAACGATCCGGACGAATACGCGCCCTCCGTAGAAACTGAAAACACCGCCGAGGGAGGCGAGCACAATGGACAATGTCACGACCAAACGTTCGCATGTAAACAATTTGCATAAAGTTTGCGGGAATTTTCAAAATGTACGGCCGACTTTGCAATTAAATTCGGTGCGAAGTTTACATCTGACCCCAGGAACGTCGTGTCTAGTTAACCAACAATCGCCCGAAACTGTTATTGCCTCCTAAAGTTGCATCTATGTCCCGGCGACGTGAAATTAAACTTTATGTGTGCGGGAACTATCTCCTTGTATAAAATGAATTTAGTGGTGTTGGTTTGAAGGATTTAAGCGGGTATATACAGGACTATATTAGACCGTATACCCGGCGCATCCACCGGAAGTTAAACAGCAGATGTATGTACCAAGTACATACATAAACATAAAGATAATAAATGTAGTGATATTAGGTGTGATTATTTTAAGATCTAAAAAAATGATATATCCAAACAAAAATAATTACTTCTTTCTGTTAACAATGATAATTCTGTACACGTTCTCCAAGCAATACATCCGCCGGCATAAAAGAAATGCGCTGCTATGTTATAGAAATAAACTACGTTCGAGTCTGATGCCGGTTGATACCCAAGGGTTTACCTTTCGTAGTGCAGACACTAATACGTTAAAGCCCATTCTTACAAAGAGGAAAATGTTATAATGTCCGAAACCCTCCGGGCAACCCAAATTATCAGTGTTGCTATTGTGTAAAGGATTTTATTATGTGTGTCCGAGCCGTACAAATCCTGGAATAATACACGTAATCATAGCAAAAAAAATGGAAACTAATAATTGTAAAACTTATCCATTGTGCTGCGAAATATGTTTGGGATTTTGATATAATTAAAGTTGCAAAGGAATATTATTATATTCAACATGTTATGTGTTTAATACATATATTTATTAAACATATTGAATGGGTTATTTTCTATAATAACATTCTGTTATTTTTTAATAATTATAAGTAACTTTTATAAACAAGAAATAAAGATTAATATTAAGATATTTTCTGACAAACCATTATTGTTAATTTTCGATATACCTAACGTAGCTATTAAGCAGATAACACATTAAACTAATGAAAGTATCCGGTGACAAATTATTGTGAGGATTAATTAATTTTTACAGGGGGGCGCATTTTTCCCCGCGACGGAAAATCAATCAGCGTGACAGGCCGACAGCGATTTAACAGACCCGTCACCGCGCTTTCCTGAAGGAGGGCAAACAAACGGACCGGAAGCTCTTAAGTTTATGCAACACATACACACAAAGCAGGCGAGGGAGAGAGCACGGAATACTAACAAATGCCTTCCGGCTCTTCGCACGAATTAATTTTATACAATTTCATACATGCGAGTAAACGTCTCAGCATTTAGGTCGCACTGGATTAATCCCCGTGCGCTGCCGAAAGAAATTCCTTCATTAAAGTTTATTAGGTAAATAAAAACAGTGTTTCCTGGAAATATGGCGCTTCTTGATTATAACATCTCATGTACAGTAGTAAACTGGCGAGGCTGAGTTCACCTTCACCTTCGTTACCAGTACATCTAGGCGTTTAGTCTTAAACATTAATCACGCGGTTCTTAAGATCTCGCTATGACCATATAACACGTAGTTGTTTATAAAAATAATGAAAACATATTACGAAATGAAATGTGTGAAGGATTTCACACGCCATTTACTTTCATGAGTATTATAACTACACGATGTTGGCGCCTCCACCATTTATTCACTGCGGATTAAACATTTTCACTGCAGAAATGAACTTCTCGTTATTATAATAATATATAGCTTTATATTTTTAGAATATAATGTTCATCTATATAAAATAAAACAATATTATTTATATATGAATATAAATTTTTAGTTCGACTCATTTTATTTGTGGCATTTATACAATTTCAATTTTATTGTAATTTTAACTGCAGCAGTGTGTTTATGATTTTTAAAATACACCATACCAAGGCTGTGATGGTAGGTTTATTAATGAAATAGGTTTTGTTTTTGATAAGAAATAAACTAGTAATCAATATCGATTAACAATAATATGGACATCTCTATTTTCAATTCGTGGAAGGCAAGACACCGATGGTGGACGCACTAATTAACTCATTGGCGACCAAGACAAAATAAACGAGGAGTTGGAAGACCGCAACAATGATGAAAAGGTGCGATCTACAAAGTAGCCGGAAGAAAGTGGTACTTAATTGCCAACAATCGAAAGGAATGGCAAAAACTAGGAGAGAGAGAGAGAGAGGCAAAACATGGCTAGGGAAGAAGAATATTTTTAATGCTAATGAATATAACTCATTTTCTTATAGGCTACAAAAGTACCATAATTGCGAATCAATTAATAGTAATCGGTAATTATGATTATTTAATGCATATATAGGCAACCAAATACACATATCACAATTTTGTAATTTCAAATTCAACGACTTTAAACTGTTATATAGTTTTTCTTTCTTTGGGGATGCCGAGTACGTGAAGACTTATTATTCATTTTTTTTTAAATACTTATATCGACAACTAAATGTACATTTATACAAATTTATTTATAATTGAAATGATTGGAACTCATTAGCTTAACAAGTTCCAGAGGTACTAGATCTCTAATTATAGTAGTAGTAGAAGTAGTGTTTTTGGCTATCGACCGCGTGGTCCTTCCGCAACGTGTCATTTGTGTTTTTGTGTGTGTGTGTAAATGAGCTTGTTACTTTAAAGAATCGCCCCCGTCACTCTAAAGTACCAATAATTGTATCCCAATGGTGAATGGTAGCGGTAACCCGTCCAACTGCTGACCCGAACTAACGTTGCTTCACTCTTGCTAACGCTAGTTCGGCCGCAACCGAATGCGCCCCACCGACGTGTGGAAATTATAATTTAACTGATTATGACCAATAAAACAAACTTTTTTATATAGTCAACCAAATACACGCAGATGTCTACGATTCCACTTCCATACAGTAAAACCCAAAAATGTATCCGTTCTTGTGGCACATTAGGGTTTGAAAACATAGATAATAATAATAATACTTTTATTAAGGAGATACACCATTTAAATTTAAATGAAGTTAATTAAAATACGAAATTTTGACAATTTTGAGATTCAAAATAAAAATTGAATAACTAAAAAACTAAAACAATTATCTAGATCTAGCTTCAAACAATTCCGAAACTATAGTACTAAACATCTGATGTAAGACAATGGTTTTAAGTTTTCTGTGCAACAGCTATCGACCAGCGGTTTCAGGCTGAAATTATCTGTTATAGAAGCATCATGATTGCTAATGTCTTATTGATTTAACAGTCTATGTTCTTCAAACGTCATGATCGCTATGTCATTGTGAAATGAAGAAATGAATTGATAGATGGTGTTTTAGGAGTGCTTAAATCGAAGTGGAATCGAAGGGGATTACGTTAAACTATATTTAAAAAAAATATATTTCAAATCTTATTATTATATTTCATATATAGGCAACCAAATGTCGATCTTTGTAAATATACTAATTAAACATTAAATAAATCCGGTATAACGCATTAATAGAGTTTATTAATGAAACTGATTTTGACCTCGATAATAATTATTAACATTTCATTTGTTGTATAGGCAACCAAATATACGCGTCTGTTTTATTATATTTCTGCTTACAACTCCACCATTCTAAGGTTATTCTTTGTAAATTTTTTGAAGTAATTGAATGTTTTGGCGAACTGTGACTGCAAAATTTTCACCATTTCTGTAGTGAATTTTTACCATTTCAATTGGTTGTTGTGAATCGTTACATTTTTACTAATGGCGTAGTTTTTACTTGTCAAATGTCAAAAGATGACAGCTGCCCAGATAGTGGGCTATTCAAAATGAAACCTCTTATTGAAAAACCTTTTAGATGGGCATCGATAAGGAGTCGGAGCAACAAAAAATATGTAAGAAATTGAAGAGTAAATGCATTTGTAATATTAATAACAGTTAGATAAGGTTAGAACAGTTGAAAAGTGGTCATAGTGGGATGTGGAATAAAAGTGAAGGGAAAACGTGTACTCGGTTCCATTACAAATATTAACATGCAAAGAGAGGAGTGAGAAACGCAATGGGAGTGGATGGGCAGAGAAGCACGTGAAAAAAAATAGATATGGGCTCTGGAAATAACAAATGAATAATATAGAATTTGTAGAAGTAATGTGGAATACTCTAAAAAAAGTATCATTACAAGACAAACATGTAGAGAAAAACAGGGAACTTCCATGTGGGAGGTAAAATTCTAAGAGGAGTGATTAAAGATTTCACGGAGGAAGAGTTATAAAAAAACATTTGGTGAAGTAAAACAAGAAAAATAAGCAGGTATGGACGAATTAAAAACTGAGATGTTAAAGAAGATAGAAATGAGAAGGAAAACAGATTTAAGAAACTGGTAAATCAGATGTAGAGAAGGAAAACTTAAATACCTGCATCATAAAAAAATGGGGATTATGTACTTGTTACACTTTTTTGTTTTCGTTGTAATGGAGAAATCTTACACGAGGCCCATAGAAGCCGATCCTCTGGGTAGTGTCAGATTCTTACTGAGTAAAACTACACTCAACTGCTTAACAAATTTTGTATTTTTCATGGCAGTTTACTGATTGTTTTTTTTTAAATGACTATTTAGTGAATTTGAGTTCGTGATGTATATTAAAATTTGAATAAAGTATTGTTATGGATTAGGTGACGTGTTTTCATCCAGTTGCAGTTGACGTTACCTTTCACCTGATGGGCATATTGACTCAACATGATATTGAAGAAAGTAGATATCAAATTTGGTATTATGACTGCTGGTCAGCTGAAGGGCATAATCTTAGACTCTAGGGATATTTAATTTCGAGCTCAGCTGATTGTTAGAGAGATAGTTATATCTTATTCAGGGCAACCATATGTCATTTTTGACCATACACTGCTCAAACCCATTAACGGCAATTACATGCAAATAATTTAGGACATCTGAAAGATGCTCTACATAATTGACACATAAGGAATTATCAGCATCGCATTCTTCCGGAGTATCCGCAATACTTAACAAGAACTACCAAAACTAAAGTGAAATACTGTATCCTAAAATTGATAGCTGTGCTAAATATCATTTTGTTAAAGGATTTAGACTCTGGTAACCATTATTATTTATACACATTTTTTTTAATACATAAATCGAATACATAATGTATAATATATTTAATATAATATTTAAATAAGGGCAACTGAATAAACATCTATTTTCCTAAATTCTCTGTTTAAAACTCTAAATTTATCCATCGTAAAGCTATGATAAGGTTAATTTTGGAAACAAATTTGAACTCCATTATAATATAGGTATGTACATTAAGAAAACAGATTTTGTATTTAATCACCATTATTATTTTTATATAGGCAACCTAATACACCGATATGTTTATTGAATTGATTATAACTCTTAAATTTACTCGTTCTAATAACACAGTGGAGTTTTGAAAAAAATAGATTTAAATTTTGATTACTATTATTATTTTATTATATATATATATATATATATATATATATATATATATATATATATATATTATTATATATATAAGTAAATAGATTTAGGATTATTATTTAATGTTTGTAGGCAACCAAATACGCACATCTGTTTAGAATACTACTGCTTAAAACTCACAAATTATATTATATTCATGTCGATTTTGTTTACATAGGTAATCGAATTTACTTCAATTTTTATTACTTATAGTATTCTAAATATATCTATTCGAAAGTTATTAAGGTTTCTGTTTCGTAAACAGATTTTGACATACCAAATATGCATTTTTGTTTAAAATTCTTCGTTTATAACTCGTAATATCACACTGGACACAACGGGCCTAGGTACTCTGGTCAATGATTTGATCACCCTTGGAAAACTCGATCCAGATTACTGGTAATTATTTTATTCATATATAGACAACCAAAATTACATTTCTGTTTGTAACTCCAGTGATTATAAATTCAAATTGATTCATTCTAAAGCTATAAGAAGTTTATTATGAAAACAGATTTAGATTGCGATCACTATTATTATTTAATTGTTTACAATAGGCAACCAAATACACATATATGTTTATATATTTATTTCTTTGACAGATTATAACTCGTAAATTTACTCGATCTAATGACACTATAGAGTATTTTAAGAAACCAGATTTTAATTAGTATTATTAATTTATTTTATATACAAGCAACCAAACATACACACCTTACTGCTCATAACTTATAAATGAATTTATATTAACGTTAAAATGGATCTCTTTACCAGTTATAAGCAGTAAGATTATAAAACAGATTTCAATATTAATTTCTATTTTATTTTTATATAGTTTAGTTTAGTTTATTTGTTTTACAAAATTTGTTTAAATAAATACATAGATAAATGCACTAAATAATCACTTTAAAATTAGGAGTATATATCTTGAAGGCGGAGTTCACGATTTTAATAATAATAATTTATTTACGGAATCTCCTTTACAAAAAACATTACTACATACATTTAAAATACATTAAGTAATACAAAAAATGGTTTTAAAATTAAATTATCCAACCCCAATGATTCAATAAAAATAATAATTCAATGTTACTCAATGTTACTCTAATTGTAAGTAAATTAACTAAATTGACAAAATATGTAAAATAAATTTGAATCTCTTTGTTTGCCTACTAATTGTAAAATCTCTCTTTGTAATTCAACTAATTATAACTCTAAATAGATCAATTTTTAGGGAAAATAAAGTTTTTTAAGAAGACATATTTCAATTAAACTTAAATTACAATTTAATTTTTATATAGATTTTAGCTACCAAATTTGCAGATAACCAAATGTACACCTCTTTTCAAATTAAATTGATCTGTTTTAATGAATTTATATAGTTTATAAAGAATTTATTCTTATTTTTACATTTTACAGGCAGCCAAATGCACACCTCTGTTTATAGTCTTTTAACTCGTAAAGAGATCTGTAATATATGTGGACAATGTTGACGCTCTATTTATTTTATGACTGTAGTATTTATATTTATTTACATTACTCACTGTTTGTGTATTAATGTGCATTCTTTTATATATGGAATTGTATTTATTTTGATTCACTTTAATTCCATCAGTTGTAGAATAAACACTTGTTTTTAAATCCACGAGTTATTATTATTACCTCTACCGTAATACAGAATAATCAATTCTTAACTTTGTTACCGAATAGCTGCTTCTTTATAGATTACTGCTTTAAATGATTTTGCTCAATTTATTCGATTAGGATAACAAAAATTAAAATCATATTTTTTAAACATCACATTCATATAGAAGAATTAATTAAGGGTCATAAATCCTAATCTAATTTTAATTGAAAGTAATAACTATTAGTACCAATAAGTTTATGCATATTGTAATTTGACGTTATGGACGATATTAACGATTCCAATTAATCAAAAGCAGTTAATGTAGATTTTCCATCGCATTGCAGAAACACATAATTCCCAAGTTATTAATAGTCGTCGTTAATAATCCGAATAAACGCAAGTCATTCTGTAATTATTTAGTCACATATATCAACATTAAATAATAATTTCACGCCGTTTTAATTATTCAAATTGCCAATGTATTATTTCCTCTATTTGGTGCTATAAAGTGAATAATATTCCATTGTGGACGTTTATTTGAATACATTTCATAAAATAATTTATTATTCATGAGTGCAACACCTTCGACCTACTGCACGGGTGTGATATATGCAGTTGTAAACTAAATACTAAATATTTGTCCAATAATATTATGTAAATGTTAATTTAAATTAGTTTTATATTTATGTTCTGTGGTGAATATAAATTAATGCATTAAATTACGTTTTTAAATATTATATAAAAAGCAGATTACGGAGTCATGCTAAAAATGGATGCATTTATCCGTAACTCCGGGAATCGTTAAAAATAATGATGGCCTTAAATCGGTATTTACGTTAGGACAGAGCGTACTAGAATAAAAATGCCTCTTTTATATCAGCTAGGACGTAATTAAAAACTATCTATATATTTTTAAAAGAAATGTTTCTTATTAAATGTACACAATAAATGATACTCTAGTGATAAGAGAAAGTTGAAATATGGTGGATGCGCCGGGAAATCAATTGTCATAATTTATAAATAATAAATATTTATGTTTTATTTTAACGTATTTTTAATATTAAATTAAAATTATTGACGTATCGTATTCAGAAACATAATGGCAACACTTAAAACTCAAATTTATAGAAGAAAAATAACTTTTTGCGAATAGAAAAATTAGTAAAAAATTATTTATAGAAGATTTTCGAATGTTTAAAATCTATTACTAATAAACGTATTACTAATATTCACATTAAACAATCGACGTATCATATGTAGAAATAACATGGCTACACTCAAAACTCAAATCTATAAAATTAAAACCACTTTCTTTTACACTTTATTATTTTTTTTAATATACTGTCACAAAAATAATTACTTTCAAATCTCTATAATCTATTATTAGCGAACGTATTCTTATTATTATTAAATAAAACAATTGATGTATCATATGTATAAACAACATGGCGATACTCGAAACTAATATTTATTAAATAAAAACTACTTTCAGTGATTAATAAATTGTAAAAAAAATATGCACAAGAGGTATTAGTTTCAAATCTATTCCTAATAAATGTATATTTAAAATTTACATAAAACAATTGACTTATCATATGTAGAAACAACATGGCGAACTCAAATTTATGAAATAAAAATAAATTATAAATATGTTCACTGGAGGAATTAGTTTCATATTCTTAAAATTTATTGCTAGTGAACGTATTTTTATATTCACATAAAACCATTGATGTATCGTAGTATCTAGAGACAACATGGTGACGCTCAAAAATTACATATATGAAATAAAAGTTTTCTGTTATTAAACAAATTGTAAAAATATCTTCACAACAGGAATTAGTTTCAAATCTCTAAAATCTATTACTAGTAAACAAATTTTTCATATTCAGGTAAATCAATTGACGTATCTCATAAAAAACAAAACAGTGATTCTCAAAACTTTATTTGATTCATTTGTACTTTACAATATCCTGTTAAAATATGGTAAACGGTAAATGGTAAATTGAGATACATATATTAAAAAATACAAAAATTTAGGGCACAGGATTTGCGGGCGGAGTTCACCATGTGTTCTTCCACTCAGGACCCTTCTGCTTCAGATGAAGAAAAAATTAATTGAAAAAAAAACTACTTTCTGGGATCAGAAAAATTGTAAGAAATTATTCACAGCAGGAATTAGTTTAAAATCTTTAAGATCTATTAATTATTTTCCTAAAACAATGGACGCATCTTATATGAATCGATAAAAAATATGTTTAATTAAATTGTGTAATACGTTAAAAAATAAAAAATAATGCGGCAATATGTAAAAAAAAAACGTGAAAACGTAATAAGATCAAAATCTGTCACGTATAACCAGAATTTTATCGAATCAAACAAAAAGAAAAGTTTGACCCTCTGGAACGAACGGACGTGTTACTATTAAAAATTGACGGCGCAAAGTGTTCGCTTTAAATTGAAACGTCGGGCAAAGGTGAGGATTTGGAAGGATAGGAAGCTTACCCTTTTTCATCCGGGGCGGCGCACATTCGCCCTAAACGCCGACGGTGTTAGATGTGGAAATAGAGGTTATAACATATAACTCGTTCTGTAGTGACATGGGGCATGACGAGAGAGGACATTAAAACGGGGCTTAGCGGCGGCGGCGGTAGGTGGCCGAGGGAAGGGCGGCTTATAATCTGGTGGAATGTTTCGGTGGGTGGATATAAATTATTCCAGTTCCGTGGGGCCCGATGAACGCTCTCGCCTGTAAACCGGGACAGGACGCCTGACGTGATACTTTGTCTCTATCTGGAGACTTTTTAAAAAGAGCCCACCCCTCAAAAGCCGCCCCGCGAAAGTGGGCCTTTCGCGTCGCCGTCACCGCACATTTTACATTAATTACAATAATAGATTTCATGGAAATCGTCCGCGTCCGGAGGGATATTTTAAAAGCGGATGACTAGGATTCGCACTATTCAGGCCGGATTTTATGTGGACCACGAGAAAATAAAAAGAGAATTTTAATTTAAATTTGAATAGAATAAAGAAATTCATTTGATAACTAAAAGTTAGAGATTTTAAAGGCATCAAATTTAAATCAATTAAAATTTCATTTCAAATGTATTTTTTAAGTTTTTATGAAAATAATAATACTTATTTAAAAATAAAGTTAAGAGATGATTTGGCTAGTTGATTATGGATTTTTGATAAGAATATTGTAGATAACAATCTCTTTCAGGTATATGTTATTAGAAACGGCAGTAAATTTTTATTCTGTTATTTATTTCATCAACGTAAATTTATATAAATATCAAAGGATATTTAAGTTTAAAAATTTTGATATCAGTGATTAATTGAATATTTCATAATAATAATTTATAATAAAAGATAATAACAAATAATTAAAAAAAACAGTTTGTTTTTTAGTTATATTAGTTTAGATAGTTTTAGTTATTAGTTTGCTTATATATTATCATCAGTAATATTTTTAATAAATTAAAGTTAAAACTTCTATCAACCAATGTTAACCAAATTCTGCATCCCCCGAAACGCAAGTATTCTTTCTAAATATCAATATCCCTCACAATTTATGAATTTATTTGTGCGAATCATCAGGACAGTTCAGCTAGCTAGTAAAAATACTTTTCTGACATCATTAAATTCAAGACAGGGCAGAAAGACCTTAGGTCTATAGCCCAGATGAACTAACACCATTTATTTATATCCATGTTCAATGTTATTATGTATTGTTATTGTATTTAAATAACGATTATTGTATATATAACAATTATTCGTTTTAAATTAATTTATAAATGCATGTTGATGAAATATATAGTAGATTAAAAATATAATGTAGTACTTAAGAATGTATTAATAATAAGAATATTGAAATGCCACGGTATGCATAAATTAGACGTTAATCAACGATTTTATTTCTTATATTAGGATGAACAAGGTCGTGAATTACGCCATGCGATTCAGATATAAGGGAATCGATCCGCAAAATTTGCATATAGCTAGGAGGATTGAAATGAGATTAAACTTGTACGTTATTAGAGGCAATGTTTAGAATAAATTATATTAGAGGGGAGTATATTTCACGACAAACATAATAGGATTTTGTTATATGAAATTAAATAGAATACTATTCGATAAATAATATATACAAATATATTTATACAGATTCGTATAATAATAATAATAATACTTTATTCATGTTAATATTGATGGGTACACCCTTTTTAGAAGTGATAGGCAGAATAGAGGTGAAGGGGTAGCTATTTACATAAAAAATAAATACCGGGTGCGACGTCTTATAACCTCTCAGGATATAGAGCAAATTTGGGTCCTGTTTACTTTAAATAAAATTAAATACGGATTAGGAGTTATATACAGACCACCATCATGCTCACATGTACAATTTCTTGATATTTTCGAATCAACATTGACAGAATTATGTCTTGATTCTACCGATATAATATGTGTTGGAGATTTGAATATCGATCTGCTAAAATTTGATGGCATTCCTACTTGTGATTTATTAAATGTACTTGAAGTGTTTGAGTTGAAGCAGAGCGTGCAGTCTCCAACTCGTATAACGGCTACAACATCGTCATTATTGGACTTAATAATCACTTCTAAATCGCTTATAGTTACGGCATTAGATACTGTCAATGTGCCAGAGATATCTGATCACGAACTTGTACATTGCACTTTAAATATTTTGGGTAAAAGTGAGCCAAGTGTTATTAGAACATATAGAGACTACAGCAAACTAGATTATAATCAATTCAAAGCGGATCTGGAATCTATACCATGGAATAATATTTTTGACATAGATGATATTAATGAGAAAATACTTTTCTTAAATCAAAATTTATTGACCCTATATGACTTACATGTTCCCTTAATAACTCGTCGTTTCACTAAAAAGTGCAGTCCATGGATTACCGAAACTATTAAAAAGCTTATTTCAGATCGCAATGCTGCATTAAGTAGATATAAGAAGACTAAGTTCTGTGAATACTGGGAATTTTATAAAAATCTTCGTAATGCAGTTACATCTTTAATCAGGCATGAAAAGAAAGCGTTTGTTGAATATCAGTTACCAGTTGGCAGTAATATGTGGCAATCTTTTAATAAACTGGATATTTATAAAAAGAAGCCCAAAGTTGAAATTCCAGAAAATTTAAAAGATGCGAATAAACTAAATGAGTTCTTTGTCAATTCCATTGTGACAAATGAAAATTATAATTTGGTAAAACTTTATAATGAAAACAAAATTGGGGTTGAGGAACTTCATTTTGTACCTATAACAGAAATCATGATCTTAAAGTATATTTGTAGCATTAAATCTAAAGCTGTGGGCCATGATGGAATTGACATAATATTCATAAAATTGTGCTGACCTTTCATACTTCCGTTCTTAAAAAACATAATAAATTTTTGTACTATTAACTCGGTATTTCCAGATGTATGGAAAGTGGCACATGTAATACCTCTGCCAAAAGTAACGACACTAAAAGATTTTAAGGATTTAAGACCAGTCAGTATTCTGCCAACGCTATCAAAGGTTATTGAAAAGGGGCTAAAGGAACAATTACAATTATTTGTTGATAGGAACAATGTTTTACCAGATACGCAATCTGGTTTTAGAAGTGGGCATAATTGCTGTACCTCTTTGCTAAATGTTGTTGATAATATTGTTAGGGAAACTGATAACGACAAATTAACAATATTGGTACTACTTGATTTTTCAAGCGCTTTTAATACAATAAATCATAATGTTGTGCTCGCCATTCTAAATTACATTGGTTTGAGTCCACAAGCAGTATTACTGTTTCAAAATTATTTATGCAATCGTTCACAACAAGTTGTTACTAGTAACGATATTTCGTTACCATTATTCGTCCAGAGTGGGGTACCCCAGGGATCGATCATCGGCCCCTTATTGTATATAATATATTCGTCGGTTTTAACAAAATATCTTAAATTCTGTTCATCGCAATAGACATGCAGATGACACTCAAATATATTTATCTTTCCAAAAGGACGACATTGCAGGCGCTTGTAATAAGATAAATGAAGACCTAAGTCTTGTGCCATGGTTTTTGGAAGAAAAAAACGAGGGAACTTGCAATGAAATATATAAATGGGACAATTTGTATCAATAATGTACCAATAGCTTTTCAGAGTGAAGTTAAGGTGCTGGGAGTCACAATAGATAAAGATCTTCGTTTTAAAAGTTATGTTGCAAAATGTTGCCAACGGGAATTTTATCAATTAAAAATATTGTATAGTTCTAGGCATTTATTACCACGGAATTGCAAAAAAATTCTTTGTGAATCTCTTGTGCTACCAAACTTTTCTCATTGCGATGTGTTATACGGGCCGTGTCTAGATGTTGCAGCCGCTAACAAAATTCAAAAATTACAAAATAGCTGTGTACGTTTTGTATGTGGAATACCTAGAAGGCAACCAGTTACGGCTAAAAGAAGAAGACTAGGATGGCTAAGTATGCAACAAACACGACAAATACACCAAGTATTATTATTTAAAAAATAATTACTCACAATTGTCCTCAGTATCTACATAATAAAATAGCATACAGAGGAGACGTTCACAATATTAACATTAGATTTAAAGGTACATTAACACCCCCTAAGCATAAAACAGCCTTTTTTTGTCGTTCTTTTTCTTATCAAATTTGTAAATTAATAAACCAATGCCCGACTTATATATTAGGATTTAGTAAACAAAAATTTGTTCTGCTCTATAAAAATTGTTTCATTAATGTATAAATTGTTGAGAATGATCTTTTTTTTAATTGTAGTGCACTATCTATCGCTTTTCGAACAGATTAATGTTAAGTTTTAATGTCTTAGGTTAAGTTGAAAAACAGCTAACATATTGTATGTAAAGCTGAACTTCGCCATATTTCTACACACATAAATATGTAATTAAAAGTTTTATTTTATTTTATATTTTATGTTGTTAACAATGTATGTATTCTGTATTATATACAGTAGACGCCGCTTATTAGAATCACGGATAATGTTATCAATCGGATATTGTTATCACTTTTGCGAAGAACGGGCCGAACGTGTAATACTACATACAAAAATTTTCGTTTATAGTAATCATGATTTCGGTTTATGTTATCATTTTTACTTTCCCTATATACGAAGTATATATAGGGGAAGTATTGTGATCGTGATTTTTTTTTGAAAATTTTTTTTGCGGAAATATCCGTTTTGAGGTCCCCCGAGTCCATTAAACTAATTTCTGTAAAAAATATTTTTTGTCTGTGTGTATGTCCGTAGGTGCTGTATCTCAAAAACGACTGATCCGATTGAGATGAAACTTTAAACTTAAGGTTTTATCGTTAAAAACTGGAACTGAAAAGCTTTTGGTAAACATTCATAAACCGGAAGTGGGTGTTTACTCGAGGCGTTTTTTGTTTTTTTCCGATATTTTTTTTAATATGGAAAATATTACAAAACTTTTCGAACAAAAGTTAAAGAGAATGAGAAACTGATCAAATTTTGTTAAAATATATTTTTCATAAAATTCTTAACTTTCGAGAAAAAAAAAAATAAAAATTGAAATTTTTGACATTTTTTGCCAATTGCTAATAAACTATTGAAGCAACATGAAAGTTATATAACAAATAATTGTAGAGAATTCAAAATGTTACGTTATTATAGTTTGTTACGTTATATATTTTTATTTAAAATAAAGTTTTGTTTTTCGGCTATTATTATCAATCGGTTATTGTTATCAAAAACCCCGAGTCCCGTTGTGATCACATTAAGCGGCGTGCACTGTATTATGTTTGTTGAAATAAAAGACAATTATTATTATTATTATTATTATTATTACAAGAATGCTTACACAAGTCAATTACAAAGTCCTAAATCTATGCAAATAATCACTATTTATAAATGTTTATACATAAATGTGTAGTAGCTGGGTAAAGAGAAAATCATGGGCAGTAAATTAGGGAATATAAGTGAAATTACTAGAATGGTTTTGAATAATATTTACAAGAATATGTTAAACTATCTATTAAAAATTAAAATTAAAAATATGCAATTAGTAAAATAGTACAGGAAACAAGTAATTAAAAACTATTTAATAAATATATAAATATGTTAATATGTTACACAGTAAAATGATAAAACTATTAAAAGTATATCAACGAGTAAAATATAAATAAATAAATATACTATAAAGTTACATAACCATATACATTAAAACTAAAAATCAGTTAAGAGAATTTAAATCCTAAATAATCTTCCCAAATGTAGAATGCATTAGAGACCAATAGATCTTTTATAGTTTTGCTAAACTTTTGTGATCCTTGATCTTCTGAGGTAGTATGTTTAAATATCTAACGCTATAATATCTAATACTTAATATTGAGATTTTCTTAAGCGGATAGAATTTTGATAGATTAGATTAGATTAGATGTTGTATGGGTGGCACCAGCGCCTATTCCATTGCGACCTTTCCAGGCCTATTGTAGATCCCTGTTTATCTCAGATGACCAGCTCTAGCTTTGCCTCTTTGATTAGTCCTATTAGCCCTGCCAGAGGGGCTTGGGTATAAGTCTCCGCTTGGGTTTGTATTGCATAGCTTTTGATATCTAATCCTTGCTAGACCCTTGCAGTGGCATAGGATGTGGAACGAGTCCTCTTCTTCCTCTAGGCAGAATCTGCATGATGCTTCTTCCACCAGGCCTATTTTGCTCATATGTTTGTTGAGCTTGCAGTGTCCTGTTATCAGGCCTACTATTGTTTTGACCATTTTCCTGTCTTGGTTCAGGAGTTCGGTCGTGAATTTTGGCGATTGTTTCTTAAGGAACTGTTTCGCCTGTCTCTGTCCTGGTGAGTTCGTCCACCAGGTATGGGCTTGTGTCTCCACCCATTTTTTTATGGATCGTTTGACTGTGGTTTTGTAGATTCCGCAAGAGGGTTCCGGGCCAATTACTGCCTTTGACGAGCCTTGTTTGGCCAATTCGTCTGCTATGTCATTCCCCGGATATCCTCCGTGTCCTGGGACCCATGTGATTGTTACTTTTTTGTCTCAGCCAAGTTGGTTAAGAGCGCGTATACAGTCCCACGCTAGCTTAGATTCGACCTGTGTGGAGCTTAGTGCTCTTAGTAGCGTCTGGCTGTCGGAGAATATAGCAATTGACCTACTTTTGGTGTCTTGTCTTGCTATTTCTCTTGTGCTGTGGTGAAGAGCTATCGCCTCTGCTTGGAACACCGTGGTGTCCTTGGTGAGACTGACAGAAATCTTTGTCTCGGGTTTTGTGCCGTATATACCTGCTCCTACCCCTTTGTCGGTCTTTGAGCCGTCCGTAAACCAGCTTGATTCTGCTTTGGTAGGTTGGCCTTCGACCCAGTCCTCTTTTTGTGGGATTAGAACCTTGTATTTCTTTTCGAAATTGTATTTTTTCACCATGGCATCGCTAGGCATTGCTGTAATCGCGTTAGCCTTCAGCTCGTCTTCTAGCCATTGGTGCGTTTTTCCGTGTGATCGGAATATGGGCGCCTGTCCTTGCATCAGTCTGTATGATACGGACCTGGCTTTTCCTTGAATGAAGATGGTAGTGGTGGTATGTTCAAGATGGCTTCTAGGGCTGCTGTTGGGGTGGTGCTTAGGGCTCCTGTTGTACTGAGACATGCCTGTCTTTGTGTACTGCTCAGGAGTCCTATCGCCCCCTTTTGCTTTGTCCTAGTCCACCACACCACTGCTCCATAGGCTATCATGGGTCTTATCGACGAGTAATATGGCGGAGCGCAAAGTACGTTCTCTTTCTGAAAGTCAATTAAATTCAAGTTTTATAAGCGTTATAAAGATTTGTGCGTTATGTGGTGACAACATCGATAGTGACGAGTTTAGTTGTTACGTATGTGACAGTGTTTATCACCGTAACTGTGCTAAAACAGAGGATAAGTTTGGAGTGGCAGCCTGTTTTAAATGTGAAAAGAACGGGATTCAAAAATGTTCACTTCAAATCATGATTGCAATGAAGAAAGAAATTAGCAGTCTTTCGAAACAAGTAAGTCATCAACAACAATATATCCTAAGTCAAGAGGAAAAAATAATACAACTCACTCACTGCATAACTAACCTTAAGAACAACAACAAAAGCAAGGGGACAAACCAAGCAGAAAAGACAACGATATCTAATAAAACTGCAAACTCAAAGAATATTAAAATCTCGACGACAGATGGAGGCAGCAATATAAAATCAATAAATAAAAGTATGAACGAGGCTAGCATTAATCAAGGAGCCAACAAAAACCAAATTCATAAAAATACCATTTTAGTCGAGAACAAGGAAGAAGTAAAGAAGGTTGATGAACTCGCCGAAAAAAACAAAAACAATGATTGGACTCTAGCAGGACCGAAAAAAAGAACAAATAAACAGAAATCTTACAGACTAAATGGGAATAGCAACAATGAGGATCTTCCCGTAGTTGATACACCATCCCGCAAATGGATATTTGTATCCAGATTACATAAAGACGTAGACACGAATCAACTTAGATCTTATTTAAATAAAGCAGGAGAATACAAATTTATAATTGAAAAATTAACCCCGAGATATGCAGATGCAGACTACTCATCATTCAAAATAGGAGTGCCACTCGCAGCGGAACAACAAATTATAAACGAAATTTTTTGGCCAAAAAACACGTTCATTAATAGATTCTTCTTTAAATCGAAAAATGTAAATACTAAAAATTTTCGTGCATCAGTACGAAACAACCCGGAACGCTAAAGACTAAAAGTGGAATTTTAAAAATATTTCATCAAAATATACAGTGTTTGTCAACATCTTTTTATAACTTATGGACATTACTAGAAGACATAGACTGTGATGTGATGTGCCTCTCTGAACACTGGATGAACATAATGCAACTAGAAGCCTATAACTTTCCGAATTTAAAATTAGTTTCATTTTACTGCAGAGAAGAACGTGAGCACGGCGGAGTGGCAATTTATTGTCGTGAAAACATTGATTCAAAAATAATAGACCTATCGTTAATAACAGTGCGTCGGGTAATAGAATGCGCAGGTGCGGAAGTCAAAATAAATAATTTAGCTATTCTAATTGTTGTAATTTACCGCCCCCCAAATGGGGATACTGATATGTTTAATTTGCAATTTGAACGTCTACTTCTCAAACTTTCAACGCAAAAGAAAACGTTTTTTATAGTAGGAGATTTCAACATAGATCTGTTAAAAATAAATAATTCTAGCACTTACTTTAAAGCAATATTAGAAATGTACAATGTCCAATATTTAATAAATGAACCGACAAGGATTACGGAGACATGCAAGTCCTGCATTGATAATGTTTTAACAAATGCAACGGCAGATATTTATGCCCAGGTAATGGGTGGGGCGAACTCAGATCACAGAGCGCAGTTACTCGAATACCGGACATGCGATAGGATACAACAGCACCCTATTAAGCAAAGAATATTTTCGGATTCCAATATCAAGTCATTCTGCACAAATTTAGAAAATGAAACTTTTAATGACATCTCCGATAATTCACCTGATACTAAATACAACGTCTTTTTAGAAATATTTACTAAGCATTTCAACTCATGTTTTCCTTTTAAATATATTTCCATTAATAGTAAATCTCAGAAGAAATACCAATCTGATATAGTAAAATCAAATAAAGAAACTCTCATGTTATATGAAACATTGTCTAAATTTATACCTGAATATGTTTCTCAATATAAACAACAACAAAAAATCTATAATAATTTAGTGTCAGCTGAGACAAATAAATACTACGAACAAAGGTTAATAAATTCAAAAAACAAATCAAAAACATCGTGGAGCATAATACGGGAAATTACGGGGAAGCGACAGAATAAAACCATCCCAAAAAATTCAGACCTAGTCAAGTTGTCAAATGAATTTAATGTGTACTTCAATGAAATGTCATCTAAAGTGATAAATAACATGAATAGTAATGCGGATATAAGTTCGATTCCGTTCAATGAACACTCTATATTCCTAAATCCAGTAACCAGTCATGAAATAATATCAATTGTTAATAGTATGTCAAACAAAAATTGTTTTGGCTATGATGAAATCCCATTTTTTATCATCAAAAAGTGCATTAAACATATAGCTACTCCTCTAAGCGAAATAATTAATGATTGTTTTACTACTGGTACTTTTCCGAATTTACTGAAATGCGCGAAAATAGTACCAATCTATAAAAAAGGTGATACTGACACATTAGGAAATTATCGGCCTGTAAGCATTTTACCTGCATTCTCAAAAATATTTGAACGCGTGATATACGATCGTTTGGTAAATTTTTTTATGAAATATAAACTGTTTTCATGCAATCAACATGGATTCTTAAAACATAGAAGTATTGAAACTGCTTTATTTGATTTTACTAACTGGATTTTTTCAGCCTTGGAACAACGAGATGTCGCTTGTGGGGTCTTTCTGGATTTATCCAGAGCTTTTGACTGTATTGATCACTCAATCCTATTAGCAAAACTTCATCGCTATGGTGTTCGAGGGACGGCGCTCGATCTAATAAAAACATACTTAGCCGATAGAGCTCATTATACAGCCATAATGAGCCCTACTGGGGAGCTAACAAAGTCTGATAAACTAAAGTTAAATAGAGGCATTCCTCAAGGAAGCATACTGGGCCCACTTGCATTTATAATTTATGTCAACGACATGCCTAATAAAGAAACGCATGGCGTGGACATCTTAAACTATGCAGATGACACATCATGCCTAATAAAAGCAAGTACACTCATTGACATAACAGAGTTAGGAAACAATACTATGATACTTTTGGAAAATTGGTTTAGAGATAATAATTTAAATTTTAATGAGGATAAAACAAAATGTATATACTTTAAAACACGTAATTCCGCATCAACACCTAATGGTATATGTTTTAATAATAAAAATTATGAATTTGTTCAAAATACTAAATTTTTAGGTATAACTTTAGATAGTACGTTATCATATCAAGACCATATCTTAGTAATATGTAATAAATTAAGCAAAGCGTGCTATGGTTTACGAGTCCTGACAAATACAACGAACGTTCATTTAGCCAAGCAATTTTACTATGCATGCGTTTATTCTCATTTACGATATGGAGTCATATTTTGGGGATGTAGTTCATATGCAGAAAAAGCATTCATTTTTCAAAAGAGAGCTATAAGGATAATGTTTAAGTTAAAATATCGAGATTCGTGCAAAGGTATTTTCCGTAAAAATAGTATACTTACTTTATTTGGTATATATATATATATATGAATGTATAAAATTTTTGTACAATCACAAGGACAAATTTGATGGAAACCTAATGCACTCAACCCATAATACAAGGCATGGCCAACTATATATTTTACCCATGCACAGATTAAGTCAGTATGAAAAGGGATGCTATTACTCTATTATGAAACTTTTTAATCATTTACCAATTAGAGTAAAAAAGACCCCCAATTTCTCCTCTATAAAGAAAGAACTGTTCAAGATACTTTGTAATATAGAACCATATAATCTTAACGAGTTCTTTGCACATACGTTCGAATAATAATATTGCAGAGACAAATACGAGTTTCTAATTTGTTTTTTGTTGTACTATTTTTAAAGTATTTTTTGTTTATATTTGTAATTATGACGCACTCACATGTACAGAATATATGTATTTTGTCAATGTGAATAAAGTTTACTTACTTACTTACTTACTTACTTACTTACTTATCACCCTGGTGTAGAGCCATAGAGTCAATTTAGGGTTTAGTCCCCAATTTTTCCCGCACATTCTGTGACACCTGCCCAATGATATTGTTGCTTTTTTGGTGGCTTTTATGATGTGTGGTCTCCACGTCATTTTGGCGTCAAAGGTTACTCCCTACTTTGCCTCCCCTACGAAGGGAATTTCCGTACCCCAGAGCTTCAGTGGCTTTAGGCCTTGCAATGCTGTCTTTTTGTGAATATGACAATTTGTGTTTTTTGTGGATTGATTGTCAGTCGCTCCTGCTTGCACCAATTGTCTACTATGTTTAGGGCTCTTTGTGCTCGCTCCAAGATAACTCCCGCGAACCGGCCCCTGATGACAATGGCTAAGTCATCCGCGTACCCTAGGCAGTTGATGTCCTCTTTGGACAGTTTTCCTAGAAGGTCATCTACTAGTGTAGCTCATAACAGTGGAGATAGCACTTCTCCTTGTGGGCAGCCTCCCCCCTGCCTTAGCCTTAATGGTATGGCCCCCCAAAGTGGATATATTTGTCCTTTTCTCTAGGCTGGCCTTGATCCATGGCTTGACGGGACTCCTTTCCTTTTTTGTGCCTCCACGAGAGAGTTTGTTGTGACGTTGTTAAACGCCCCTTCTATATCCAGAAATGTGGCCATGGCTATGTCTTTGTCTTCCTTGACTTTGTGATGAGCCTGGTTAGGTTGTCCAGCGCCGAGTCCGTTGACTTACCCTGTTGATATGCATATTGCCTGTTGTTGAGAGGATCTTTTAACAATATCTCGTCCCTTATGTACCTATCAATCAGTCTTTCCATTGTTTTTAGAAAGAATGAAGATAGGCTGATAGGTCTGTATGACTTTGGCGTTAGGTCAGCTATTCTGCCTACCTTCGGCAGGTAGATTACCCTTACGCTTTTCCATGATTTTGGTATATATCCCCATGCCAGGCAGGCTTTGAAGATTTTTGATAGGTGCGGCACCAATTACTCTATGCCCATTTGTAACAGAATGGGATAAATCCCATCCGGTCCAGCGGACTTGTAAGGTTGGAACCTGCTGATGGCCCATTTAATTTTAGTGGGTCTTGTGACCTCAGTGGTTAATCTCCAGTCCTTTCGGTCGGGCCTTTTAGGTCTTTGGCTGGGATTGTCTGGATTGTTGTGTTCTGCCAGAATTGTTGAGGCTGGAAAGTGGACTTTTAATAGTTCCTTGAGACTTTCCTCTATTGTTTCTGTGTAGGTTCCTTACGGTTTCTTGAGGAAGCCTACCTCTTTGGCAGCACTGCCGTCCTTAGCCAGGACTTTGTGAATTCTAGAGCATACCGGAGTGTCGTTAATCTCCTCGCAGAACTTCCTCCACGAGTCTCTTTTGGCTTTTCGGATTTCTTTGTTATATTGAGTGAGCTTTCCTCTGTAGGTGTCCCAGTCCTGGTTGTTTTTGGCCCTATTGAATAGCCTTCGAACCTCGATCCTCATCTTTTCGAGTTTTTGGTTCCACCAGACTGTTCCGCAGCCCCTCTGCTTGGCTTTTTTTTTCGGGCAGTTTTCCAAATAAGCCATCCTGATGGCGTCATTGATTTGTTAGATACTCACGATACATCTGAAGAAAGGTGAATTCCTAAAAATTTTGATATGGTAGGGTCATCAGTTTTTTTTGAGAGACAATGCAATAGTCGTCGTTTTTGTATCATTCAGTTTAACAGCGATTGCTGTTAAACCATATGGATGAATTTCCTTGAGCTTCTGCATTCAGAGCTGCAAAAATTACTTAGTCTTTAATCTACTTATTAGAGTCGTATCATCGGCATATAGTATTAAATTTGAATCTTTTACTGCATTTGGCAAAGCATTTATATATAAGAAATAGAAATGGCTCCAAAATTGAACTTTCGATATGTATCTGGATGTACATTATAGAAATATAGTTTCCTTTGAAGAATTATATGGGAAACACAATTAAACGCCTTTGAAAAATCCAAAAACGACGACTTGCATACGCTTCCTCAAGCAATCTAAGTATTTCGCATGCACTCTAATTGAAAATTGAACCACTTAAAATGCGTTTGCTCATACCTTAGAAATCATTGTATATTTTAAGTTATTATTAATGTAAAACTAATTGTGTGATAACATATTATTATGAAAATATGTACTAAATATTAAGACCACGTACACATTCCGATAATTGAGTATTTATATACATTTATTTAAAATTAGCTGTTTCTTCCACAAAGAGTTTCCAATAATATGAATATTGGTTTTTGAGGAAACTCCTTGTAATGATTTTTTTACACAATAAGGTCGTCCTGTGTTAAGTTACTTGTTAGTTGATATTTATAATAACGTTGTTAAATGTTGCATTCGGCTTGTATATGGATGTAATTGAAGGATTTTTTGAAAATTTGTCCAAGATATTTCCCATGATTATCACTCAAAATAAGAATTTTAGCGTTTGTTTTAATGTTATCGAGCTTACATGTTTTTACTGTATTAAACTCATTTGATGATTTTGAAAGTTTGTTGATTTGTTTTTGTTGTTCCTCAATTTTACAATTATAAATGTTGCATTTTGTGCAATCCATTATGGGAGAAACTGTAGAACTTGGCGATAAGATTGTTTGTGAATTATTTGATATTATATTCTTGTAATTATGAATTTCGTCTTCTAGATCTTTATTAATTCTATTAACTCTGGTTAATAATAATATTTATTGACGGAAAATCCAATTTACAGAAAATAATTAATTCAAGATTTAACACTATATCACCTTGAAGACTTGTTTTAACTTTTCTTAAGTTTTCTTCAGTGTCGATTGCATCATTTTTTTACGCGACCCACAAGTTTATCAATATACTTTGTTTTGTTACTGATTTCTAAATCGAATTCATCAATAATTTCCTGTTTGGTGGATTCGATTCTTGAAATTAATGATGAGTTGTTTAAGCTTTTTGCACAACAGATAATTTTATGCCCATCCAAATATACAGTATATGTGATATACAGGGTAGGATTCAAAAATGATGAGCGTTCGTTCAAAAAGACAGATTTGCTAAGCCGATCGGTATAACTGACTAATACTCTTTAAAATAGGAACCTCCTGCATCAATACCCTTTTGTAGATGACTTTTACATTCCGAGAATGTCTATTCCAGGATGTCTGCAAGCAGCCTTTGACATTTGCTTGGATGTCTTCGATTGAGTCGAATCGCCTGCACGCGACGCTTCTTTTCAGGACTACCTGGTAGTAAGCAACGTCTGCTTAAGCTTTGCGAATGTTTCAGAAGAAGACTTACCCAACCTAAAGCAAAATTTGACCGCGTATCGTTGCTCTAACGAACTTTCCATTTCGACGAAAAGCTCGAAGGAAGCTGCGCTGCGAAGCTAACACCTCAGTCTACCGTCGCTGTCAAGCGAAGTGCGCTGCTACGTGTGTAAAGTGAAACTCATTACTTTTGAATCTTACCCTGTATATTGTGGTAATTAATGCAGAAAAAGTTCTTTAAAGGGGTCCCTTTGGAACATTTAAAGTTTCTAGTATTGTACATGTGAAAACTCTATTCAATGTAGACATTTGTGTGCTTTTTAATATAAACTAAACATTGTAAAATATAGAAGAAGGGTACCGTTAGAAGTTTTAGTTCTTTAAAGACATCTCTGCAATCTGTTCTATAGCCCAACTCTGCAACAATTCTAACTGTTTCCTCTGTAAACCAAAAATGCGACGTCTTTTGGCCGCACGTCCCCAAACGAGTATACCATAACGAATTATTGATTCAATCAGGCCGATATAAGCCGTCCTGAGTGCTTCTAATTGTAAGTTTTAGCCGTACTTCTCAAACACAACGTATTTTTAGATAAGTTGTTCCCGTGTTCTTCCCACTTCAATGTACTATCGATTGTTACTCCCAGGAATTACGAATATTTTGCATGTGCATTGGATCTACATAAGGAGAATGTTATATTCTTGGATTTTGTTTTATTACACCATTTTTTGACATTATTTACACTATTTAGATGCTTAAGTGTGACGTTATCAAAGCAGTTTCCTTCATCAATAATAGTGCTGGCGTCTGCATAAAGTATCATTTCCGATTGGATATTTTCTGTTCGAAATCATTAATAAATATTAAAAATTGGATAGGTCCTAGTATTCCTCCTTGAGGTACCCCTTTTTTTATTGGTTTAGATTTTGAGGTAGATCTATTTAGGTGTACAACCTGACTTGTATCCATCAAATATGTTTTAATTAATTGTACGCTTGTTTCATTAAAATTATACATTTCTATTTTTTCAATAATAAGGCATACAGTCGAACTCTTTGCTTAGGTCTAGGAATGAGGCTATAGAGATTGTTTTTTTTCTCAAACATGCCTAGAAAGTAGTCAGCTAACGATACTATATCGTCTACTGTTGACATATTTTTTCTAAAACCTGACTGTTTGAGAACAGATTATTCGATTCCAAATAGTTTTCAAATTGTTTTTAGTATTTTTTAAATTATTTTTGATATAATTTATAGAATTGCTATCGGCCTATAGTTTTCAGTATAATGAATTAGTGCCTTGACCAGTTATATTCTTCTTTGGTTTTCTGTTTCGCTTATATACCTTCGTTCAGGGCTCAACGGTGTTGGGTTTATTTTCCTTAGTGTGAAGTTCAACATTTTAACGGTAACGGATGTAAACTGCGTTGACTATTTTTGCAGAATTAATAGTGGTAACGTTTTCAGTTTTGATAAACTTCACTTCCATTGGTTTATATGTGATTTTAATTATGTTGCTGTCATCGCATTTTTTACATTTTGGATATACAATATTGGATTTTGATTGTTTAATTTTATTTTCTATAGAAATAATCTTTTCAGTTAGTAAACTAAGGGCATTGCTGTTTATTTGTAATTGATAGTCCATTCCAATTGTGTGATCTGCATCAATAAAGACATTCGAGGTTGTTGGAGATTTTGAGGTTAGTTTTACATCACATCAGGACTTCACTCGATCACTTAATGTGGTAGATTTTTACAAATTGGTCAATGACTCAATATCACCTGTTTTTTGTGGAGTGGAATTTTTTAAACTTCGATTGGCACATTTCATTCAACTTCCTGATTTAATCTGGTGCTTATTTCGTTTTTGGTTAATCTATTCCATCTTAATATCTTAAATATATGTAATACCAAACTTTCTAAAGATTTTAAAATCAATTTTAGTTTTTATTTATTAAGTAGAAATTTTAAAACTGCTGGAGATGATTTTCATCAAGTTTAAAATAAAGTTTAAAACGATGCTATTTTATTTTTGGTCTATCTACAGTGTTAATTATTTAAAACGTTTAAACTATATCTAATTCGCTTTATATACAGATTTTAAAGTTAATTTAACTTGTCATTTATTTAGTAGCAATTTTTTAAGTTAGAGCCACAATTTTTATTAAATTTCTTCAAGAAATATATCAAATTTGCTCCAAAACATTCAGTAGAAAATTCACTCGTTTTATCCGAACAACTCAAATCCACAACAACCCCCAAAAATTCAAAACTTGTATCATTTGACGTTAGTAGCATGTTTTCCAATATACCCATTAAAGAATGTCTTGAAATAATTCAAATTTTACTCGATAAATCACATTGCAATTTCTTGATTAGATCAGAACTCTATCAATGTTTAGAAACTTGTGTAAATCAAAATTATTTTAAATTCAATAATAAATTCTACCAACAAACCACAGGTATTCCAATGGGATCTCCATTAAGTCCTCTCTTAGCTGAAATATTCATGTCCAATATCGAAGAAAAGATTTTCTCACATTTCCTTTTGGTATAGATATGTTGATGACATAATAGCGTGTTTCAGTGGCACAACACGTCAATTACATCAGTTTCTCAGTCTAATTAACAGCATTCACCCTAAAATTAAATTTACGCTTGAAATAGAAAAAAAAACTTTTTAATCTGGTACTACCCTCCCGAGGTAATCCGCATATTGGTCTATGATTTTCGGGGTTAGTTGTATCTCCTTTTTTGTATACTGGTATTATAACTGCTTTCTTAAAGGTTTAAAAAACAGTTCAGTAATTTGTCTTTTCGTTTTTGTTGCAGTCGGTTTTTTTTAGATCCATGATTTGTTCGGCTAATTGTTTGCCTATATTTGCAAATTCCATTTTGTATCATTATTTCATCAATTTTTCTAGGTTTTCTTTCTTTCTTGTTTATTTGGTTTTTTTTATTATTTTCCATAGTTTACTTTGATCGATTTGTTTATTTCGAATTCACTTCGGTTCGGTAGTATCGTTTTTTATGTATTTTTATCAATGGTTTAGTTGCTTTCTTTTGTTTCTAGTATTATTCCTTTATAACTTCGTTGTTGGAATTTTTAAGGAATCTTTTCTGAAGTTCAGTTCTAATTTTAAATTGAATTATGATTTCTTCATTAGTCCAAGCGTTTCCTCCTCGTCTCTTTATATTTGTTAATTTTTGATTATTTTGTAGTTATTTGTAGTTCGTTTTTTTGATTTTGCTAATTTTATATGTTGGTTTTGTTTTTTGAATTCCTTTTATTTGTATTCTCAGGGCATTGTGGTCTGATATACTTGACTCTAATTTTTTTGCATGTTTACAAGGTTAGATTTATTTGTAAATACGTGATCTAATATAACATCGTTACCGTTAGTATTGAGAAGAGTATAGTATTTTTTACATATTTTGTTTTTTATAGTTATTTTCAGTTAAACTATTTTCGTATTCCTTTGTAGTTTTATTCTTTTATAGCAAGTTTATATTTATATGGCTGTTATTTTTCTTCAATGTATGATTTTTTAATGTATTTTTCAGGGTATTACAGTTAATGTGTGATGACTATTTAGTTCTTTTGCATTTATGTGTATTTCGTTTGTTTTCCCTTAGCTCATTCTCTATTAGTTATTGAACCAATTGTTTTCCTGGCGTGCAATATCTTTTTTTGTTTTAAATTGTACAATGATTGGACTATATTCAATGTTTTGTTCCTTTCTGTTTGCAGACTTTATTTAGTCTCTTTCAATGTTAATATTTAGTCCTTTTGTAATTAATACCACTTCTGACGTTTTCTCTTCTTTCTTCTGTTTTAGCACTCCAATTATGATGATGTTATTCTTGATTTCATCTTTTTCACTTTTCTTGATTGTATTTTCCAAAATTTGTATACGTTCTCTTAATTCTTCATTTTGCTTTTCGTCATCTTTCATTAACTGTTTTAATTCTTTGTTTTCAGTTTGAAATTCATCAGACTTTTTGTAGTTCTTAAGCAGTTTATATATGTCTTTATACGTTTCTTCATTTTCTCTTTTACTTGAGTTATTATTATGGTTGTTTTTTATTTTATTCCTATTTTTCATGCTTGTTGATATTTTGTTATTATTAAGTGTGTATATAAGAACATTTGTGTTTTTGTGTAACAAAGGGAAAGGGAGAGATTATTTTACTGGGACATATTGCACCTACGCGGTCTATCGTAGTGGCTGATCAGACAAAACAGTTAAGGCCACGGAATGGGCAATAATTTAAAACGTTCATTTCGATTTATATTCTATAATATCTCAAATATATAATTTTAGATATTAAAGTCAATTTTACATGTCTTTTCTTAGATTGAAATTTTCAAACTACGAGCGACGATTTTCATAAAATTTAACTTAAGTTTAATCACCAGGAAATGTTTTCTCGTTGGTCTCCTCAGTCAGTTTATGGAACTTACAAGAGGAAAACAACCGACACTATCCAGCCACACTATCAAGCGGCATTTTAGAAAATTGCCCTTTCATTCCGACTGGTGGTCCACAGTGAAAATCGTAAGACCTGGCAGCGGGAAAGACCACGGTGAGAGCTTCCGCCATTCCTCCTGGGACAAGTAGGGATGGGTTTAGTCGGACGAGTCCCAGCTTTTTAATCCAAGGATCTTCATTTACTTCCCCAAGCAGGCGCTTCGAAGTCTCAGATTTGGTACTATGAATAGTATCGTTGTTCGACCACCAGTAAACTCTCTTTCTGAGCGGTCGCCTCCGTCTCGAGATCGTGGTATTACATGCCTCACGCAGCCATCTTGAAAGCAACATTGACGCGTCTTCAAATTCCTTTGTCTTACTTGGTCCATAATCCTGGAAAACATTACCAGTTTACTCGAGCCACTTGAAGAAGGAGGCCGTTCATCGATTCATCGTTCAAGCTACTCACTTACTCTGGGTCGAGGTCACGTTCCTCTGCCACAGCGTAGAAGTGCACCTCTCCTTAATTAATTTTGTTTCAAGGACGACCTTTTATCCAGAAGTAGCTCTGGGTTCTGGTGCAGCCTGCGGCCACAGTATGGCAAGTCGCTACCAAGAGCACCCTCGTATGTTTGGAGAGCCATAACAAGCCGCCTCAACCAGACCTACCTCTACCCAAATAAAACCCTGCCCTTAAGGCTATCTTCCATCTTAATATAGCAGTTCATAGTGATCTTGGAAAAAGATTCGGTTTATAGTAATACAAATTAAGAAAGGAATTAAGATCATTTCTACATATTTGTAAAATGTAACCTGATGTACCTTCACTCTGACCTACCTCAATTAGATAATATTTGACTTTTCAAAATAGTGCAGTATTAACTTTTGATCATCATAAATTTGGAAAACTAAAAGAGATAATAAGATAATTTTTACATATCTCAGGTGCAAATAATAGATCATGCTCGATGTAGCAAGCAAAACCTTCTTTTTACTAGCAAAATACATGAAGGAATTAAGATAATTTTTATTGTAACTTCTCAAAATAGTTTAGAATCTAAAGCCCGAAAAAAATTAAGATAATCCCAAAATGCCTTAAATTAGTTTTATTCTGACCTAACGAGGTAGTTTTTTTCTGATTAGTTTATCACATATTAAGTTTGTTCATTAGTACATGTGAAGATTATATGACGTAGCAATACAAGATCTGAAAGGCTCTCCTGCGTGGCAGTGACGTCACAAAACATAAAGAAGAAAGGACACGAAGAAGACGAGAAATATATCTATTATTATCAATATAGAATTAAACTAAGAAAAAAGGAACTTAAAGAAGCAAAAGACGATAGTGGTGTCTCGACTCCGGGTGATGATACGAAACTCATATCTCTAGTGTATTGAAGATTGAACATTGGTGAAAAAATACCAAGGTTTCGTCAATATTAGCAACAATACATCGACAAGGTTGTCAGCAAAACCTTTTATTCCCAATAAAACACGTTTCCATATTACCTAAACCTGAGACGTACTCTTCAAATAGTTGATGATTTTAAATATATTTTACAAAGACTTAAAATCAAACAGATTTAAGCAGATTCTAGTTGAACTACTATAAAATTTTATCAATCACGATTGCTTAAGTGATCTTGGTCGCGATTCTACCCTCACAAAAATTAAAACAATAAAAGTAGAGAGATTTTTTATTTAGAAATCTTTGTCGTTAAGAAGTGCTTAACTTTTTATCCAAAAATAAAAAAAACATACTTTAGTTAAAACCCATAAAAACTAAATCCTCTTACAAATACAAAAAATAATTGACCTGTAGCAATTTACATTAATAATTTCTGGTTTGTTCTTCATTTAATTTTTTGTTAAATTTTATTTACATAAAAATATACAAGAGGAAAATACTACTTTGAAAAAACTTATTACTACGAAAATAGATGATGCAAGGTTGTTTAACTATGTTGTTATTTTTGATGTAAGTAATATAGCAAAACACTAAAATATAAGTTAATCGGGGCAATCACAAAATAATAATGGTTTAAAAAAATATTGACAACCTATTACGAGATTGTAGTTGTCAAATAAATATTGTTAATTTTTTCATTCTCTTATTTTATTTGTTTTATTATTGTGTCATAACTTTTTCATTAATACTAATCTCCGAATTTATGCATACGTTTTTTTTTATTACCCATATATCATTCGCTGTTAAATAGACGTGTCTTCTAAGTCCTCTTATTTTTATGTCCTGTCGACCTCTCACTATATTTATGGTCTTAATCCACCTCCCTGTGTTCTTTGTAATCTCCACTGTTTTTTGTATATAAATATTACTTTATTTTGCTCCATTCATCTCTATTTATGACTCAATGTGCTCATTAATTGCATTTCAAATTAAATTTCTTATTGATATTACCTCAGATCTTTGTGATTTTATAACATACGAACGATTTTCTTTGTATTGCTTATTGTCAGGTTTTGTATATTTATAATATAATAAAAATATATGGTATAAATATTGTAAATATTGATGACCGCTAGCAATTTTCCCGAAAACTGTGGGGAACGTGCGATGAAAACTTTCCATCACAATGTTGATCAAAATATAAAAGTGATCTCAATCTTCCTTCAGAATCCTCACGGGGGCAGTATACAGAGCATTGATCGAGTCTCCGAATTCAGCGCGGCGCATCCACATAAAACAATACTAAACACGGACACATATTTTTTTTTTATTATTACTCCTCGGGATGTATGCGGCCGTAAATAATTTATATTCGCATTTAGGGCGAAGCAAAAATTTGCATAGGCCCCAAATAATACGTTACGTTATCTCGACAAATCTCTCGGTACATGTGCTTAAGACCCCGCTAAGAATACCTAAATGCGACCTTTGTTAAGAATAAGAGTTACTGCGGCATTAACATGAAGTGAATTCCCGTTGTTAACTGCTTTTGATCCCGTTGCCAGATTTGTGTTGCCCTGCATACACAAGAAAATTCCTTTTGTGCCCAAGTAAACTGTTTGGCTTTCCTGCTCGATCGATAAAATAGCTAAATTAGTAATTGCATTCGGTTTACACAATTGTATTAATAAATACATATTTAAGTTACCGCGGAATGCATATTCCTGCGAATACTTTAAAGCGCATTATTGCCGTTTTTGGGTAAACAGTAATTCGAGACCCGCAAACATCTCCGCGAAATGTAGAATGCTACATTCTGCAGAATGTTGCGGAATGTAATATTGTGGCAATAACAATATTTCATTCCGAGCATCGAATTTAAATTGCATTGCATAGGCAGCTGTATTCGTGCTGTACGAGATACTTGTCTGTTTATTTTAAGCTCGAGCTGCTACATGTTCATTACTGTATCAATTATGAGATGTAAGTTATACTTTTTTTTCTTTAATAATTTTCTCACTTATCACTGGGTTAAACTTATTATTGTAAGTTATATGTTGAAACGATTAAATGATTTAATTAAAACGTGTTATTAACTGTATTGTATATTAATTGATGCATTATTTATTCGTAAAGAAATACCACTTACACGTTCTACAGTATGCCTTATTTATTCAAAATTTGAGTGACCTTTCTTTAACCATAATTTATTTCCGTATGGTTTAACGAGACAATTTTTGCTATGATTATGGCTGGTATCATTTTTTTTAATCCCTAACCACAAATATATATATATATATATATATATATATATATATATATATACACAAAAATGGTGATGTGGCCATCATAGTAGTTTCCCTGTATTTTGCAATTACTTGTCATATGAATTGCATTTAACTCAGATAGTTTATTAGCCGTAATAAAATATGTTAAAATTATAAATTTTTATTTTTTACGAACTTTAATAAAATTTGTTTTTCATTCTTTTTAACTTTTATCTTATTTTTCAAAATTTCTTAAATTTCAAAATTCATTTGAATAAAGCTATTAAATTAATTAATAAATTTAAAAATACGAAAACATTTCGTGAATCCACAACAATGAGTCTTACTAAGACTATAAAACAAATTAATTTGAAACAACTACTTCTCTAGCTAATACTTCGACAGACATTGAATAATACAAATTAATTTGCGTGTTACAAATAGTACAACTATCAAAGCAACACTAATTTGAATGAAATTATTTCTGTTGAATAAACTAATAAATGATACATAATACATAATACATTTTATTATTAAATTAATGTTATATATATATTTGCGTTTTACAACTTTCAATTAAAACCCTTGCTTATGATTTTACTGATTGGAGGGTGGGTTAGAGGCCACCCACCCACCCTACATATGCATATTAACTTTAATTACTGATAGCCTCGCGGTTTGCAATAACTTTAATTACAAAATTTAAAAAGTCCAGAAGAAAAAATTTTGAAGAAAAAATTGCTGGAGATAGTAGAATTCATAAAAATAAATCTGAAAAGGTAATTTTAGAAATATTGATAAATTTTCGAAAAGAAAAAGTACAGAAATACTTATGAAAAATTATTAGAAGAAATCTGGAAAAAATGGACTATAATATTTTAATAATCTGGAAAGGAAATGGTCAAAGAAAAACGTTACAATTGAGAAAATACATTCCAAAAAAATCTGATAATACAAAGCTACAATTTCTCAGAAAAGTATAAGGAACATTCTAGATATTTGGAAAAAAACTTCTAATTTGATACATTTTACAAACTAGAATGAAAAACCCTGAGAATTTAAAATTAAAAATTCATTTAAAAATAAATAGAAACGCTAGAATTGTATGGAAGAAAAATATCAGAAAGTTATGGAAAAAATTTCAAGAATCCTTAAAAATGTTCCCAAAAATGTTCCTAAAAATTTTTGATAAGTAGTAGTAACATATATGTATTGACAAATTTTGTACATATTTACATTGGAATAATGAAGAATGAATGAGGTGTTAATGTATTAATTTGTCAAAAAGCTACAGACCAGAGGTCTTTCTGCCTTGTTTTGTTCAGATGAAATCGAATGTGGTTGAATTGGGATTTTTAAATTTAGGGTTAATATTAGGGTTTCTGGGAAGACAATATTGGGATAAGATATGGAAGTTGAAAGGATTTTTGGAGAATTTTTCTGATAGGAATCGAAGGCGTTCTAGGATAGGGATAACTAAAGTGGTATATCGTAGAGGAGCTGATTAGATGGATTGTGTAAAGGATTAAGAGGATGTCGGAGTTTGGTTAGGGTACGGAGGGATGCTCGCTCGCTAACTTCAATATTACGAGAGGTTGGATTGCTGGGATTGGTATAGAGGGCACAACCATAGTCAAGAAGTGGACGGCAGATCATTTTGTATATTTTAACAGCTGTTTTTGGGTTAATACCACTGTTTTTATAAGTTAAACTTCTAAAGCATTTTGCTCTAGAAGTAATTTTACCTTTTTGATAAGATAATTCGGAAATGGTTATAATTTTTTGTACAATACAAAAATAGTTTCAAAAAAAAAGTCCAGAAGAAAGCATTGTTTAATCAGTATTACTGCAAGAAAGATCTTATAATTTAAAAAAGGTCTTTGGGAATATTCAGAAAATGAAAATTCAATTTAATTTCTAGAATTAAAGTATTACTAATAAACATTTTTTTGAAATTTATTGTATTTTAGAAATGTTTACAAAATTCCCATAAGGTAATTCAGAAAATGGTGATAAATTATCTAACAAGGAAAGAAAAATTGCTTAAAAATTCTAGAAATCCTTAAAACAATCATGGAAGATTGTTGAACCTCTAAAAAACTTCCACAATATTTTGGGAATTCAAAAGAAAAACGAAAAATCTATTACAATTTAGAAGAGATATTCCTTAAAAATGATGTAGAATACAATAGAAAAATTAGATAATGTCTTTAATTAATTACCTATTATTCCACAATGTTTCACCACGAGGTAAATGAGAAAATCATTCGTGAAAAAAAAAGAAAAATTAGTTTTTTTTTCAAAAAAAAAGAAAATTGTGCGAAATCTAGAAATTTGAAAGAAATACTGGTATTCAACAAATAAAAACAATCCACTGAAATCAAAAACATCAAAATAATTATACATGGGCTTCAGATATGAAGAGTAAGATGTAAAAATTGCAAATTGGAAGAGAATAAAAGCAACACTGATGAGAATGATGAGTCCATTTTTTTTAAATTCTAGAAAAATGAGACAACAGTTCTTACTAAATAGAATAATAAAAAATTCTTACAAAATCGGTGGATAAATGTAGGAAAAAATACCAAAAATTAGAGGTAAAAATTAAAAATCTCTCATAAAAAAGTATTAAAAAAAAGATCCCGAAAAATGTTGATAAGATAATTTTAAAAATAGTGATAACTCCTGTTATAACTCAAAGAAAATTTTCTCGAAAATTCTATAAATCCCAAAGAAGGTTAAAGAAATATTATAAGAATTGGAAAGATTTAGAAGAGACATTCTGAAAAATTTAGAAAACATACACAAATACAAAAAACGATTAGGAAATTCTTAATATCTTATATTACAAAAAATTGATGAAACAAATTGAAACAATTTAACAAAATTCTTGCAATTTAAAAGAAAAATTCTTATAAAATTCTTAAAAGTTAATAAAAAAAGTAAAAATTTATTAAAAAATCATACGAAACTTGCTGAGAAGCTCTAGAGATCTAGAAGCAAAATTAGTGTACAATTGTTGAATCTTTGGGAAGTCCAAAAAAATTATAAAAATGAAAATAAAATTTAGAAAAGAAATAACATAAAAGCAAAAAAATTGTTAAAATATTTTGTTACCCACGCCCCAACTCTCCAAGCTGCCCAACTATCCCTCAAATTATCATTTGAAGCAATCCAATCGCGGTGTTCCAAATGGCGTATGAAAGTAAACCCTTCAAAATCCAAATTAATTATTCCCCTTCATAAAATCACATCGCATTGCTCTTCTATAAATATTAACATCACCTACATCCACCCCTTCATCACCTGTAAATACCTAGGCGTCCTTTTTCATTCCAAACTTTCCTTTACAGCCCACCCACAATCCATAAAATCAAAAATAAAAACTAGAGCTTGACATTTTTGTGTATTAACTTACAAGAACCAAGGCACTTCCACCAAAACAGCTGTTAAAATATATACATCAATTTGTTGACCTCGTATTGAGTACAGTGCAATCTTATTTAACCAAATACGTCCTTCCACTCTCCAGCACTTCAATATCGCCGAAAGTTCAGCCCTGCGTACCCTTACCAAACTCATACATCCCATCAACCCCCTACACAATCCTTCTAATGCTCTCCTTTACGAAACCACCCCAATATCCCAACGTATAAACAACCTTAGCACAAAATTTGCCAAAAATCCTTTTAATGTAACCCTCCTCAATAAATTCTGCACTTCCTAAAACCCCAATATCCTCCCTAAACATAAACACCCATCAATCACCATTCATCAATTCATTAGTTCGAATCATCCAGACTGTTAAGCTAGCTTGCAACACTATTTATTCTTTTAGACATGACTTAGAGTCAAGACAGGGCAGAAAGACCGACGGTCGATAGCCCAACGGACAGACTAACCATATTGTTAATTACTTCTATGTTTCCATAAATTGTATATAATTGTTCGAATAAAGATGTTGTTCTCTCTCTGTTAAAATATTAATAACATAAAAAATTCTGAAAGTAGAGAATTCTTATAAAATTAAAGAAATTCTAAAATTACCAAAAAAATGCATTCTTGAAAAATGCAGATTATAATTAAAATTAAAGAAATTCTAAAATTACCAAAAAAATGCATTCTTGAAAAATGCAGATTATAATTAAAGACAAATAACAGAAACATTTTAGAACACTTAAAAAAAGTTCTAGAAATCTAAAAGAAAGTAAAAAACTTGTGATGAATTCTCATTAAATTAAAGAAGAATTGTTGCAAAATTTTGCATTGTTGAAAAATTTAGATGATATAAAGCGAAAATGTGTAAAGTTCTTTTCAAATTACTTAAATACACCTGAAACTAGAAAAATTGAAGAAATGGTGATAAATAAAAAATAGAAGAAAGTTTTTCAGAAAGATACATTTCTGGAAAATTCTACAAATCTTAACTAAATTTGGAGTATTTGAGAACTCTGGAAAGCAAATCTTACAATTTGAGAAATACATTCCTGAGATTTGGATGATACAAAGCAACATGTGTTAAAATACTTGAAATCTGACATAAAAATTGGTGCAAAATATATCTTAAGAAATGGCAGAAATTTCTCGAAAAATTGAGGTAATTTTTTCTAAAAAAAGTATCACAATTTCTAAAAGACATTGCTGAAAACTATATTCAAAGCAAGAATTGTTATTAATTTTTTTCGAAAACTGAAAGAAAATAATATAGAGGAAGTAAAATTTTTGATTGTGTGAGTTAATAAAAATTATATACATTATAAGTGGAAAGGCTTTAAATCTAGCTTAAATGAGATTAGTCATTTATATTTAAACTTAAATTTGGATTCTGCTTTATTTTTTATTCTATACAAGGTTTTACTGTTTTGTAAACAGAAAAATCTTCAATAATTGTATTTAAAGTTATAGTGTATATGAAGGGTGGTTGGGTGCCCTCTATCCCACCCTCCAATGAGTAAAACATACGTGAGGATTTTAATTAAAAGATGTAAAATATAAATAAATACAAAATAATTGCAATTTTTAGAGATTTATTAATACAAATTTTTCACTAAAATTTGATGATGTTTTATTGATTCGAGGGTAGGATAGAGGCCACCCACCCACCCAACATATACGTATAAATTTCAATTACTGATCGTCTCGCGGTTTAGAGTAAAATTAGTTACAAAGTTTTTTGAATCAAAAACAAATTCAAAAGGTAAAATTTTTATGTGAGTAAATTAATAATATTTTGATGATGGATGGGCAGACTTTAAATCTAAATTAGATAAGATTAGCTATAGAAAGTCATTTATATTTAAACTTAAATTTTGATTTCGTTTCATCTTTTATTGCATAAAGGGTTTGACTCTTTTTAGTAGCAAAATCGTCAACGATTAGCAATCAAAGTTATCATGTATAGGTAGGGTGGGTGGGTTGTTTTCTATCCCACCCTCCAATCATTAAAACATAATCGAGGGTTTTAGTCAGAAGTTGTAGAAATGTAAACAAACATAAAAGAATGGGGATGTGGCCATCATAGTAATTTCCTTAGATTTTTCTCTCGAAAACTATGATTTTGCGCAAAAAGGATATTCTTAATAATTTGTTCAAAGTTGAATTTTCTATTATTATTTGTAATATAAATTTCATGTAACTCTAATAGTTTATTAGCAATTGGCAAAACATTTTCATTTTTTACTTTTTTTTTCTCGAAAGTTAAGAATTTTATGAAAAACATGTTTTAATTAAACTTATTCAGTTTCTTATTCCCTTTAACTTTGGTTTGAAAAGTTTTGTAATGTTTTTCATATTAGAAGAAATATTGAAAAAAAAACAAAAAAGGTCTTGAGTTCACCAAAAGCTTTTCAGTTTCAGTTTTTAACGATAAAACCTTAATTTTAATGTTTCATCTCAATAGGATCATTAGTTTTTGAGATACAGCACCCACAGACATTTTCACGCACTATATAGGGAAAGTAATAATTTTTATTTGGAAACATAATACATAATAACAATAAATTTAAATACAATACAAATAGATGGTGTTAGTCTGTCTGGGCTATAGACCTGAGGTCCTTCTGCCCTAATCACAAATATTTGTGTGAAACTTTAAATTCAGCGTAAATATGGATTGGCAACCATTCTCTCCATCTTAAGACAGCAGTGATGAAAAATGGTGCCTTTATAAAAGTTAATAAATCTTATAAAACTTAACTAAAATCATTTAAATAACAACTAAAGAAATCAAAAGAAGCAATTTGATGTTTGCAAATATTTGGTTTTTATTTTATGGATAAGCATTCAACGCGGGAACTATAAACCGCATTATTAATTACATATAGAACTGAATAAAGTTTCAAATCCCTTAATCTTTAGTTAGTCTGCCAAAGAATAACAAACCACAAAGAACTGATGGAATTAGTGCGCACGTTGTGAATCACGCTGCGAAATATAATAAAGTTGAACGTTATTATGCGAAGCTAAGTATGTGAAAATCAAAGACGGGGAAGGAAGGAAGGAAGGAAGGAAAACGTCGGGGCTTACGAAGTTGAGACAGTTTGGATAGACAATCGAATCCCTTTTCTGAGGCGCCGTTAATTAAGTCTTGAATCGCCATCATGTTAGCTAAAGTTCCCTAGATACACACCACGCCAGTGAGGATTTGTTAAGTTTACTCTTTTTTTTTAATTTGGCATTTATTTTAGTGAGCGCCTTGCGGATTAAATGTTTCACAAATTTCATAGATTAATATACTTTGCTTACAATATTTTACATTACATAATAAAATAATGTATCGGTTTTATGATGTAGATAAATTTATAACGTAAAAAAACATTCTTAGAAAAGGTTAGCCGTTGCTCAGCAGGAATTCTTTACATTCCTCACCATTGCCACTTACTCGTAACGTATTTTAGTATGCCCCGGCGCTGTTTATCTGTTTTATCTATTTTTAAGGGAAATTCAAAGCTTTAAACTTTTTTCAAAGATTTACTACCCCGTGTTTAGGGCTTAAAGTATACCGACCGTATGCATGCAGGGATTTTATATCCGTCATAATATGCTTTCGCATTAAGATTTTATCTATTGTTGATGTGTCCTTTTAGAATCCACTTCATGTTTATTCAATATACTTTTTTAACTTTTTTTTTCGAAAACGTCCTTAGTATTTTATGCAACATTAAATAATATATACAAAAAAAAATAAAACAAAATCCTTGTTTAACTCAATAAAAACAAAACGACGTTTGCATTGTAGATATTAAGTATAAAATAAGTTTAAGTTCTTGCTTATTGCGCTACATTCTTTATAAAATCAGTTGTTTATATTATAATGATTAGAGGGTGGGATAATGGCCACCCAGCCACTTATATAAAACTTTAAACTATAATATTCTTTTATTCTTATTATTTTAAAATTAAAATAAGGGAAGTTTCACGAAGATTATTTTTGTTTGTGGTTATAATTCACCTTGAATATTTTCTAAGATTTACGACTTGGTCGAAACGTTGCAAACAGGTTTTTTTTCAGAACCATAAAAACTTCGATAAATTATGTATTAAACTATCGGACTCCTGACCTACAACAATACATCAAATATAAATGGCTAAACTGATAAACGTTTAGTAAAAAAAAAACTCTTAAAATTATTCAAATTTTATGAAAACAAGATAAATTATTAAGAAAAATGTATTATATTTTCTTAATCACATAAAAAGTTGTTTGAAATAAGTTGATTTGAAAATTGGATATTTACAAAAAGATACAATTCAAATTTTATTAATAATAGCTTCAAAAAAGTTAAAAAAATGTAATAATATAAATTTCGACACGCCGGTGGTGGCGCATCGGTTACGGCCCCGAACTGACGTGCAGCAACGTTGGTTCGGGTCAGTAGTCGGATGGGTGACCGGTACCATTCACCATTGGGATACAATTAATGGTGCTTTAGAGTGACGGGGGCGATCCTTTAAAGTAACAAGCTCATTTACACACACACAAATACACAAATGACACATGGCGGAAGGACCACGTGGTCGATAGCCTACCACTACTACTACTACTACTATAAATTTCTGAGATAGTTTGAGATGCAGAGACTTTATAGATTTTTGAAAAACTATATAAAATTACTAAAAATTCATAAAAGGCTGTCTCATCTTTGTTTAATCCTAGAATCTTGTCCAACCTCGTGCCAATAATTTCTGGAACCAGTGCCTAGTGCCACGTATATATAACACTCTTGGTGCTAAGTATTATAATTTTGCCGAAACATGACCTCTCTTTTCTTCTCAATCTTTCCTATCTTGTCAGTAATTTCCGGAATTGCTAGAGTTCAGGTAAGAGTCTTTAAAGTTGTTTTGTTTGAGTACCGTGTGAAGGGTGTTTATTTGATTTTTTATGTTTACTTTGTATGTTAGTTTTAGCGAACGGTTGATTATGGTCTTTGCTACTGCGTGTATCTAGGCTGGGCGATAGTGAGATTCGGCATTCAGGTTGGGGTTTGTGTGAGTGTCCCTTCTGTAAATTGTGTTTACAATTGGCCATTTTCTCTTTTTGTTAATAAAATGTTAGGAAATGGAGTTTTCCTTCGTTTTTTATCTTTATTGTGAATTGAATTTTTGGCTAGGTATTAAGGTGGTTTAGAAAATCGTTTATTGTATTTCTTCTGTGGGGCCATATCACGAAGGTGTCGTCTACGTATCAGAGCCATGGTTTAGGTTTTAAATTGCGTGACTGTAGTGACTTAGTTTTAAAGTCTTCCATGAAAAGGTTTAGGGATAAAGATGATCCCATTGGGGCTCTTTCTGTTTGTTTACATTTTTGTCCCTTGATGCAGAAATAGGTTGTTGAGGGGCAGTGGTTTGTATTGATTATGTATAGTGCTTCCTGGATTATTTTTTGAGTGAATAATGATTTTACGTCAAAACTGATTAATATGTCTGTGGGTTCTAGCTGAATGTTTTTGATTATTGGCGCCATTTTTTTTCCGCCCATGGTTATCACAATTTTGCTACGTGCTTTGCTAGAGCACTTACGATTGGTCTGATGTTTTTTTGCGTATTTTTGGCAGGCCATATATTTTGGGATAAATCGATGACTTTTTCGTCGGTGAGATTAATTTTTTGATATTCTAGGTTAACTTTGAATTTTTTTATTTTGGTTTTAAATTAATTTTTCTAAATATGTGGTTGGGTCTGTCTTCGTTTTCTTGTAAGCCAGGTCATCCACGAGATCTAGCATTTGTTGATCAAGGACTATGATCAACGGTTCATTACTACGTTCGCTTTATCCACTGGTAAGATGATAATATAATGGTTTCGATTGATTTTCCTGATAGCTTAACGTTCTGACTTTGAAATGTTTGAATTTAGTGGTTTTTCCTTGCTTAATATTTTCTGTGTAATCCCGGGTTGGCGAGTAGGACGCCCCACCAACAGAGGGCGTCGGAATGGTTGCAGCAGCCATGACGCGCGCGATTAGAATGCCAACAGAGGACGTCCTAATGATTAAGCCGCCGGAATGGTTACAGGCAGCAGTCAAAAAGGGCGGCATGCAGCTCAACCGGCAGACTTGGACTTACCATCGTTGAGTAATCTTAACTGGTAAGAGAAACGGCAGGCTCACCATAGTTTCCTCGATCGAATCCACTGCACAGTCTCGGCAGATTTCGAACGTCGTTAGATGATCCTAACCGGTAACCGAAGTGGCAGGTTCACCATAGCATACCCGATCAAAGAGCTCACCATAGTTCTGCGATCGCCAAGACGAACCTCCGATAACCGAGGAAGCCCCGCCGACTGCTGAGGTTCCAGGGCCGATAGATGAAGGTGATTAAGCGTTATACGCTGGCGGTTATAAACCACTGCTCTCAATGCCCGCGAAGGAGCATGACCACCAATCCACGACGTTACGACAATCACACACAGAACCGACCTCTCTTGTATATATGTAAATAGTGAATAAATCGACTTTAAAATCCCTTTTGTGTTTCATCTACAATCGCACGCCTCACATTGACGCTACCTCTTGTCTGATGATTTATAAGCTGTCAAATTGAGGGTTCAACGCTGCAGATCATCTCCGTTGGGATGTAGGTTCGTCCCATTGCAAAATTTAACCCCTTTTCGTTGATTTTGTCGAGTGGTTTGTCATATATATTTTGAACTAATGCGATCCTGTTCGTTTGTAGATTTTGTTTGCCTGTGTGAGTTAATCTTCGATTATTTCGATTTGTCTCTTGGTTTTCCGTTTATGGTCTAAGCCAGTTCTTAGATGACATAACTGTTCTAGGTTGTTGCACAGGACCGTATGTATGGAATTACTTGGATGGATTTATTCTTTGAGTAATGCATCACTGTTTTTTTTTTCAAGAATCGGTCTCTAGCTCTTGAGCCATACCATTATTAATGGTTTCTTCAGTATCAGAGTCACGAAGGAATAGGCCAAAGTCTCGTAAGAGATTTTCCTTGATATGAAACGACTAAATGCATCTAGTAATTCATTAGTCGACAATGTCGAAACTCGATGTTGACTGTCTTTTTTGAGCAGCACACAAATACACAGACATAAGCCTTAGCTATTCTTTTCGATCTGCTACGGTCGTCCTTAATAATGAATGCTTCACAAAATACAAATTGTAACTTCGAGTAGACAGAGACAACAGCAGAGACGCTCTCGAATACGTCCGGCCGCTCAAGTTTATGGCCCAAGCATCCTTTATAACCAGGAACCGGACCTACCAACGGGAGTCTTGCACTGATTACAGTCTTGGCCCATCCTTTAGCACTGAGTACAGTCTAAACGCCGCAGAATACCTTCTTGAGCACTGACTGCAGTCTCAAGCCTTCTCAAACCCCGCTACAGTGTAGACAGCCTGTGTTAGCCGATCGTGGAACGTTTTACGTTAATATTTTGTGAAAATAGTTCTAAGTGTTTGTACATATTATCCATTAATAAATATCGACTTGTTGCTGAAATCTACGACTCTACATTTTAAACAAACCGTCCGAATAATCCTACAAGAGTGGCAGCCCAACGTTCGGCCCGAATTATTAAGAGGAGTATTACAGCTACAATGGCACAACAAATCGTTCTTACACAAGAGCAGTTCTAGCAGCTGATCCAACAACAAGCTCAGACAGGAATACAGAAAAACGGGAACATTGCGAATTGTACAAATAGATACCACGGCGAACGAGAAAAATCAAAGGTCGAAAGCTTTATCAACACGATAAAGAGATTTACAAAACTATCGAGAATATCTTAGATGAGGACGCATTAATAGGACTCGCACTACTGCTAGAAAATGATGTCGCAATATGGTGGGTCGGAGTGAAGAGTAACATCATCACATGGAAGGACGCTCTAACGAACCTTAGAGAGCATTTTTCGCCACATCGAGCGAATTACATAATTTTTCGCGAATTGTTCGCAAGTGAACAAGAAAAGCCCGAAGGCTCAGATACTTTCATTGCAAACAAGCGTCTGTTATTGGCAGAGATCAGTAACCATAAACTCCTGGAGGAGATCCAGCTCGACATGGTATTCAGCCTAATTCATAGGGATATCAGGGATAAAATTCCGAGGAGCAGCATTACCGAATTCAAGCAACTTGTCAGTGGGATGCGAGAAGTAGAAAACGCGCTTAACGAAGCGAGAAACGAGAAATGTATTCGAAACAAATTTCAGAAAGCCCAATGCTCCTTCTACAGAAATTACGGACACACCTTCAATGATTGCCGAAAACGCGAGAAAGCGTCCAAAACTGAAAGACAATCAAATGAGCGTAAGCAAGTAGGAGAAAACACCCCAAAATTTTCGTGCTACGGATGCGGAAAACCTGGCGTTGTCCTTTGCCAGCAGCAAACAACACCGCTACATTTCGGTCAGTGAAGATAACGGAAAAACAGTGCCCCGTGCTCAACATACGCATAGTCGACATGATTGGAATGGCATGTCTCGACTCCGTCGCGGAAGCTAACATCGCATCTACTTCATTGTACCACAGATTAAAGGAATCAGGTCACAAGTTCCGACAAGAAAACTTACAAGTGACACTCGCAGATGGGAAAACATGTACCGAGCCAGTATTGGAAACCACAACAGTCGTGCAAGTACAATATAAAAAGATCGAAACGACATTTTTTGTACTTCCCGGAGAGAAGGATAACAACACCCTGCTCGGCGTGGGTTTCATGGAAAATGCCAGAATCATATTGAATATTTCGCAACGTACATGGTATTTTCTCGAAGACCCCAAAAAACAATATGATTACCCGCCTCCGGCCAACAACGTGAGAGAATGCAGATCCCTCATCACCGCAAGACACGAAGAAGATAAATATTTCCCCGATTCAGATGGAATTAGAAGTGATCGAGGACGGATACTACGAAGTGCCACAGATGATTTCGCCACTTCACGAATCGTTCAAATCCTCGATGGAAGCCAGCTATTCACCTGAGTTTATCGACGAATATGATCCAGGCATATGTGTCAGAATACATTCATTATCGATACCAGTTATAGATCGTGTGCGTATTGATACCAACAATCAATGTAGTTCAGTCAATTTTCATAATTCTTGAAGGAAAATTTTTTTGATTGTGGTTGAGCCAATAAATCCAAGGGGGTCATACGTTCTTGACAGTTCACTCAGCACTCCTCTCTTGATTGTCGTTCTCAAAAGGTTACTTTTACATCGTTGCGTGTTAACATAGTCACTTCCGTTTTTAAATTCACGTAAACCTGGTCGTTGTTACTTGCCCATTTTTTCAGTTCGCATCCACCATTAAAAAGCAAATCATTTACTTGATCACGTACCTGTATCAGCTTATTTAATGAGTCTGTTGGCTTCACCTTGAGCAAGTTCTTAAACTGTCCTATTGGTTAGGTAAGATGAACTGACAGTGCCATACGTGGCAGTTCGTAAGATGTCAATGCTTCTTCAATATATCAACGAATCTGGTGGAGAAACAGTCCCCACTAGATTCGTTGATATTTTATGTCTTCAGGTCTCACTATAACTTGTCGGTACATCTTTGCTATATCAGTGGTAATCAAATAATTCCAACACCTAATTTTCAACAAACTGGAGAATAGGTCATTTTGAATAGATTGAATGTTAAAAAATGTATTGAAATATAAAAATTAAGGAGAATAGATTATGAGCTTGATGTAATTTCTACGTAACAGAATCAATTATCTTTTAATGTGTTGGATGCTTGAAGCCATAACCTTGTGATACTTCTGAGAGAAGAACATTATTAAATGATAAATAAAACTGAACTTTGTTAATGTTAACTGTCCCCTAATTTAATTCCTGAATTATCCTATTATTATTGTATTAGCTTAATATAATACAGATCTTATTTAATAAACTGATTAAAGTCATAGATAATATAATAAGAATTACATTAATTTAGCTTATTTCTGACATGAGGAAAAAAATCACACATTAAACCAGCCTATTCTTGAAGTAAGTTCAATAAATTATGAATTAACCGTGGCGACTTCTCATGATAAAACAAAATCGATGTGTGTATATGTTAAAAATAAGATCCAGCCAAGGAAAGCGCACAAACACACAAATAAAAATGCACAAAACGACACTTCCGCAATACAGGAAATCCGCTTAGCCCGACACGAATGCACTGAAATAAATACCGAAATATATCCGTGCAATTCCACATTCAAATAAAATATCGCGCAAATATTGGAAAAACAAATAATCGATATATCCGCACTCGTAAGTGCACATAAATAACGGCGTGATACACGAATTTTACGTATCGACCTCTATTACGATGAAACAAAAAAACGTTATATATTATATATCATCCCTATTTGTAAAAAGTTGTTAGGTGCTTTTGAATTTATGTATGTCCAGACATAGCAAATGAAAATAGTTGTGGGTTGGAAGGGAATAAATTTATCAACTTTTTCATTTTACAATAATATAAAATATATTAAAAACACTTGTGAAGTTGTAAACACCGGTAATAATGTAAATAATTTAAATACTTAAGAATTATTATTATAAATAATATAAATAAATAAACTATAGATATTAGTGCATGAATAATTGTTTACAATTAATTAACGTTTTCTCTTTTTTATTACATTATATTACATTAATTTGTTTATAATACCGTCTATCAAAATTTGCGAAGGAGTAATTACTTGCAATTCAAAAAGAAGTGTACGAAGTAAGGGATTAAAGTCTTACGGTAGCTTTCATAATTAAATTAGATGTACTTTAAATATTTCAAGACATCTCGAAATTTCATTAAAGTCGAGGATAATGTGAGATTTTTAATCAGTTTTTTTTAAATGTAGTTACTTTAACATTAAATTAGCTGATTAAGGAATGGAACTTCGTTCTTTTACATGCTTTAATAAATACACAGTAAATTTAAATAGGTAGGATTAAAATAAAAATAAATGTACATGTTTTTAAACGATTAAATTTGATATAATTATATTTTACTGTGAAATACGTGATTGTAAAGGCTTTGATAAAAATAAATGAAAAGTGTAACATAAACGAAATTATTCATTTTCGTTGAATTATATTTTATTGTGTCCATTAAAAGAATCGCCTGTAATAACTGTTTTTTTTTTCGTAAGGCAAAACCGTTATCAAATTTTCAAAATAAAGGATAGATAAATATTTATATTTTAAAATTTTTACAACGAAAAGTCGAATTACAGAGTAAAATTACCATTAAAACTTAAATACGATAACAAACATACAAATTATACAATTATTACATGAATATAAATTATAATAACGTAACAAAAACTTTCCAGGCAAGTATTAACAAATGATTGAAAGGCAGTAAACGATAGAGAACATAAATCAATGGAGGGTTTATATATAATTATTAATATATATATATAATTTTATAAGCATATATTGTTATATTTAATTCAGCAAATACATAATATTGTTTGAGTTAATTAATATTTACAATATTAATAGCTTTGCATTGAATATACTTTTATTATTACTCTTTATTGTCAACATAAGGGTTTAAATTAAATAGTATAAAATAATTAGTTGTGTTTATAATAATAAGGGAAAATAAATTGTTTAAAGGTCGCATTGCGGCGTTTCTATTATCTCATCACTGTATATAAACAAAATTAAATTAACAAAGTTTCGTACAGGGAAATGAAAAACCTCAACTGAAAACTCCCTCGTGATTTTGACAAAGGCGGACCAGAAAGAAAAAAAAGCATTTCATTCAGAACGTTACATGACTATAATTAATTTAGTGAAGTCTTTCATCCACATTCAACTCCATATTGTTTATTATACAATAACAAGTAAATTACGTTGTTACGAGTACAAACAGTGCGGTATTTATTTGCTAATTATAATATGCATACAAAGAAATAAGTAAAACGGGCGTAAATTTATTCAATTAATTAACATAATTTCTAATAATAATTAACAATTTTTTTTTTTTCGCTCACCCTAAATTCAGACAGGGCAGAAAGACCCCAGGTCTATAGCCCAGACGGACTAACACCATATATCTGTTTCATATTAATTGTTATTATTGTATGTATTATGTTTGTCCAAATAAAGATGTATGTATATATAAATAACAAATATGTTAGGTGTTTAAATGTAAAATAGGTTAGACTCCATAATTTTAAAACACCTTATGTTTGATAATGACTAGCTGTTAGTCGAAACTATAGTTACGTATAATTTTTAAATAAAGTGGTAAAACAAAGTCATTCAAAGTTAAATTATATTTAAATATTTTACTTGGATTAATTTTTATAAAAAAAATATATGTAAATGACACGCCGGTGGTGGCGCATCGGTTACGGCCCCGAACTGACGTGCAGCAACGTTGATTCGGGTCAGTAGTCGGATGGGTAACCGGTACCATTCACCATTGGGATACAATTAATGGTGCTTTAGAGTGACGGGGGCGATCCTTTAAAGTAACAAGCTCATTTACACACACACAAATACACAAATGACACATGGCGGAAGGACCACGTGGTCGATAGCCTTACACTACTACTACTACTACTACTATATGTAAATGATAATAGAAACGTATAAAAGAATACAGAATATATTTTACGTGATGTATATCCTGTTTAGTGTTGATGAACATGTAAAAATACAAACAAATACCGTTATGTAATTAATGTAAGGTTTTGATTATATCGTCTCATTAAATGACAGTTTTTTTACTGATTAAAAATAATCAATAGAGAAGTCATACACGAAAATTAACTTTTATTACATTTATATTTTCATACTAAACTGCGCAATATTAATTATAATAAAATTTATGAAGCTCGTGAGCATTTTGAATAATAATGAGGTTCACACAGTATTAATTTCCTTAGATTATTTAATATTCATTATAAACTCGGCACTGAAATCTCTTCCTTCACTTGTTTAATAATAAAGTTTTGCATTATGAAAGAGCACGAATGCGAATAATTAATTAATAAATACTAAAGAAAATAATATTTTGGACAATTAATTATGAAACATTTATGAAATAGTTTTTGTACACATTTATTTAGTATAATTATAATTTTGATAACAATATAATATTGACAATACACATAAAATTGGAAGTAAAGGTGGTCCCGCTTCTCTTGTTGCCCTAAATCTATTCTAAACATATTTTTTTATTTAACTTGATGGGATTAACTTAAATTATTAGGTAATATATTTAATATCCATCGTAAAGTAATTGCCTCAAGCTTTAATCAAATTATCGATTAGTTAAATGAAACAAAACTTATTCTAACGTAACTTTATTTATTGTATTATTATTTAATTAATCATCAAATAATTTATTTGCGAGTATTTGGTAAATTTAATCTATCGTCTCTCTCCATATGATAAAGGCTAGACATATTTGTTGGGGGCGACGTATCGATGTAATTTCACGAAAGTTTTTAGATGATTATGTATAGTGTGCTGTATTCGTCAGACTTTCAGTTTGTATTAAATATATTTTCAGCGTGTAGTAAAGTTGGGAAACTAAATGGAATACAAAGTTTATGTATAAAAAACAACAGCCGACGAAGGTTACTTATCTGTATTAATTAATAGACGTGAAAGGCGAACGGTGAAATGTTTCAATATTAAATTCTCATCTAATTTTATTATGTATTAATCCATTTATTCTAAACTTATTTTTGTTATAAAATAATAATAATAGTTTTAGCGATTTTAAGATGTAAAAAATAGTTTACAAAACTTTAATGAATGAAATATTGGCAAAATCTAGTTACACATTTTTTTTTAATTGCGAGATCTTTTAAAAATCGGCCTAAACTAAAAATTCATCAAGTGATCTAAGGAATTTGCTGATTTTCTGGTCAAATCTTTGATAATTTATTCTCAAAAGAGGCCTACGTGCGATGCATTGCTCAAGCAATTCCTTAATCAATTGCACGACCAAAGCCTATTAGAGATTTACTTCTGAGTACAAACCAGGGGTTGTTAAAGAAGAGATAACAGATGAGGATGGCGAGGATAATCGAATAGGTGATGACTCATGAATAGTGCAAAGCAATGAAATAGATCCAAAATAAAATCATGCTGAAGTTCAGCAACTTCCAGAAGGAAAGAAGTTGTAGGAAGACAATTCAATGTCAAGCAATGAAGTATACAAAAAAGTACCTCAAAAAAGGATGATGTTCATAGGAAGACTTCAAGGCAAAAATGACGTAATGGATGCTGTTTATAGCAAATTCTTAACAAATAGCAATGATCAATCCAAATCACAAGATATTCAAACACCTATTACCCAAGATAAAGTGATTGTCAACAGATCTACAGAAGAAGTGATTAATAATATGACTGTCGTACCTACGCAACAGCTAGAAGCAATAAAGATGAACTTCAACAATTATTATTAGCGAGACGCTAGGTCTAACAGATAGTTTAGCATCAAATATTAGTCAAGTCACAGTGGTAACAACACACCCTCTTGTAATCGTAGACAATTCATAAATTATGTCAAGATCAGCAGCATTACTTATACAAAACAATGCAGGAGGAAACAAAGTTGTAATTTCATCCAATGGCACAAATAAAACCCACGTGAATGAATCATCTGAAGATGACAAGTGATGGTTTGATTCTCTGGAATATCTTCCAATTAACGAATTCTGTGATAAACTCAATAGTGGATCCAATTTTGTGATAAATAATTCTGGTTTGCATGTTTAGGCTGATAACAACTGTAAGCTTTTGAATACAGACCATAAGGATAGATGAGGAGAATGTGCAGCTGAAAGATTCTGGTACTTTTATTTATGATGATCTAAGTAATAAGCTACAAGTATCTACTAGTCATCTTTAAAATTCGTAAGTAAGTCCATCACAAACAAAAGAAGAAATTGCCCTAAGCAATCTAAATAGGAAACGGATACATAATAAAGCGAAATAATTTACCGAGATGAGGACAACGACATGAGCTCCGAAAATTGAAGTAGCTGCAGAAGCAAGACCAGGAATAATTTCAAGACTAAGCCATTAAAGAAAGTATGGCAATTGAACATCTAGAGAAACTCTTCGAGCAGGAGAGACTGGCGCTGGATGAGACGTTTGAGAGTAATCTGGAAAAGTTGAGTTGCCCTTAAAAGATACAGATAGAGAGAGCGGAGACACATCAAGATGCCGATCTGTGGGCTACCTCATAAAAAAAATACGTGCAGAACAGGGACTTGATCAAACGGGCTCAAGCAAAAAATTCGTCTTCCTTATACTGAAATTGAAAAGAAAAGACAGACTGTATACCTAAACTCTAAAAGGCAAACAGTCTGAACGATAACCATAAGACTTCGCTGAGAAGACTTAGCGAATCGCATAGGGAAGATATAGCCTTGGTGGGAAGGCATTTTTTTAGAAGAAGCAGGAATTGACGAGGACGTTTGAGGCTGGTGATCGAGGAGAAGCAGATTAAAAAATTAATGAAACGCCAATTTAAAGACATATTCTTCTTATAACGGCATCAGATACTTATAAGGCAGGACAAGGAAAAGAACAGGTGAAATGAAGTGAAGGTGTTGAAGAGGATACGTGCCAAGATGAAGGCGAAGTGCCATTGATCCGAAAAACGAGAAAAACAAGTTTAAAGAGTTTCAGGAGAATAAAAAAGAGATATCAGGCAGAGTAAAATCGTTTTGAGTTAAAACATAAGAGGCAGTTGGAGCAGCTTCGGGTAATGAATGACGCTATTACAGAGTAAAAATAAGAATTTGTTGATGAAACATGAAAAACGTAAGCTGAAAGAATGTGATGAGGCTTTTAATAATGAACTTAAACCACGTAAACAGAAGTTGGAAGAAACTATTTCCTAGCAACGGGACGAACAGGGAAAAGTGTATGGACCAATATGTCCTCTAGCACTCTCATCCGATCTATCTGATTTCAGTCAAGTGTTATTGTGCGTCCTCTTAGTTGACGGCCGTCTCAAAGAAGGAAAAATATAATATATTTAGGGTTTGCGTTTTTGTGAGATTTTAATAATACTACGATACTTTATGAATACTCTTTATAAATTTTTTAGGAATTTTCTAACAGAACAGAAGAAAAAGGCTGAAACATTCTAGAAATCTAGAAAAAGTTTTGCTGGAAAATTCAAGGATCTTTAAAAAAAATATTTAAATGGATTATTAATTTTTTTTTACAAATTCCAGAAATGCGTTATAATTTTTAAAATTTCAAATTGTACAAGCTTAAGAGAATTATCTATACATTTAAAGGTTATAGTATATGTTGGACAAGAAAATAATCTACAAGAGAAATTAAAAAAAAAGATCATAGAAACCTTTGAAATGTAAAATTAAAATATTTTTTTTTACAAATTTAGATTTTATTTCAAAGGTACTATAAGTTTTCAGAAATTTATTTACCAGATATAAATATATTTTTCAAAAACTATCTTGTGAAAAATAGATGAATAATAAATAAAAGTTTAGAAAACTGGATCTAGAATAAAAACAGTAATTTATGTTTCAAACTATGAGAATTTTCGTGCTTTCTAGAATGTTCCTGCAATTTTCAGGAATTTATATTTCATATTCCTAAAATTTTCTTAAAAAATTCTAGAATTTTCCAGCATTACTTTTTCCAGGCTTCTAGAATATTGTCGTATTTTTGCTTCTATTTTATATTTTATATGTAAATATACTAGAATTCCGAAAAAGAAATTGCTGTAAAATTATAGAATATTTGAAGAAATTTATAGGATCTTAAAAATAAAAGTGTTATAATCTGATGCATATTTCTAGAAATTTGAAATTTTTGAAGGTAATCCTAGAAATTTCAGCAATATTGTAGAAAGCCCGAAGAAAATTCTTACATTTTACAAGACAAAATTCTTTAATATTTTAAATAACAAGATTCCAGAATTTAGATCCACTTGAAAAATTCTACTGATTCCAGAATTGCATTAAATTTTAAATTTTATTTTTAACTCTAAAAGGTTACAGAATTTGAAATTATTTTGTTGGGAAATACAGGTATTAATAAGAAAAGTCACTTATCGTAATTTGAAAATAAAATTTAATTAATATAAAGCAAGATTTTTTTTTTATTCCTAGAATTTTCTTCAAAGATTTTAGATTTTAATATTTCAACAGTTTTCTTTCCATTTTGCAAGAATTATCTTTCTTGTAAATAGGAAAGTAAAATGTAGCATTAGTTTAGACATCTAGAATATTTCAGCACTTTCATTCTTTAATTCAAAAATAGAAAGAAAACATGCTAAAATATTGTAGAAATCCGAAAAAAGTGTTTCTGGAAAATCTAGGAATCTAGAAATTGCAGGAACATTCCAGAAAGTAAAAAATAATTTCTCTCAGTTTGGAAGATAAATTCCTGAAAAATAAAATTTAGAATTCTTCAGCAGTACTTTATTCATCTTTTTAGAATACTCACATTTCTTAAGAAATTGCATAAAAGTTTCAGCACTTAAGAAATGAGAATTCCTAAAGAATTTTTTATTCAATTTTTGAGAATTCTTACTAAATTAAAGAAAAATCCTGAAATATTTTTGAAGTCTGTATAAAGCATTGCTGGAAAATTTAAATTTTTTTCTTCCAAACTGAGAGAATGCTTAATAATTCTATAAATATTGAAAAAGTTTTACCGAAAAATTCAGAAGATTCCGATTTCTACAATATTTCAAGACCTCGCCCTATAATTTTAAAGAATTCTTTGCCAATTCTTGAGAAATGTAAGAAAAATAAAATTTTGAAATCAGAAAGAAATTGCTAAAAATTGAAACATTTTAGAAAGCACAAAATAAATTTTTACAGTTTGGAAAAAATCCTAGACGGTTATAGAATTTTGCACCAATTCGTTTTCCAGGTTTCAATATTTTTCTTCTATTTTACAACAATTATCTGCTATTTCTTGAAAATTGAAGAAAAACGTTAAAATATTCTAGAAATCACGATTTTCCATTTTTACCATTTTTAAAAACTCTTTGCTATTTCTTTAATAATCACGTAATATTTAAAAAATAAAAAATTACAGAATGCTTGAAGAAAATTCTAGGAATATAAAAAAGATCAGTATCATTCGAGAAAGCACAAACACTTTTTTTTATAGGCTAGAAGAGAAATTCCTGGATGATAAAGTGTCTAGATTTCAGAAGATTCCACAATTCTGGAAAATTTGATCATTTGTTCTTCCATTTTAAAAAATTCTCTTATTTTTCTTAAAAATTGCAAGAAAATGATAAAATATAGTAAAATTTAAAAAAAATTGTTCCTAAAAACTTCTAGTTTTTAAAATTTAAACAATCTAAGAAAATGCCAAAAATTGCAGAAGTATACTAGAAAGCAAGAAAAAATCTTATAATTTAGAAGAAAAATCCTAAAAGATTCTAAATCTCCAGAATACAGAATTTTCTAGCAATATTTTTTTAGATTTTTGCATATTTCATCATATCTTGTAATAGTTTTCAGGTATTCCTGCTGAAATATTCTAAAAGTCTGGATAAAATAGTAGTGTCTAGAATTTAAACTTTTCAGTAAGTTTCCTTTGTTCTTTCTAGTATGCTGTAGTTTCTAGTAATTTCTTTGTTAGATTTTCAGATTTTTTTTCAATTTTTCAGCAATACGTTTTCCACATTTCTGGAATATTTCAACATTTGTTCTTCCATTTTTAAGAGTTCCCTTCTTTTTCTTAAACATTGAAAGAAAATGCTAAAATATACTAAATGCTAAGAAAAAATATTGCTGGAAACTTCTAGATTTTTAGATAAAAACTACAATAATCTAGAAAAGCTAAAAATTGCAGTAACACAAAAAAACCTACAATTTTGAAGAAAGATTCTAATTTCTAGAACGAATAATTTTCCAGTAACACTTTTTAAAGGTTTATATTTTACAAGAATCCTCCACCATTTTTGAAAAGTGGAATAAAAATAATAATAATAATAATTTAATAATAATAATAATTTATTTACGGAATCTCCTATAGTACAATATAATTTGTATAATATTTAAAAAAAAAACAATGAACAAAATATTAAAAATAATAAAAGAAGTGCACAAAGGTGGTTAAATCTAAGTGTCTAGACCCCATTGATTCAACAAAAACAAAATAATTATTATTTCTCAGTGTTACCCTTAATTTAAATAAATAATATAAACTATTAAGAAGATGTAAAATAAATAAATAAATAATATAATATAAATAAAATACAATAAATAACATAGATAGTATAAATAAAAAAGTTAAAAACAATAAAACTTTAACAAATTATATACATCTTTAGATAAAGCAGCTAAAAACATAATATAAATAATATAAGTAAAATGGTCAAAATAAATATAATAATATAAATAAAATCATTAAAATAAATTAAAATAATAAAACAAATAAATTAAAAACTAGTAAAGTGAATAATAGAAATAAAATGTAAAAATAATAAAATGTATGTAATGCGGTGTATCACAAATTTTATCACAGATGAAATTAGTGCAAAAGCAACATATCACAGATAGAATCATTATAATGTATAATGTAAAAACGCAACAAAACATATTAAAAATTATTAACAAACAAAAAATGAAAATAAACAAATAAAATAAATAAATTAAAACATCAACAATAAAACTTAACCACATTAATAAATAGACAGATTAAAAAAATAATAGATAAATAAATAAATAAATATATAATAAAAATGATTAAAATAATTCAATGAAATTGGTTAAATCAATATGTCGTAAATGTCTTTTGAATAGAGAAAAAGAGGGAGAAAATAAATGAAAATTTCTGTTTTTATTAATAGCATTTGCCGTGCGCATAATTCTGCTGACGGGGCTATACAACCCATAATTAGTTGGATGGAATGCCAGTCGAAATAATGGTTTGTATCTCGATTGGGAACCACGCGGGATATTAAAAGATAGTTTCTGGAGCAAATTACAGCATTTAATGAACCCATGAATTAATTTAAACAAGAACGACATATCAATAAAAATTCTCCTTTCAGCCAATGATTTCATATTCAGCACAGCCAACATTCCACTATGACTAAAATTTGTGTTAGCATTGCCTAATCGAAATGACATTAATTTTAAAAATCTGCTCTGAACCATTTCAAGTTGGTGAATCGCAATCTTGGTGTAAGGTGACCATACTGGTGAAGCATATTCTAAATGAGGCAGAACAAGTGCTAAGTAAAGTGTTTTTATTGTAGAAGCTCTGAAAGAATTAGAAAATCTGCTTATAAAACCTAATATACTCAGAGATTTCTTGCAAACGTGGGAGATGTGCTTATTAAACTCTAGCTTTGTGGTGAATATAACTCCCAAATCTTTTATCTCTGAAGTATGCGATAATACATTATTATTAATAGTATAGTTAAAGCAAAGTTTATTTCCTCTATTAAATGACATGCACATACACTTACTTTAATTTAAATCGAGATCATTCTCCCGACACCACAACGCAACACTATTTATGTCATCCTGAAGTGCCAACTGATCATCAGCCGTTTTAATGCTAGTAAACAATTTTAAATCATCGGCATGCAGGAGAAAATTACACTTTTTTAAATTTAGACCAATATCATTGATAAAAAGGAGGAATAAAATAGGTCCACAATGTGAACCCTGTGGTACCCCCGATGATACATGAATATGATTAGATAGATAGTTTCCGATGCGCACACGTTGAGTTCGGTTATTTAGGTAACTACTTAGCCAGCTTAAAACTTGATCGCCAAATCCAATGGATTTTAATTTGTTTAACAGTATGTGGTGTTGAACCCTATCGAACGCCTTGGAGAAGTCGGTATAAATAGAGTCAACCTGTAAGCCCTTCTCCAAAGCATCCGATAAATATGTTTGATACACCAACAAATTAGTTACAGTAGATTTACCTTTAGTAAATCCATGCTGTTCATCGATAAATAGTTGCAAACAAGACCATTTAAGCTGTTCCGAGACTAATAAATCCAATAATTTTGGTATGACAGATTGAATTGCCACACCTCTGTAGTTAGCAATATTAGATCTGCAACCACTTTTGAAAATTGGAACAATAAAGCTATCTTTCCAACATTTTGGGAAAATACCAGTTGTTAATGAATTTATAAAAAGTGTATAAATAGGTTTACTCAATGTGTAAATAAATCTTTTTAGGAAGTATGCAGGGATACCGTCAGGGCCCGCATTACAAGAATCAGGTAAAGATAATATGGAGTTAAATACATCAGTAAGGGTAACATTGAGATTACGAATATCAGCTGATTTATTACAATGGTGATCAGGTAAAATATTGCTATTTGATTGTTTATAAACTGCAGCAAAATGCATTGCAAATAAATCAACACTACGAGCTACTGTGTCACTAGTTTCATTTCCTAGGAACATTTGTTTGGGATACCCAGAGGTTTTGCGGCAATCATTTACGTAGTTCCAGAATTGATTAGAATTATTATTAATTTGATGTTCAATGCGACTAATATAACTATTGTAAAGTGTGTTACTGAGTTCAGCGCATTGCTGACGCAGAGTTTTAAATAACTCGTAGTGTGAAAGTAAACCAGTACTCTTATATTTGGCATGCGCAGATTTTTTTAATTTTGTCAATTTAATTAAATTATTGTTGAACCATTTGGGGTAGCTAGACGATTTTGAAAACTTAATAGGTACGTATACATCAAACAAAGAATATAAAATGTTATTAAAATTGGAAACACAGGCGTCAACATTATCACTAACAAAGACCTTATTCCAATCCATACCCGCTAAACAGTCATTAATCGCTGTATAATCCGCTGATTTGAAATCATAATAGCAATTAGTATTAACACAAGTAAATTCCAAATGCGTCATTGGCAAATTCAAACAGTACGGAATGTGGTGCGCACTAGATTCACACAACTTGTCACTAGCGTGGCTTATAACTATACCCGGAACATTCGCAAACACAAGATCTAACAATACTCCTCTCAGGTTCGGTACCTGATTGATTTGATGGAGCTGATAGAAGCTAAGAACATTAGCCAGAACATCAGCAGGATAACAGTTATTATTAACCATTAGCACTTTGGACCCCGAAAAATCCCAAACAGCATTTGGCAGATTGTAGTCACCACACAAAATTACCTCGCACTGTGGATTATTGCTAGCGATGTTTTCAATTTCTTCCGCATGCGTTATGTAGTGGGAAATGTTTGAAGCAGGTGGCACATATGATGACCCAATTATTAATTTATTATTTATTTTGATAAATAGTTGTTCGATGGTTTCGTTGCTCTCAATCTTCACACTTTTCAAATTATTTTTAACAGCAATAAAGACCCCACCACCTCTTATTTTGCAGCTGTTTTTAAGAGATCTATCCAACCTGTATATTTCGTGACTAGTAAGACCTAGTTCAGCGTTACCAATTGAATCGTCTAACCATGTTTCAACCAAAACTATAACGTCGTAAACGCTTAAATTCGCGTTTAACTTGAAAGAATTAATTTTACCCTTCAGACCGCCAACATTTTGAAAATAAACAGTTAGTTTTTTTTCTTCGGAATTGCGTGTACTATTGACGGATGTCCCTGGTTATATTTAATTGTAAGCCCAGTTTCACCTTGTTGCTTTCGTTTTTCTAGTTCATTTCTTATTTTCTTTAGGTGGTCTCGTTGCATCTGAGTCATGTCGTTGTTAAACCGAATGCTGCCCGTGTCTGTAGCTCGAGTTACTTTTAAGACATCTAAGGCCTCTTTTGGATTGGAAAATGATATTTTAATCGGTCGAGGCTTATCGCTAGGTTTACCCAGACGAATAATTTGTTTAGGTTCAAATTTCACTTGGGAATCAATTAAAGATTTTACACAATTTATGTCTTTATCCATTCTTTCATTCGTGGGACCGGTTTGCTCGGGTAAATTAAATACTAACACATTATGTGACTTTACTTTTCGCTCCTCAATTTCATGAATAATATCTGCGGGGTTAATAATATCAGCAGATTTATTTGATAAAACGTTATTTTGAACATCCATTTCTAATTTTGTAATTCTGTCGTCGAGAGATTTAATATCATTTTTTAAATCTCCTAATATATGCTGCAATTCAGCTCTAAAAAATGGCATAAATTCCTCTCGGAATAATGATCGAATAATTTCGACAATGGACTCGGTGTTAGATTGAGACTGGCTAAGAGAGAGCGAAGGCCGTGCGTGAACGTCGCGTTCGAATGATGCACGCACCGGCTCGGACGTCGCGGCCGGGGGAGCTATAGAAACACACGCATCGCATTTCCATTGCTTGCCGTCCGACTTTCCAGATTCGGCGATAAAATAAGCAACATCCTTTAGCGATAATTCATCAAGACAATCGACGTGGAAACGCACTTTACATCCAACACATTTCAGGGTTTTTGAACGTGATCCGATATTAAAATTACATCTCCCACAAGCGCGAGACATCTTACTTAAAAGTAAAGAATTTAGCGGAGAATCGGCAACCGTGCAAAATAATTCAGAATATGTCTATTTAACAGGGATTTGATTGCGCATGCGCTGATAGAGCTCCTTGAAATAACCAAATAGGTGAATTATCTTACTCAAACGATGAAACACTTCAACTACACAATATGGATACGCTGAACTCACGTATAGTCTCGGACACTAACTTGTGCACTTTGAATATAACTATATATATAATAACACAAATGAAATGTATACAAATGACAGTTAACAGCGTTGCCAAGATTGAAAATGCTGAAAATTTTAGAAATTACGAATTTCAAATATTTCTGCACATTTTCGTTCAATTTTGAAGAGGTCTTTACCATTTCTTAAAAAATGTAAGAAACATGATAAAAGTATTTCTGGAAAATTCTAGAATCTCTGGAGAAAGTTTTGGGAATGTGAAAAAGACATTACTTTACAGCAATTTTCTAGTAAGCACGTCGAAAATGTTTACACTTTGGAAGAGAAATTCCTTGAAGGTTTCAGAATTTTACAGAAATACATTTTCTAGATTTATAATACTTCAATATGTTTCTTCTATTTTACAAGAAAAATTGAAGAAAAACGCTCAAATATTCTGAAAAATCACTTCTAGTATATTTTCGCCTTTTCCTCAATTTTTATGAATTCTTTACCATTTCTTGAAAACCAGAATAACAATAATGGAAATATTAAAAAAATCTGAAAAACATATTAATAAAAGCTCTACAATCCTTGAAGAAACATCTAGGAATTTAAAAACAAATGTTAGTATTATTCCAGACAGTACAATGAATGTTTGAAGAAAGTTTTAGGAAGATTTCAGAATTTAATAGAAATGATTTTTTTCAGATTTGGAATATTTAAATATTTTTCTTCTATTTTACATAAATTCTCTAGCATTTCTTAAAAAATTAAAGGAAAACGCTGAAATATTCTAAAAATTTACGACTCCTAGTATTTCTATTTTTATAATACAAAATGGAAACAAAAAATGATGGAAATATTCATAAATATGAAAAAAGTATTAATAAAAAAATCCAGTATCCTTGAAGGAAATTCTAGGTATCTAAAAATAAATTCCAGTATCATTCCCGATAGCACAAAGATTTATTTACAGGCTAGTAATGTGAAAATATTTCTGGAATATTTGATAATTTCTTCTTCCATTTTAAGAAATTTTTCTTAAAAATTAAATAAAAAAATGTTAAAATATATTGAGGGAAAATTCTAGATTTTAAGAAGAAAATTCCAGAAATTCGCTGAAATATTCTGGAAAATTATCTTTAATTATTTGCTCACTTAACCAGTGGTGAAACATTTTAAAACTATTTTAATTAGAACTAAAAACACTTGGTTTATTTCACAAAAATTTTATTATTTCTTATAATAAAATTCTAATGAAGAAAATTCTAGAAATCTAAAGTAATAGAAATTTTAGTGTAATTCGAGACAGCATCAGATTTTTTTGGAGGTTAGAATAGAAATTCCCGGATGATTCTAAATATTTGATTTATTGTGCTTACTCTTTCAAAGATTATCTTCTTTTTCCTAAAAATGCAGAAATATAATTAAAATTAAGAAAAATGATTGCTGGAAAGTTTCAGGTTTTTAGAACATAAATTCAACAAATTAAAAAAACAATGCTAAAAATTGCAAAAATATTCTATAAAGCATGAAAAGATCTTACAATTTAGTAGAATAAAATTTGATAGAGATTCTAAACCTCCAGAGTGCAAAATTTTACACCATTACTTTTTAAAGGTTTATAAGAATTCTCTAGCATTTCTTGAAAAGTGGAATAAAAATGCTGAAAATTCCAGAGAACGGAATTTTCCAAAATTCTAGAATTTTTCATTTTTCATTTGTATTTCAGCACCTTTTCAATCAATTTTAAGAGTTCTTTACTATCTCTTTAATAATATAAGAAAACATAAAAAAAAGTATAATATTTCTGAAAAATTAATAATCTGGATTTTTGGAGAGAGTATTACTGAAAAATTTCAGGATAATGAAAAAAAAAAATTGCTGAAATTTGTAGAAGAATTCTAGAAAGTACGAAGAAAATTCTTACAGTAGGAAGAGAATTCCTGGTATTCTTAGTGTCTAGATGCTAGACATTCATGTTTCCTTTTATTTTTCAAGCAATTGTAGAAAATTCTTGAAAAATGGTAAAAGATTCTAAACTAAATTGATGAGGCTATTACTTGTTGAAACTCTAGACAAATATTCTAGAACTCATGATTTTACAATTTCACGAATATTTCAGTATTTTTTTTAGCAATTTTTCAAAAAATGTTAAAGAATGTTCGAAAAATTTGGAAGAAAATGTGAAAAATGTTTTAGAAATTTTAGAATCTTTGATGAAAATTCTAGAAATTTGAAAAAGGAACTGCTGAACATTCGAGAAAGCACATAAAACATACATATTGTTTTTAAGGGAAATTACTGAAAGTTTCTAGAAGTAGCATAATTGAAGAAATTTATTAAGTTTAGAATAAAATCTTGAAGTCTAGAAGAGTAATTTCTGTAAACTACTTTAACTTTTTTAAAAGTACTTCGACAAAATATATATTCTCATCTCGATAATGAGTGAAAATTCAAAGAGAATTAAAGAAACAAACAAAAAATTTAATGGGAAATGTATTAAAAAATTGGTTCTTCTATTTTTGGGATGAAGATGAAACCACCTTATTTTGGTGTTCAAAAAGGCAGACTATGTGTAGAGTCTGTCCTTTCATCATATTGGTTTTAGTCTCAAGACATTCCAGTTATGACTAACACTTTTATTTTTAACCGACTATCTTCATTGCAATCATCTAACCTAAATTCCATTTGATAGGAGACACTTGAATTGTCATTTTAAAATGAAAATGTGCTTCATTGCTTAGGATGATTATGCTTGAAAAATGTATGTCCACTTGTTGATATTTAATAATTTATTCAATGAACTCTCTTCGGTATGCACGGTAATTAGGCTTCAGTTTTTGATGTAAATTTAATCTTGTAAGCATGGATACACATATTTTTTTGTGAGTTTACTCTGTAGAGAGCTTCTTGGAAATCTTGTAATTGTGCTGAGGTCGCATATTCTAATCTTCGTAATAAATTAATAAAAACTCATCGCCTGCATAATGCTGCTTTATTATTTATGCGCGGATCGTTTGACTGTATTCGGAATCACGTAGGAGGAAGTGCATAAGCAAATATTTCCAGAGTGTGCAGCTGACAGACGAGAATATGTTGCACTGGTTGTAAAACTGATCACATAGAACCCGTGTCAACCGCAGATATTACTTCCGGTTTGACAAGTACGCTATAAATAAATCATTTTTCCGATTTTATGTACTCCCACGTAAAAAAAGAGTTTGCCCTTTAAAAGAGAAAAAAATACATAGATCATTTCCGGTGGTGAAATGTACATATAATAATTATGGTATTAAAAAATAATAGTTTATTATTTATGCTAATATTATGGTTATGGATTATGGCTGAATGATTATTGCCATTGCTGCATGTAATAAATAAACTAATATTTGTTGAGTCCAGTGTAACTATTCATTGATTGGGTTATAATCAATACAGTTGTTTGTGTATTTACATGTATACAGAAGAGTTCTCAATATTGACTATTATTAAAACCCAGTATAATTGTGAATTATGCCGGTATTTATGTATCATCAGAGTTGACTCTTGCAAATATTTATTCAGTAAATTATCACTAAATTTAAATCTGAATTTCTATTGTATATATTTTTTAAACTAGGTTTAATGTTTTGCTACCCTAGTAACAAATGTTTACTATGTCCAAATTATAAATATAATTATACAATTTATATTAAGTTTCAGCCTCAACCGTGTATTTATCACTTAAGGTTTTCTTATAATAAATTTTAGTATAAATAAAATAATTCATATAATTAATATAGACAGTTAATTTAGTTGGCTTATATCTATAAATGATGATTAGTTACAGGTGATCAATTTGTTCGAATATTAAAGGTTTTTTTTTTTATAATTATTACATGCTGTATATAGTATTCTAAAAAGACTACAACTGTAAGTAATGTTACTGTTATTACATAATTCTACTATTTCTTTTATATGTGTACGTACGAGTATAAATGAAATTGCACTCCAGGTTGTAAAGTCAGTTTGTTTCCGTAGTTGGGTGTTAGTGTCAATTATTTTTATTCATGTGGATGTTGATGTGGCCGTTACATAAAATTTTATAGCATAATAGAAGCTTATGAACATCTACTTGACTTAATGTAGGGAATAAAACGAACGTTAATTAAAAATAGTTATTGTGCTCAAAAATGAATTATGAATTATTTAAGATATGCGGTTAATATTGTCAGTTGGCGTGTTATAAAATAGAACAAAAAAATCTGAAGTAGTTGGATTCATATTTCTTGAATAATTTTCCCACTTATTTCTTAGTAAAAAATTATGAAATAATAGGCAAAGAATTGAAAAACACTTCGTTTGTTTTACTGATTATTTATATTTACACCACTAGGAATGCTTCTGTTTATAAATTCTTTACTTATTAAGGGTGTACATAATTAATTATTATCAAATGTTTCGTAATTTAAAATTAATATATTTTTTTCTACTACCAATCTTATAAGAATCAAATAATTTATTTTAATATATCAGATGCACTTCTGCCTATGGTTCGTGTTTTTTAAAATATTACTTAAAAATTTATCAGCTTTATAAACTACCCTAACCAACCATCTCCATTAATACACGTTATCTGTTCACTATTTCGGTAACGTAAATTACTATCTTTAATCACGTTATTAGATGCCCTTACATAATTTATTGCTTCCTTCTCTATCTGTGTGAAATGAACACCTTCTGTTCATACGGAACAACACGACAATGTCATTAGCATCACACTATAGCCCGTCGGGTAACAATGGTTATTATTATCCCAATATTGTCTCCCTGGTGACATTGCACTACATGAGTATTGTATACACCTGATAAGTATAGATAAAAGTGCACAAAGGATTATTAATTGAATGGGACTTCTGAATACATATTTAAACTCAATTAATGGATAGCAGTTTACTTATTGATTGTAACTCAAATGTATTCAATTAATTATGATGTTCTTAAATAACTTAATAGTTTTTTTTTTATCTGAACCATATAGGATGGTTAAATTCCCTAAATTAAAGTTATTATTATTATTTCCGATGGTGTATGTATAAACATAGTATCCAAACATCTTAAGCTTAGTATAATAAAAAAAATATTTTATGATCATATATAACGTTGAGTACTTAACTCATGAATGGTAGGGCTCAACCGATTTTCAAGTAGACGCTCATTAGTGTTAATACGGCCATTCACTCATTTCCGCCCACATTGTATCACTAGCGAAATCATAAATCCGGTAATATAGTGCGCGCCTACGGTTTATTACCACGGGGACGCGTACTCATCAAGGATAATACGGCGTTTAGTAAAAGAATTACGCGGAAGGAATGCATCGGAGATGTGGGCCAAGGATGAGGGACTCCACTCTGGTCGCGATTTATTCGCCGCAACTAGGGGACGCTCCGAAGGAGTAAATTAAATTTATCTCCCGACGTCCTTTTAAGAATGGAAACTAAAATATCCACTTTAAAATTGAATCCCTAAACTCTAACTAGATAAACGTGAGAAATGTGCGCGCTTCCGTTTCCAGCAACTTTATATTTTATTTCTTAATACTTAATCTTTACTGTTTCAATTTCCTACTTCCATTTAATTATAATTAATTTAAAACATAAGAATAATTGATATATTTTCATATAAAATAATAACTTTATATTCTATAGACATGAATCGTCTCTTTGTAGAAATTATTTAATTATATTAGCGGAGTAATTAATTTATTTGTGCCTATTATAAACCTATGACCGATGTTTATTATAAACGCCCCAGGCCAATATCTACCTAATTATGTGTTAAATTATAATTATTAATTAACATTATTACTACAAACAAGTTAATAATATAATATAATTTATATAAATCGTGTTGCAGAATATTAAACAAGCAAATTCCAACTTTGTTAACCGGCGTATTCCACTTGAATAAAATATTTTCGTTCAATTGTAGGAAATTTCTAATGCACACGTAAAATTTCTGCGAAGACCGTGTGTCTGAAATATTTCCAATATTCACGGTACATCAGTCGTTAAAGGATTTTTACATAAAATATACACGACACCAAGTTTAGGTTTTCACAAAGCAAATATGTCGCCAGCGGGTGCTGAATATTTCAAGTCCTGCTTTGCGTATTCTCTTAGGTTAGGCAGATACAAAATATATATAAATTCGTTCTACGTTGTGACTAATTAATTCTTTTTTTTACATAATATTTGTAGAGTTAAAAAATCTAAAAGAATATATATATATTATTTATCGTCGATTCTTTATACAGATAAAGTATTTAGTATTTTTATTATATATTTTATTTAATCTTTACACACCTCACTATAATTAATCCAATTTTGTCTGGCTTTTAATCATCGTTTCTATGTCAACATTAGTCACGGACCGGTTTCCATCTATTTCGGATCTCATCGGCAGTCTGAATTGCTATAACTAGAGTAATAGGTGGAAAACACCGTATTTTTCTAGTTTACTAGCCAGGTAGAGTTTGGATGATTGTAACGCTAAAACAGTAGATCCGTTGTTAATGATGGGATAAGCTTTATACCTATTGGGTCATTCTCAGACAGACTCGACCCTAATTGCACATACGCTATCCACCAAGTATTGATATTGTTGGTCTCCCCTCCCACCTACTTAACAATCCACATCTTTTTTTTTAATGTCTAGGCTCATTTCCATTAATGAAAGGATTATCATTATTAAAAAAATCTGTAAATATCTGCTGATGGCCTCGCCAAATTCGATATAATCACCAATTCCTTCCCTCTCTTTTCTCTCCAACGCACTTGCCTTCGTTAGGTCATAAAACTCCCTCATCAATTGTCTGTTAAGAGACCATCTACCAAAACCGTTTGTGAACCCCTAACAATTGCTAATATCCACCCCGTTTTTTAAAACAAATGTCTAAAGAGACAGGACGCAGTCAAAACCCTAAGAGACAACATAGCTGTCCGCCCAAAATTTGCCCCAGTAATCAAGGCAGGAGTCTATTGCTGAAATCTTTGGCCTCCGAGTAATAGTTCTAAAATCATTCTCAGTCCTCCGCCTCACGACCAAAATTCCCCCTCGATAGAGATAAAATAAATTTCGCATTAATCAACGTCAAAGGGGCCAGAAGCAAAACACTTTCAATTCGCTCCCTTCTAACTGACTCAACCACACAGTCCTCTGCTCCTTTATCCTACATCTTCATCCATAATTTCAACTTTCATCGAGCTTATAACGGACATAACAGAAACGGACGCGCCATAATCCAGCACCATTCTATTACTGTTCAAGCCCTTAAAAACACACCCCTAGATCATCTAGACCACAACATCTGACTAGCCTCTGCCATAATTTCTTTCCCCAAACTCACCCCGATCTCTGTTCACTCTATTTACTTAATCTTCTTTCCACCCAACCCTGCACCATTATACTAGGCGACTTCACCAAATCTGCCGTCATTTCTGTTCCTAAACTTCCCTCGACGTCTGTTCATTCTCCTCCATTGTACTAAGCCAGATCATCTTTCTTTGGGGACACAATAAACAAAATTGCTTTTCTTAAAAACTTCCGTAAACTCTCCTCCCGTTCCACCTCCATATGCCATCTGCTTCTAGTTTCCCCCTCTTACAAATCCAGAGTACTTTGCCTTCAATCTTACTAAAATCCATTTAATTTCCTTCGCGGGTAACCCTTCTATTGAATTTCAGACTTAAATCTAACCCAACTTTCCCCCATGACAAAATTCACTTTACCTCCCTCTAACAATGATTACATTACATCCGAAAGCATTAGATCTCTAATCAGGTTAACTAACAATTCAGCACCTGGCCCTGATGGTATCACCTATTATCTCCTAAAACACCTTCCACCCTACATAATCTCATACCCTAATCTCTGTCCCTTGTATTTTTTATAAATACATCCCCTCACTCCGGAGGGCATCCAAGGTCATAATGATCTCCAAAAAGAACGACATACCGTCCCATTTCCCTGGTGGACACAATTAGCAAACTTCTGGAACAAATAATCATCTCCAAACTCCTCGACGTTTTCAAACATTACATCCCCCCAACCATCAAAATGATTTTTGACCTGGTCGCTCTGTCCATGACGCCATTTCTACCCTAACCTCCTCTTCGGTAGAATAATGTTTAAATCAATGTTGTTGTCTTTTTAATCGCCCAGAAAGATCTCGATTCTGTATGACATGAAGAACTGATTCTAAATCCTTATCCGGAATCGCACCCACTCAGTCTGCTTCTCCTTTCATCCTCGTGAACCCCCAGGGATCCGGACTATTACCCACTCTCACAAAAATCCACCTACCTGTCCTCCCTGTCCCTCCAAGTCAACAATCGCCCATTTCTTCCTTAAAATTAAATATCCTTTATTGGCGTTATGTCTCAACACCATATCAATCGATATGATGATACCAATATCATCTTTTCGAGGCATTGTCTCATTCCAGCGCTAAACTCTAGACTACTCGACCATAATTACAACATTCAAATCAGCACATACAAAGCATTCATCAGACTTCAAATTCCAACTTATTTTCTTCACTTCCTCTTCCCCATCCCAAGTTGCCCCTCTCTTCTCCAACAACGCTAGCTGAAATAATACTCACGGCTTTGTCTAGACATATCAACTAAACTAGTTCACCAATATGCAGCCGTAATCCCTTTCGAAATAAGAATTATAATCGAAGCAGCAACTTTACAACAAGTCCGCTTTCAAGCCCTTTAACAAATCGCTAGTAGATTCGATCCCATACCCTATCACACATACCTACGAGAAACTCTCTTATCTTGCCAGTACCACACATGCCTACATAGGATTCTACCATCGCATCCATATTAGTCATCTACTATATTGCCAACAATCAATTGTCTGAAGAGGTCCAGGCCTACAACAGACAATACATTTGTTAAACAACAAACACAGTCAGTGATCGGGCCTTCATATCATATACTAAAAAATCTACCTTAAATCTTCCTCACCCCCAAAATTCCAATTCGTGCGTTAACTGCAACATCGGGTTACTCCACCTACAGTGTGCTCAATGTCATCTCTAGAGCCACAAAGCGGCTATGACTAAATATAATGTTTTATTGCTCTGAAGATAACATCCATTATCTTAATAGCCTAACCAATTCAAGCGATTTGCTATACCTTTCACCCTTCTAGTAACCATCAAAGGATTCAAAATATTCTAATTGGAACACAAATAGCGAGAGCCTCCAATAACCAACAAAAACATTCTTACGACTTTTTGCTGATATTCCCGACTTTAAAAGACAGATTCAGAAGGATTCTTTCTCCATGTATCAAATTAGTTTTTAAGATAATCTCAATGCACATTTTCTTCAAAGATGTCATTGATAGCCTTGGAGATGCTAACGTTCCGGTAATTTTTGATTATCATTTATTCATTTCCCCATATTATATCCCAAAGCAGCGAAATAGTTTCCGTCCTAGTAGCTCTGTCCATAACGTCATATTTGGCCTCTTCGATCAACTCTGCTAATAATGGTCAAACCAATGCGGTTGCCTTTTTAAATATCCAGAAAACCCTCGACACCGTCTGGCGTAAAGGGTTGATTCTAAAGTACATAATTCTAAACCACATAAACACTCTAATTCTAACAATCCAACTAATCTATCTGGAATCGCTCCAATTCAGACTCCTCCTGTCACCCTCCCCAAAGATCCAGACTATTACACACTTTTCATTCTCTCTTCAGGCATGATGTCTCTCAAAATATACTATCATCCAGACATATGCAGACGATATTAGCTTATAAGCTTGATATAAAAACCCACACATTGCGGTCTCATGGCTCCAAATGAACCTTTACTCCTTCGCCGAATGGGTTCACACCTAGCACTCCATCAACTCTTTAAAACCCTAATACATCTTCCGTTACCCTTACCTCTCACAAAAATCCACCTCCTCGTCCTATCCCTCCTCTTGAATCATTGACTCATTATGGCGCTAAACTCTAGACTACTACCACTACTACTACACCTATCTTCGAATTTCCACATATCTTCTTCACTTCCTCTTCCCCATCCCAAATAGCCTCTCTCTTCCCCCTTGAACGACGACAGCTGAAAAAATACTCATGGCTTCCTCCAGACACAACCTCTAAAATAGTTTACCAATATACAGCTACAATCCTTTTTGAAATGAGAATTGCTATCGAATTAGCAACTTTGTGACCCATAAGTCCGCTTTCAATCCATTGAACAAATCCCTAATAGACTCAATCCCATACCTCACCACACATCCCTGCAAGAAACTCCCTTATCCCGCCGTTTGTGTCTGGAGGCAATCTTGCCTCCTACTGTTAATCTTCCTCCCGAAGCGCTCTTACCTCGTAAAAATTGAAAAAACACTTTATTCAACCAATCATTCTCTTTATAGCAGAAAAAAACCGATACTCCCTTTACTCACTCCAACTCTACCCTACGCTGCTCCAACATCATTAAATTTCAACCACAACGTCCTAAGACCTCAGAACTCATCCCCTGATCCACATTAGTCGTGGTGATTGCCAATAAGTCTGAAGAGGTTTAGCCCCACACCAGACAATAACAGAATGACTTTTCGCCCATCAGTCAGCTAATAAATCAATATATCACCATAAGTTTTGTACATTTTCAACAAAAGAATACCGCAAGTGTTACACAACAAACACAGTCAGTTGTCAGTCCTTTATATTACATACTAAAAAACTTTACTTCAAATCTTCTCCTTCCTCACCCCAAAAAATCAAATTCGTACGTTACCTGCAACATCGGGCCTAATAGTTAGCCCATTCAGGCGATTTGCTATACCCTTTGCCCATCTTCATTTTTATCCTATACTTAGGACATTGTATGGCATAAAGATGAACTTTATTCTTTATTCTTTATTATCTTTGCTTTGTTTACAAAATTAAAAAAATACTATATAATGTATATAAAGGGTTTTCCAATAAGAGGTTTCATTTTGAATAGCCCTCTATCTAGACAGCTGTCACTTTGCAGCTGTCATATTTTGACATTTGACAAGTAAAAACTACACCAATAGTAAACATGCAATGATACGATACACACTTCAACAACGCATTGAAATTATTAAAATTCACTACAGAAATGGTGAAAATTTTGCAGTCACAGTTCGCCAAACTTTTGGGTCGTCGTGAAACACCTTCTCGGCCAGCAATAGTATAACTGCTTAAAAAATTTGAGCTGTTGGGACAACTTAGTGAAGTGAAGAATCAAAACTGTGTGGGTCGCTTAAGAACAATTGAGAATATTGCTTCTGTAGCCAATAGTGTTAACGAAAATCAAGGTTTGTCGATTCCTCGTCGATCTTTGGAATTAGACATTCCAAAAACGACATTACACCGTATTTTGCATAAAGACTTAGGTTTAAAGGCTTTTAAAGTTCGGTTTACATAAGAACTCAAGCCGGTCAATAACCAGCAAAGACGTATCTTTGCTGATTGGGTCCTTGAAATGCATCAAAATGATCCGGATTTTCACCGATCATCTTCAGTGATAAGGCCCATTTTTACCTCGGAGGCTACATGAATAAGCAGAATTGCCGCATTTGGGGCTCGGAAAATCCAAGAATTCTTATTGAAAAGCCTCTCCATCTTCAACGTGTCACTGTTTGGTGCGGTTTTTGGACTGGCAGTGTGATTGGACCTTACTTATTCGAAAATGAGGCTGGTGCCACTGTTACGGTGAATGGATTGCGCTATCGACCTATGATTAATGATTTTTGATGACCGCAATTGGAAGATATTGATAAGGACGACCTTTATTTTCAACAAGACGGCGCTACATGCCACACAAGCCACGAAACAATCACAATTTTGCAAGAAAAGTTTCCTGGCCGTGTTATTTCGCAAAGAGGTGATCACAATTGGCCCCCGAGTCTTGTGACTTAACACCTTTAGACGTTTTTCTTTGGGGCCACGTGAAAGATAAGGTCTACGCGAATGCTCCACAATCGATTCAAGACCTTAAAGATGGAATTCGTGAAGTTATCGAGGACATACAGCCGCAAATGTGCGAATTGGTCATAGAAAATTCCATGAAAAGGATATGGTGCTGCAACCGTAGTCGTGGCGGCCATTTTACTGATATCATTTTCCATCGTTAATGGCATATCTTTCTCTTTACAATGAAATAAATATCCATTGATTTCTTTTAAAATATACTCGTTTTTTTTTAAATATCAAAATGAAACCTCTTAATGGAAAACCCTATACATTTATATAAAATGTAATAATAATTTAGGATACAGAAGTCATAAATGGTTTTCCACTTAAAAGTACATTTCTCCGTAGGTGATATGCCTTTAATTTTTTTGGAGTTTTCTTGAACTATTTATAAGCAAATATGCTGAATTTCACAATCCCTGCACTGCTTACAATATACTAGTAAATACACTTCTACACCATATGCTCAAAACTTGGATTTTCATCTTCTCAAACAAATAATCCAAAAGATTCAATGCCGTCAAATCGTTTATCGAAATCGCAGCTGTATGATGTACATTAAGAACTACACAAACATTCATTATTTAAATCACCAAGATCCTCGATCTTGGTGCAGTTTATCTTACCTCTTCGTTTCACCTTGTCCCTCATCCTCTTATCTCCCCACCTCTCCACATGCTCACTAAAACGTTTACCCAGTAGAGGTACTCATCAAAATTTTGCCTTACGAAACATTAAAGAAGCTAGGAACAAAACAAACATCCTCTAATTCAATACCCTATAACTGATCCTGACCACTCAACGCTATCTTTATTAAAAAACTCTACTATCCTCTATGTCCTAATTCTCCATTCCCAAATAAAATATTCACAATTCCAATAATCATACATATACACACAAACACTTACACACACTCTCATGCTTAAGGAATATATTGTCGAGCACAGGAAAAACACAAAGAGACCATTCCAAAAATTATTTTTGGATAAAAATAAGAAAATGTTTTTAGTATCTTCACCAAAGACTATAAAATCATTTTAGAATTGCATACTAGCTTTGTAGATCTTTTTAAGAGACCCCGATGCAGTTGTTGTTGACATTTCTGAGGAATTTTACAGAGTCTTGCATGAAAGTCTTATCTTTACACTAGCAGAATTATAGTATCGAAAATATTTGCTCAGAAGTTTGCATAAGATATTACCAGACTTTCCGCAGGTTTCTATCCTATCTTTAGCCTTGTATACAATCTATACCTGCTCAACACTCAAATCATATTCCACTGCTAATAGTAAACAAACGCGGTTTAAAAATATCTAGTAGGCACCCAAATAGCAAGAGTCCTCAACGAAACGGAAACATTCTTATAGCGAGTTTTTGCTGATATACCTAACTTTTAAATGCAGGTCTTGAAGGATTCCAATATTACCCTTATAAAAGGGTGTCTGTGATTGATTCCCCCTTCTTTTAACAAATTGTTTTTTACGGTATCCCAAACTATATTTTATTCGAAGATATCCTTGACAGCATTCGAGATGCTACAATTCCGGGGATTCTCGGTTTAATAGGCCGTTGTGACAGTAAATGCGCGATAGTCTATGATAACGTAATGGAAAATTAGAGACAGAGATTGAGGTCTTCAATTTTTAGGATATAATTAAGCTCCGTGTAAGAATTTATAAAACATTTCTTAACAACCTTTGTCTTTTAAAAAAATTACTTAATTCGCATTATTCTTTTTGAAAATTATTTGCGTTTTAGGAAGTTTACATTTAAATGCGGATTTTTAGAATTTTATCATTTACCTATAATTTTTTTTCGTAACTAACAACAGAATATCTCTAGAAATATCAGCACTTATCAACTAAATTTTATTAGGATTCCTTTTTGTACAAATTCTTTCTTGTACTTGATTCGGCCTTTCGCAGAAATTTTTCCTTTGACAAATTACTTTATTCAAATTTTTAGGTTTTAGAGTTTCGTATTACTGAGGATGATATATGCATTTATATATGCATAAATATTAATGCTTCGCCAGAAGTATTTGTAAGCATTTTCTGGCAAAACACTTTCATTTATGGCATCGTCTTGTCGAAGAATCCAAGGTCTAATAAGATAGTCGGTGATAACGTAAACATAATTATATTACCGTCGCGAACAGTAAGTAAACAAGTAGCGATTCTCCTTTTTCATAAGTGTATTGCACATCTGGATAGTCCGAAGGGCTCAAGGTACGTCTAAGAGAGTAGCGCTATTAATTTAAAGCATTCTTTTCACGGTACGTGCAGATCTAGTGTGTGGAAGGATCAAGTGTTTGCCGAGGCTCTTTGGTATAATTGTCGGAGGTTATGATGCCGGCTATTACAAGTATCCGTTATTAGACGGTACCTAAAATATAAACTTAAAACCTATTGGAATACCAATTTTATAATAGATATACTAGAAATACCGTAGGCACACTGGTGATAAAAATTGGTATCTATTAAAGTATTATTTACTACAGATCTGAGAGAAATGTCGAAATGGTCGTAAACAAACGCCGCTAAGGTTTCATGTAGTAAACAAGTAAAGTAATGAAAACTGCAACGCAATAAAAGACCGGTGGAAATAGATTTACAGTGACGATATATTTAGCGTCTTTAAAATTGCACAATTAATTAAAAACATCAAATATTTCAATTGATACATATTCTAATTAGTTATTGAAACCGAAACAGATTATTCAACTACGACTTCTTTTATGCAGGAATGCACGCTAAATATTCTTATTAGAATCAGGCGCTTAGTGAATTCCGCTAATTACCGTAAAGAACTTCCAGCGTTATTCAGGTCAACGGGAAATCTGCGAAATGAATGGAGCTGGCAAGCAGTGCGCGACAATTTGTCGAAATTATTCATGAATACCGACACGGGACCCCACTTGATTGGCCTTGAAAGGACATTTACTGCACCAATGTATCAACGTACAAGATGGCCCTTTGCGCTTTTCAATATATTCACGATTTGTGACGCCCTTTGTGTATGCACTATGGACCGGCGCCGGGACGCAATTTCGGGGGGCGGTTTCGAATTACGGGTGTTTTTTTGTTAGTGAAATGAGCGCGCAGGAGTTACGTGTTTCAATCAGAAAATTTTTCTGATTTTTTTTTTAATTCAAAACCTTACATCTTTTAATTTATATATAATAAATAATATTATAAACTTTCCGCTCGTATATATTTCTTACCAATTTCCTCTCTTTTTATACGTCTGGACAATATAATCCTAATAGATGCCAGACAGAAATTGGAGAAGGTCAAGATACTGGCGCCTTGAACAGAAACCATCTTATCCTTAGATCGTAATCGTAATGCTTTAAATAATTATTTTACTTAAAATAAAGTAAAACTCACTAATTAGTAGTGGTTGTATGCATTCACTTTAATCCTTAAACAACTTTAAGAAAATAAATTAGCTGCAGTCAGCGACCTCATCGTATCGTCCAACCAACTTTATTAAACTAAGTTGATAATTCAAAACAACTTTCTAAATCATCTTTACCGCCGTGGAAGCGTAATTTATTTGACAACATCTTTAATTTCCTCGCGCTTATTAGCACGTTTACATTCGGATTGTAAACTTTCTTTGTGCACTTAATCAGATGAGGTCTTGAAGAACGTGTGCAGGCGGATCCTGATAGCGTCGTGGATTACTATTATCTATCCGAGAGTGCCGCGTACAGCCCAATAAGTCCCTCTTCTGATACCGCAGCGGGCGTCGTTTTAAATGAAAGGATAAGAGTGAAATATTCGACTGAATCTTTCAAATTACGGAGAAAATGAGATTCGCTGCGGATTTTACAAAGGGTGTTTTTTTGCGTATTAACTCGAGGAGAGGGCGTTCATTTATCGATTGTTCACTATTAGTATTCATAGGGGTGATTATTTATTATTTACCAAATGCTCGTAAACATTAAGTGATGGGCGAAGGTAATATGTTTTCGTCAGAAGGGCTAGTGGGTTATTGATTGTGTTTACTGCTAGAATGTGTTTTATTTAAATTAAAATAGTCTAGACCACTTAGGTTTAACGGTTTGAGTGCATGTAGACATGTGTTATCAAACGGTTTCAAAGTATGTAGACTTATTTGAATGGTACAAATTAGTTGGCAGCTAATTATAATGTTTAATGATACTCTAATTTAAAGTAATCTAATAAGTGGATGTAGATAACAATTATGAAACGGATTTAAAAAGCTGTTAAATGATCCATTTAACAGAAAGATTCTTGTATTTAAATTCATGATGGTTGTGATTGTTACTAGGTGGTAATCCAAATTTAAACACATATTGAAACACTTACTAATTGTGGTAAAAACATAGTAAGTGTTTCAATATGTGTTTATTCTTGTATTTATTGATTCCAAGTGAAATGCAGAATTTGAAGACTTAGAATAATGTACGTCTTTGACATCCTTAGAATATTTTAGAACTGCAAACGCTATAATTTTTTATTGTTAAATATCCAATCTTGTTATAGTCTAACCGCTCTAATTTGATATTTAATTTCCCTGAAAAAGAAAACAAATGGCAGATGATAGATGATAGACGGCAGATGGTAGATGACAGGTGACAGACGATAAATTACAGATGACAGACGATAAATTATAGATGACAGATGACAAATCGCAGATAGCAGATGATAGATCACAGATGACAGATGACAAAAGTGGAAATAGATGGCAGATTAAAGAAAAGGAAGGCAAAAAAATAATCAGTCAACACAAAAATGTACCTCTTATAGTTATTTAAGGTAGAAATATGATTCTTTATTGCACGAACTGGCGTGCAATAAGCAAACTTTTTACACGTGTGCCTTACAAAATTTTATCTTCGATCGGGAAGCTGTTTTCAAACAAGTTGTTTATATGAGTAATATCTTGCAAATGTTATTTTAATTGCTGCTAATTATTCACTGAATGAAATTAAAAGTATTTTGCCCTTTGCCTGCATTTACGAGAACGTTACTTAGCAATGACTAAATAATTTGCACAAATTTGGTTGAAATTAAAATTTCCGTGCCATAAAAAGTTTAAAACATTTGATGCAAAAAGCGTCTACTTTCTATACGATCGTAGATAAATATATTTAATTATTATAGCACGATACGTCATTAATGACAGATTACAGATAACCCATGTGTTTACATAAACAAGACATGGTTCATAGTAAACAGTCTTTTTGGCACTAAATTTTAGACTTTTATTTTTATTCCTTATTAGATGAGCTGAAAATCTAAAGTATCCAGGACCGTAAGAGGCTGTCTACTAGGAACCTTGTCTTGTTAATGTAAACATTAATTATTGTTCCTTGTCAACAAGAACCACGGACTGATTTTGATCTTATCAGCTTAATGCAGTTGGAGACAGGGCAACGAGTTTTACTTTTATTGTCGAAGATTTTATGGTAATATTTTGATTATCCGGGGAGTTAACAAACAAAAACAGATTATAATTAAAATAAATGAATTGCATTAAATAGATCCGCACATTGTAATCTTCTTAAAAATCAAATGAGTAATTCTTCTGAACCCTCAACACACAGGTGGACTAACGTTTGATATTATTAATGAGTTGGATGATCAAAAACTTAGGGCTAAGAATATCATAATATTCAATATTCCGGAATCTGATGATACTGATGTAAGTAAAAGAATTTCTCATGGCAAAACTGCTGTAAAAGAGATTATAAATTCTGTTAATGAAACTGTTGATCCGTCCAAGGTGTTCCGATTGGGAAAGAAATCCAGTAGATGTCGTCCTCTGAAAGTCGTTTTGTCGGACATTAATTGTGCCAAACAAATTCTATCGAAGAGTAGGCGTATGGGTAAAACCAATATCCAGTCTGATCGCACACCGCAGCAACAAATGTATCTAAAAGAACTGAAAGACAATATGGCTCAACGAATTGCCGAAGGTGAACAAAATTTATCTATAAAGTTTTTTCATGGAGTGCCGAAAATTGTTAAACTCAACGTCGAAAGAAAAAACTAACTCGTTCTCAACACACTTCAGTTTATTATCAGAATGTCCGAGGCCTCAAATCAAAAACTTTATCTTTCTATAATAATGTGAGAATATGTAGTTATGACATGGTACTTCTTACGGAGACGTGGCTAACAAATAGCGTGTTTAATAGTGAACTCTTTCCGGACATTTTCAACGTTTTTCGTTCAGACAGACAACATTGTAAAGGTGGAGGAGCTTTGATAGCAATTAAGAACGAAATTCAGGCAGAACAGCTTTCTATTTTTTACCATTGACATTGTCGCGGCATCAATTACCCTTCAGGCTAAAACGTACATTATTATATGTCTTTACATTCCTCCAAATACCTGTAATGATGATTATATGACATTATTTGAGCATTTTTCGGAGCATTTTGGAACTTATGATTTAATTATTTGCGGTGATTTCAACTTACCAAACTATTATGCATGTGTGAATCAAAGTTACTCGTATCGAAAAGTGTCAACGCTCACAAATTTTCTTTCATTAGTTAACCTAAGATAATGTAACTCCGTATGCAATGATAGAGGTAGAGTACTAGATCTGATAAATATTCCCGAGTCTTTTCATTGTACCGTTGAGAAAGCGAGTGAAATATTAACTACTGAAGATTTACATCATCCTGCATTGACTTTCGAACTTGCTTTTCTAAATTTTATTAACTTTTTGTCGCATTCTCATGCCATTCTGCCTAAAGAATATAATTTTAAAGCAGCCCGCCTGGACTTATTATATCAGGATCTTCTAATTGTCGATTGGTCTTTTTTATATGAAATATCTAATGTTGATGATGCATGTTCTCAGTGCTATAACATCCTATATTCCTTATTTGACAAACATATACCCAAAATTCTACCCAGAGGAAAACACATTACATATCCACCTTGGTATACATCGGAAATCATTAAAATGGTCAAGCAGAAAGAGAGACTTCGCAATCAATTGAAAGAAAACTCTATCAGTGACAGAAAATCTCGTTTTGAACAAATTCGAGACTCTCTCAAGAGACAAATTCGACGTGCCTATAAGGAAAATATCCAGAAAACACAAGATAATATAGCTGAATGCCCCAAGAAATTCTGGTCGTTTGTTAATAAAGGGAAAAAGCAAACAAGACTTCCTGGATCCATGAAAAGAAATGGTGTTAGTTTAACTACCTCCGAAGATATTGTTCAAGGTTTCGCCGATCAATTTAGTCAAGTGTTTGGTGCAAATACCACCACGGCCTATGACATCAGTACAAATAGTGATGACATTTCCACTTTGTTGGGAAATCTAAAGATTAAGGATGATTTAGTGATGTGTTACTTAAAAGCTGTGTCACCTAAATTGACTATGGGACCCGATAATGTTCCGGCTTTTATTGTGAAGGATTGTGCCAATGCGTTTTTCAAACCGCTATCTTATATTTTCAATTTAATTTTAGCTCATGGTATATTTCCGGAAATATGGAAACTATCTAAAGTAACACCTGTCTTTAAGAATGGCGATAGAAATTGTATGGAAAACTATAGACCTATTTCGCTTGTTTCTAATTTTTCTAAAATCTTTGAGGCCATACTATACGATTTAATTTATAATGCGGTATCTCCTTTTCATGGGTTTATCGATCAACTGTCTCAAATTTATTAAATTTTACACAATATATTTCTGAAAAACTGGACTAATGTAAGCAGGTTGACGTTATCTACACTGATATAAGCAAGGCTTTTGATCGGATGCCACATGATAAGCTAATACAGGCCTTATCTAAATATAACATTAATGAAACCATCATAAATGCCATCTGCTCATACCTTTCGGATAGACGTCAATTTGTATATTATTCGGGTTTTAGTTCTAATTTATATATAGCCAAAAGTGGTGTTCCCCAGGGGTCTAAATTGGGCCCAGTTTTGTTCGTTATATATTTAAATGATATTTGTAGAGTATTTAACTGTAATTATCTCTTGTATGCAGATGACATCAAGCTGTATAATGAAATAACTACTGCTAGTGACTGTGTCGTTTTACAAAGTAATTTAAAACGTATGTTTGATTGGTGCTCCGCTAATAGATTAGAGAATAATACTTTTAAATGCTTTGTTGTATCATATCATCGCCTGTTTCAACCCTTACATTGTAACTATATCCTTCGGGATACTCCTTTAAAGAGCGAAAATACGATTAAAGACCTTGGTATTATCCAGTAAACATATCGATTATATCGTCTCTGAATGCAATAAATTACTCGGCTTTATCACCAGAAATTGTAAAGACTTCACTAGTATTACGCCAGCGGTTAGATTTTACGAAGCATTTATCTTAAGTAAATTAAATTACTGTGCGGCTGTGTGGACCCCAAGGGGTAAACTTAATGTAAATCTTTTAGAAAGAGTGCAGAAGCGTTTCCTAAGATATTTGTACTATTGTAAGTATAATCGCTATTCAGGATATAATATTAGAACCAGTGAACTTCTTTTGGAATTTAATATGCCATCAATATTTGATAGGCACAGATTTGTGGTAGTTTGTGCCTTATATAAACACATACACGGAATCACTGATAACCCTGATCTCTTGTTACAATTTTATTTCAAAATTCCTAGGTATAACAGTCGTAGCAATCAAACATTCTTTTTGGATATTCCACGCACAACTCATCATAAGCATTCGTCATTACATAAAATGGTGAGATATTACCACGAAGTACAATATCATGTAGATATTTTTTGCTCGGATATTAATAACTTTAGGTCGAATCTTAAACTAGCATTAATATAATTTCTAGAATTAATGCGTAATGCCTGATGTTTACTGACTTTTACTGTGTTGTTAACTTGTATTTTGCTCTAATTGTATATTATTTTTATCATTGTATAAACTGTACTTATTTTTGTAAATTTATGTCCCTGTTATATGTATATTTCTCTGTAATTAGACTCAATTGTCTGTTGAGAAATAAAGGCTTATTATTATTATTATTTAAAAAATCTAATGTTGGTGCAAAGAGTACAAAGATGGTTTTGGTACTAATTTAGTTAGCGCAGCGCATAATGCGTCCCATCGGATTAAACATTCCATACCAGGTCGGATAAAAATCTAACCGGAATAAACCTTTAGCCTAGCACAGCCTAGCTCAGAATTTAGAAAAGAAAAATTTAATTGAACCAATAGTTTGCTACAAATAACAAACCCATTTACCAATTTGTATAACAAAGACATCTCTAGAAACATTCTCCTTTCTGCCAATGATCTAATGATTTAATACGCATAACATATCACTTTGGCTGAAAGTACTTTCTCTATTCATTCTTAAATGCATTAGTCTCAAAAACCTGCCTTTGACCACTTCCAGATTTTGAGATGTTGTACTGGTATACAGAGACCAAACAGGAGAAGTATATTCTAGGTGAGGTCATACTAATTATCAAGTATAGTGATGTTATTGTAGTAACTTTGAAATTCACCGAGAATTGGTTGATTAACCCGAGAATTTTTAGCGATCTGTTACAAGTATCTGAAATCTGTTTCAAAAAATTCAATTTGTATGTGAAGGTTATCCCCAAGTCTTTTAATTTCAGACAATAGTAACAATATCTGTTTACTAATAAAGTATTCAAAGCTATCAATAGATCTACGACAGAAACACATGTAAAAGCATTTACTTAAATTAAGTAACAGATGATTATGTTGACACAAAATGGCTAAAATATTTAAATTATCCTAAAGATATATTAGAACTGATGCTTCTATATATAATATAGGTTGCATAAGAATTGTGCAGAGGTTATCCTAGATGATCTTCCACTTATACCCTGAAGTAGTAAATTCTGCTGACGCTGCTGTCAAAGAGAAACGTGCCAAAAACCAATGAACCAATTTAAGTTAATTTTTACCATATATTCAGGCATTTTTGAGCGACATTATCACCAAAATCCATAAGTTTCAATGTATCCAACAATTCACTGTGCTGTACTCTGTTCAATGCGTTAGAGAAGTCAGTGTACATCACGTCAATCTACAGGGCATCCTCTTATGTGTCAGACAAAAAAGTTTGATACAGCATTCAGTTGGTCACAGTCGATTTGCCTCCAGTTTTCAATTGTTTCCACACAAAAAGTAATAAGCTGCTCAAAAATTTTACAAATATAACTATTTTGATGTAACTTATTCTATAGCTCTCTATGTTACTTCAAAATTTTCGTAAAACAAAATAACCTGAAGATAATTAATAAGAGAATCTCTTGGATTGCTTAATGTATACACACTCACCTCTTTAAAAAATAAGCACTAAAACCATCTGGGCCAGTGCCACAAGAATCCGAGAGAGACGATAAACAATTAAATACTTAGGTAAGAGTAACATTGATATTTGTCAGATCAATAATTTTACCTCTTTCAAAATTATAAACACCTTGATAGGATGTTTATAATTTTGCATGCTGCAGCAAAATATGATGCAAATAAATCAACGTTCACGTTAGTTGTATCACCTACTTCACTCCTTAGGTTCATTTGTTTTGAAAATTCATTTGTTTTGCGACATACATTTCCGTGATTCCAAAAATGTTTTGGATTTTTACTAATTTCGCTTTCAATATTTAATATATAGTATCTTATTAATATCACACATTGTTGTCGCTTCTAGATATCTCATAATCGGAGAATAAACCACTTTTTTTATATTTTCTATGTGCCATTTTTTCCTTTTAATTAATCTAATCAACTTACCAATGAAACACTTTGGGTAATTGGACGATTTTAAAATTTTAATTGGTACAAACAAATTAAAAGCTGAGAAGAAAACATTTAAATTGAGGACATTTTCGTTTATAATTCTAATAGAAAAGACAAATTAATTTGCTTTAGTTGAAATAACATTAAAACGTAGAAACTTAACTTTAGTGGTAAATACATAGTAAGTGCGTTAGTTTAGTGTTTATCATGAATTACCACGTAGTAACGCTCGCCACCTTTCTTATGATTAATAGAAAAGACTTGATACCAATCTACACTCGCTAAAAACTCATTGATCTCTTTATAATTCGCTGATCGTAAATCATATATTGATTCAGGTTTTTCACTAGTAAATAGCGATAAAATTGAAACATTTAACATGTATGGTTATGGTGAACACCAGTGCTACACGAATTGTCAATAGCACGGTTTATACACAATCCATAAGAATTGGAAAATACCAGATCCAGTAACACGTTTCTATTATTTGGAATCTAATTCACTTGAAGTAGGTGGTGGAAATTTAAAACATTTGCTAGAACTATTATTCCGTACGCTCACATTCTCTCCAGAACTTTCCCATGTGGCGTTTGGAAGATTGTAGTCTCCACAAAATATGTAATCACATATTGGGTCGGAACTGCAAATAATTTCGACTTCATCAGCCCGAGAGACTTAATTCGAAATACTTGCTTGTAGTGTGTATGTTGAGACAATAATCAATTTATCATTTACTTTAACGAAAAGATGTTTTATCCTGTCGCAACTAAAAATAATGCAACGCTTTAAGTTATTGCGAATCATAACTAAAACTCTGTTGTTTTAGAAAAACTCTTATAAAGTACTCGTTTCTTAGAAAATTGTTAATTGCTAAACAGTGTGCGAAAACTTTCTGGAATACGATTTCAAACTTTCGACTGTTATAAGAAAGTATAAACTGTTTTTAAGAAAGTTTTTAAATTCTGCTTAAAAATGCTTCACCTGTTTTTGTTAGAATTCCAATTAGCTTAAGCACATTCTTAATGGTTTTTATTGCAATAGTTTTAGTTTTTGCAAAATTTCTATACATTTATTTATATTTTTTTAGTTTTCTTTGTTTTTTTCAAAATTTTCAATATTTTTTATATTTTGTGTTACGTAAAATTAAAACTTCTAAAATAATTTTTGAACTCTATGTAGTAAACGTTCAATTGGTTTTTACAACAGTTTAAAGAAATAGTTTTCATATTTTTTATGTTTTAATTATTCGTTTATTCCAACTGTTTTTATTTAGATTTTTTTAAATATAATTATAATTGCATTTTCAACGAATTTTTAATTGTTTTTACATTCAGTTATTTTTTTTGCATGATTGTAATATAGCAGTGATTATAAAATTGTTGAATCACTAAATAATTAAGTTTTTTTAATGTTTTGTCTTTAGAAGTTTTTTCAATTATGTAAAAATATTTGAGAATTTTTTGTTTCAAACTGTTAAATACTATGATTTTCAACTTATAAATTGTTTAAACTATTTAAAACATCTTGAAAACCAATTTAAAACTAGCTAAAATTGTTAATAATTTTATTAATATAAATTGTTTTTTTGAATGCTGCTTAACAAGTTTTTAATTATTTTACTAAAAAAATCTTTACTTTTTAAATGCTGTTTAACAAGTTTTTAATTTAAATTTGACATTGAATTTATTTACGGCATCCCCTGAAAAAAACATTTCATTATATATAAATAAATAATATATATGTGCATTGTATAATATAATTAAACAGGTATTAACAAATAATTCATAATACTTAAGCAACGTATTTAAATAATAACAAAGAGATTAAAGTATCCAAGATTGATTTTGATAAAATAATTTTTTAATTGTTTCTAATACAACTGTTTTTTTCTTCTAGAAAAATTTTACCTTCCAAAATAAATTTTTAACTTATTGTTGCAAACTTTAAATTGTTTTCTTTAGCTATTTAAAAATACATATCTTTTTGTAAATTTTTCTTTTGATTTTAAGAACACTCAATATTTTTTTATTATTTCAAGTGTTTTTATATAAATATAAATAAAATTTAAATCCTTTATTTCTAATTTTGAAGTTTTTATTTGTTATTATTTTCAATTATATGAAAATATTAATTATTGCTTTTTGAGATTTTTTCTTGAGTTTAGGAATATTATTAGTTATAATTATAATTCAAATTTGTTTTTAGGAAATTAATTTGTGTTAAAAAGCATTTTGAAAAGTTCTAAATTACAGTTTAAAACTTGCTGAATAGTAAATTTTTTGACTGTTTTACCGACATTTTTAAGATTTTCAATTACATAAAAATATTAATTCTTTCATTTTTCTTTAGGAAATTTTTCGTCATTGTTTGTTTTTTAACCTCTAATTAATATGTAAATGTTTCACTACGGGTTAAGTGAGAATTTAATACATCGTATAATTAGACTGCATTTTATTTGTATATACAGGGTGTTCAATTTAAGTGAAGACATTGAAATATCTCGAAAACAACATATCGAATAAAAAAAATTGTAATTAAAATTTGTTCGCCTCGGACGGGGACATCTGATGATATGAAACTCGACACACTATTCTCAACCCCCTAGAGGGTACGGGGTGAGAAATAGAAAAGTTAAATAGGAACCCCCATTTTTTGTACGGATTTGAATACTTCGGGAAAAGTAATAAAGTTATATCTGAATTTTTTTTGTATTCGTGACAGACGACGCTATAATCGACAAAATTTCCTGAGAAATACGAGGGTGTTTCGTAAAATAAGGTATATTGGGATATTTTTCATCTACAAATTTGTTATAATCCTGATAATGATCCGTAAGGACCGAAAAACGTGTCAATTACCTAAGAATATAGAACTGGAACATAACAAGAGTTTTACGTTCCATAATTTAAAAATTTGGTTCCATTAAGAGAGTAGCAGAACAAGTATCAATATTTTGTTGCTTTATAAATTTCAATATTTTTAATTATATAAAATTACTAATCGCATTTTGAGATTTTCTTTTGTTTAGGAAATTAGAAATATTTCAATTGAAACTATTATAAACTGTTTTTTATTTTTTAAAAATAGTTTAAAACTCGTTTAAAAGATTTAAAATTTTAAACTAATTTTAAAAGACTTTCAAATGCTAATTAACAAGTTTTTAATTGTTTTTGTTATAATAATTTTATTAATAATTTTATAGCAACGTTTTAATTTTTTTTAGAAACTTTAAACATTAAAAATACAATTTAACTATTTGTAGCTTATAATTGTTTTATAACTGTTTAAACATTTACTTAAACTCAGGCTTAGTTCTTTATTTTTCTTTGTGCAAATTTTGTATTTTTTCAGCCAATTCTATTTTTTGTTTTATAAAATATTAAATTGTTTTTAATTTACTTGTTTATTTTTCTGAATGTTTTAATTATTTTTAGCGAAATATAAAGATCTTCAATAATGGTAAAATGTTAATTATTGCTTTATGAAATTTTATTATTTAGAAACTTTTTAGCTATTGCTTTAATTCAAACTGTTATAAACTGTTTGTCTTAGAAAATTATCAATTGCTAAAACGTATGTGAAAACTTTCTAGAATATGCACTCAAATTTTGAATCTTGTACCAAAGTATAAACTGTTTTTTAAGAAAGTTTTTAGCAGAATTTAAAAAAACATTCTAGAATACAGTCTCAAACTTTTCACTGTTGCAAGAAAGTATAACCTGTTTTTAAGAAAGTTTTTAGCAGAATTCAAAAACTTTCTTAAAAAGAGTCAAATATTTGAGACCATAAAACAAGTCTTCACTTAAAATTCCTATTATTTTAAGATCATTTTTAATGGTTTTTATTACATCTGTTTTACTCTTTGCAAAATTTCTAAACATTATTATTATTAATTAATTATGTTTTTTTAATTTATAAATAAGCAGATATTACAAATTAATTCATAATATTTAAACCAATGGCTTAAATAATAACTTAGAGATTAACGTTTACTAACAAGATTGTTTTTGATAAAATTAAAATTTTTTAATGGTTTTTACTATTGTTTCTTAATTGTTTGTTTTTCTTTCTAGAAAATTCTACCTTCCAAAATAAATTTTTATCTTATTCATTCAAACTTTAAACTGTTTTCTTTAATTGTTTAAAAACACATAAATTTTTCTTTTGATTTTAAGATTTCCAAGTGTTTTTATATAAATTTTTCAATATTTTTTTAGTTATTTAAAAATATTAATTCTTGATTTTTCTTTAAGAAATTTTTTCTTATTGGTTTAATTTAAAGACTTGTCTATTGTCACTTAAAACATTTAAAACTTGTTTAAAATAGTGAAAATGTTGAGTTTTAAACTGCTTTTAAGAGAGCTTTCAAATGTCTTTATTAAATAATTTTCTAAAACACACAAACTGACATTTAAAATTTTAAACCAGTAAACCAGCTTAAAACTCAAAATTTTGAATATTTTAAGCAAGTTTTAAACTTTTAAAATGACAATAAGCAACTTTTCAATTGTTTCGGGTATAATTACAGTTGCTTCAAACATTCTTTAAATGGGTTTTATTACATTTTTTTTTTCATAATTTCAACATAATTTATTTTGGAATTGTTCTTATTTTTGTTTTTACTAAAAACTGTTTGTAACCATTTTTAGTTGTTTTTTTCAACTATTGCAAAAAATAACTCCTCGTTTCTATTTATTTTTTTAGTTTTCGAAAATTGCCTATTATTGTTTATATTCCAAATTTTTATGTAGATTTTATCAATAGATTAAAAAAATTTGAATTGTATTATTTCACTAGAGTCTAAAGTTGCTTTTAGCAGTTTAAAAAAATATAATTTTTGATTTTTAATATTTTTCTTTCATTTTGGAACTTTTTAACTGGTTTTTTAAATAGGATTTTTTTGTTATTGGTTTAATTTAACCACTGGTAAATTATATTTTGTAAAACAAGAAAATTATTTAATAAAGACACTTAAAAACTTTCTTAAAAAAAGTTAAAAACCCAAATTAGTCAAAATTTAAACTATTTTAAGTAATTTTTAAACATTCTTAGAAAGTTTTTATATGACAGTAAATATGTTTTCATTTGTGTTTATCAAAATTCCAACTGTTATAAAACTTTTTAATTGTTTTTATTTCATTGTATTAAAAAAAAAATTGAAAATTAACTTTGAACTAATTGTAATGATTTTAGTTTTAGTTAATAAAACATTAACTTCACAACTTTTTGTTTACTTAAGTATTTTAACTAATGAAAATTTATTTTTTCCTTTTTTGAATTCTAATTGTTATGTTTTAAATTTTTCATTGCATTTTTCAACAAAGTTATTTTTTTGTTGTTAAATTATATTTCGTTTTATTTTTTATTTTATGTTATTGTTCTTTAGAATATTTCAATTGTTTTTTTAATATTTTTAATGCTATTAGCTATGTAAAAATATGAATTGCTGCTTTTTAAGATTGTTTGATTTAGAAAATTTTCAGTTATTGTTCTAATTGAAACTGTTATAAATTGTTTTTTTTTTAAATTAAAAACCAATTATTTATTAAAACGCATTTGAAAACTTTCTAAAAAAGGAGTTTTAAATTTGCTGAAATAGTTGAAATTTTGAGTATTTTAGGTGTGTTTTAAACTTATTTTTGAGAAACTTTTTAAATGCTAGTTAACAAGTTTTCATTGTTTTGTTAAAATTTGAATTCCCTTAAAAATTTTTTTTTGTTAAATGTTATTTACAATTGTTCTATTTTTTTTTGTAAAATTTCAACTTCTGAAATAAATTTAAGTTGTAGCAAACTTTAATTGTTTTTTTATAACCGTCTAAAATTGTTAAAGTTTTCATGTTTGTTTCTGGAAAGTTTTAATTGTGTTCTAACAGTTTTTCTATAATTTTTGTATTTATTATTAAAACCTTTCAATTGTATTACTTCATGAAACTTCAAATAATTAAATAAATTTGATTTTTAATAAAATTCTAATTGTTTTTGTTATTATTCTACTCAATTGACAATATATCAAATCAGGATACTTTGAACTCGCTAAAATAGTTGAAACTTTGAGTATTTTAAGTGAGTTTTAAACTGATTTTTGAGAAACTCTTCAAATGCTAATTAACAACTTTTCATTTTTTTTGTTAAAATTTGAATTTCTTTAAATGAATTTTAATATTTTTTTTTTGTAAAATTTCAACTTCTGAAATAAATTTTAACATGTAACAAACTTTCATATTTTTTTAGGAAAATTTTAATTGTGTTCTAACGGTTTTTCTATAAATTTTATATTTATTATTAAACACCTTTCAAAGCAACACTAATTTGAATGAAATTATTTCTGTTGAATAAACTAATAAATGAAAACCTTTCAATTGTGTTTTTTCAGTAAACTTCAAATAATTAATTAAATTTGTTTAAAAAAATCTCATTGCTTTTGTTATTATTCTACTCAGTTGATAATATATAAAATCAAAGTATCCTAGACATGCATCAATCAATAATAAACTGGACAAACGTACTCTTGACCTACCGCAATAAATTATCGATTAACCTGAATCAGACCTAGCGTACTCTTGACCTACCTCAACGCGTTTTATCTTAGGCTTGGGCGTTCTTGACCAGACTTAATTAATAATGCATTGACCTAGCGTACTCCTGACCTACCTCAATGACCTACGTGTTGCTTACCTAACCTTGGAAATAATTGAGAAATTTCTATATAAAAGTTGATGATGAATAAGAATTTGTTCAAAGGAACATGGTAGGTGTTAGATTAGAATAACCAAATGTGGAAGTTATAAAGGCAAAAAATTCAACTCTTTGTAGAAATAAGATTTTTTCAGCTGTTTGAAAAGTATCATAGTAAATTCGATTTCTAATTTAATTGTGATAAAACACTTTGCTGCAGACAGTTCAAATTTTAAAATGTCTGGATAAAAAATAGCAATATAAAAATTAGTACATTTTAAACAAAAACATTTACTTTGTTGATGTTATACTTTAATTTTATTTTGACTCGAGTTTCGATCATTAAACTTAAAAGTTTAATTTTAAAAATGGTCACTTAGCGATCGAAACTCGAGTCTCTAAAAGATAAAATGTAATACCAACAAAGTAAACGTTTTTGTTTAAATTTCCAAGATGTATCAAGAAGTTAACGCCTTAGCCATTAATCAGTTACTAAAACTTTTAATTCTATGAAATATAGATATTAGTGTGACAGTAGAAATATTTAAATTTAGTCAAATTAATCCATTATATAACATGTCTAAAACGTTATTATTTACGTAATCTTCTTAAGCAGTTCAATCCCAGTCTAAAAATATTCCTTGAACGGCCTTCCGCTAAACGCAGGATGTAACAGAAACAGTTCGAATATAAATAATATATTGGAGGTTTTTTTGTTATAAACGGGTATCAAGTCCCGATTCCCTGCAGCCAATAAAAATCGATGCGACCGGTCTGAAAATGAACCTCCTCTTCCGCATACTGAAAAGGGAATTAAGGGACACACGAGGCGCACTTTTAGGGAAATCTTTAAACCACCGTCGATCATCTGGTTCATTACTTCGACATTACGTAACACAATGATTAATGAAAGGCTCCATGGGAATGGGGATTAATATATAAATGCCCTACTCTAATTAGCCCGTGATGTATTTTTACTAATCGTTGTCATATTTCTCAATTCTCAACAAAAAAAAAACGTTATTGATAACTCAATTCTAATTATCTTGAAAGGTTATGATATTATTATTACTATTTCGTATTAAAATCAATAATATGATTAATTATGTGGTTTTCCCAGTGTATGTTGTTTATTAAATAATTAATTAATTAAATGATTAATTACATTTGGATGATTGACAAATACATTACGGTAGTTCGCATTTTATTTCTCATTTCAATTAATTATCGAGAAAAATAAATGTTATGGCGTATTATTCAAACATATTGATATAATATTAAGCAGTGAAATTTGAAATATTTCTGCGTTATTAAAGTATGGAAAGAAAAACACTCGTTTCGTTCTCCATGGAGAGCAATTTGCATTTCAAAAATAGTCCAACTCTAAATTTTAATGAACGCATACCTGGCACCGAAGAGACTCATCAATGATGTACACTATCGATCGCATCTATTTCTACGGTACGGGCTTTAAAAATAAATGTCTTGAAAGCAATACTTGCGTAACATAAACTCTAATTTTTTCTTGTTCACTACCGTCAAATTTCATTGCTTTGTATTATTAACTCTCATAAAACATTAAATAACGGATTCGTGATTATATGTATATACAAGTGATTACTTGTAAAGCCGCAAGGCGTGTCGGTTTATAAAAGCAATTTTGTTACAAAAAAAAAACGGAAAGTGTAATATCACAAACTGGTGAATGACCTAATGCTAATAAAAGCGACGATGTTATTCTCGTTTCATTTTCCACGGTTTTTTGTTTGTTTATTTCTTATTGACGTCAAAATCTCGTTATAATAAATCTGGAGGAGGCGCAGGGATTATGGCATGGTAATTTCGGGATAAAGTGTTCGTAAACTCTAAAGAATGGATAATTTTTTTGATGCGATTTTTATTGTTTGTTTAAAATATAAAGAATTATATTAAGGCTTCTACAATATTAAACTTATTAATTACTGTAAACAAGAAAAAGAAAAGTTAAAATAGTGTAAAATAAGTTTTAAATTGTGTAACAGTTTTTGGATTTAGCAGTTGCAATTCACACACTTTCTAGCCACAAACCACTTACAGTAGTATTCAATTGTAGTATTCAAACTTGAAATTTTAATCAAATTTTTACAGAAAGCCCATTTTTTAAAAACAATTTTCAACTGTGATCAATACCATTTTTTTCAGGGAAAGGATATATTCAAATCATTTAATACTTTCTGGAAATTCATCTGAGTGATGAAGCCACTGTGTGATAAACACGTTGAAGTGTCTTATTTTATTTCAAGTTAATTTTTTGATATAATTAACAAATCAATAATTTCTTTATATTTTGAGTTATATATGTTGAATATTAAAAAGAATTCTTCGGTACGGTTTATGCGGAGTCATACTAAAAAAGGGTGAAAATTCCAATAGAATTGAGAGATATCTCATTCTTGTGGACACCGATAAGGACCGGTATTTGATGTAAATTCAATTACAGCGCAAAGAATTGGAACTATGTGGCGGAACAATAGAAATTGCACGGCTCTTGCACTACACCCCCGCAAAGGACGTGATTAATAGCTGGGACAAAGGAGAAAAAGACGCACGTGACGAAAAAACCTATTAATTCCGATCAAATGAGCTCTCGCATTACACATCGAGGTACTCAAAGGAAACGCATATTTAAATTAAACGTAGCTGAAAGCATCCGCGCATTCATTCATTCATTCATTCATTGGCAATACATTAAATTAGTTTACGTCTGCGCGGCGTGTTATTTTACGAATAGATGTTTTTTTTTTTTCTCTCTCCGCGGAGGTTGGAATTGAATAGGTATTCAGAGGAGGTTTGCAATATGCCCTGTGTATCATAAAAATCGACTAATGTTGTACAGGCCTGCCTGCTGTGGGTACCTAATGGTAGCTAATATTGCTGAATTTAGAGGGAAGCGCAGTTTATGGGTGAGTCGCGCGTACCCCCGTAATAAGAAACTTTCTTTGTTTAATTATGTAAACGTTTTATAATGCATGTTAACGCTTTCGCGTTATTCACGACCTTTATGTATATTTAATTAACATGTTATATGTTGCTTATGTTATAAGTTAGTTTAAAGTATTAATTACTTAAACAAATAATTATTTAAGATATTACAATAACGGCGCCATCTATTGTTTAATGAATAATTGACATATTGTTAATAAATAACTCAATCATCAAAAAACAATATTATTTGTAACTCTACAATGTGATTTTCGTATTTCACAATGCGGAGAAGATCCCACCTGTAGCCAATTTATACACATTCAATGCAGCCACTTCTGCACTTTATGGGCTCACAATATATGCTGATAAGGGTATCGTATATGCACTCGATATTTAATGAACCCCTTACAAATCAGAGAATATGTGCACAAAGATGGTGCAGTGTTATTGGCACTTGAGAAACGAGAGCGTATCGGAGTATCTCTCAGATATGCTCTAGCTAGAAGCTTTTCTGTGCGGCGTACACGTTTTTGAAAACGAATAATTTACTACTTCTATAATAATTACTACACAATCTAAATATTTCATGAATAAAATATTAACTGCCGTAGCGAGTGCAACTGCTAATGTTTACAGAAAAACACTCATTCAATATTTTTGTATTTAATGTTACATATTTTTTCCTTCTCCATTTTTTTTAATATCAACAGTTTACTTTGTTAATGACTATAGTTTCGACAGATTGATTCTGTCATTTTCAAACACCGTTTAATATTGTAAAAATTGTATGTAAATTTGAATTATAGTTTTAAGAGTACTCCTAAGTCGCTACTTTGTCAACTTACTTCAAACTGTTTTTACCTTATTACCTAGTTTGTAAAACGCATGATTTTACATTTATTAACATTTACTTTCATTGCATTATGGTTACACCATTTTCAGAAATTATTTAAATCCCTCTGAATCCATGTGACAAATAACTTTTTTAAATATTTTAGTGTCTGCAAAGAGGAGACACTCTGAGTCTTGTTAAATAATTTATAAATAATTTAAAGAGCAGTGGACCTGAACGAGAGAAGTAACAGCAATACTATGCGAGACAAAATTTTAAAATTTAACATGTTAATAGAGCTTTGCATCCAACTATGCAACTTACCAAGTAGACCTAAATGATGCAGTTTAATTAAAAGTTTATCATGGTTTATTCTATCAAAAGCTTTAACAAAATATACGCATTTACCAGGCTATTTACAACTAAATCACTCAATATACATTCACTATACACGATTATGTTTGTAAGAGTGGAGCTACCAGAATAAAATCCATGTTGTTCAGGTGAAATTATAGGATTTAATATGGCTGATAATTGATCTGTTATTAAGCTTTCAGATAGGACATAATAATAATAATAATAATAATAATAAATTAATTTATTCAACTTAGGAACAATACATGATATAATTGACAAAAATAAAAATAATTATAATAAAATCACAATCATCCGCTAAATGAATACGTCAATACAGTATAGATCGTATATATTACTCTAATTAATATATTCTGATATGGAATAAAATTCCTGTTCTTTGAAGTATTTTTTAAATTCTATTTTAAATCTATTTTCTGTAGTTATACTTGTGATTTCATTTAGTAATTTATTGAACATTCTCAACGCAACGTACATTGGTGAAATTTCGAAGAGGGATAGTCTATGTGGGGGATAAGCGTATTAAATAAAAAAAACGTGTATTGTGCGTGTAGTTCGATACATATGCAAGAAATTTAGGTTTATTTTTAAAATTGAAAATCAAGATTTCATATATATATACAGGGTGAGTTTTTTTAGATGTTCTCTATGGGGATCTCGGAAACTATAAGAGATAGAGAAACGGTTAAATGGGGAAAGAAGTGTAGATTTACGAGACGAATAAAATTCCACTTTCAAAGTTTTCAAAAAAGTCAAGGGTAGCTAGATATTTTGAAAAAAGTAAAAAGTGTCAATTTTTTCAAATCAATATATCTCGGTTATTATAACAGATAGAAAAAAACTATAAAGGACAAAGTTTTAGATAATTTTATGTAGATTAATAGAAAATAATCAGAAAATTTTTATCGCCACTATTTTCCGAGACATGACGCAAACTTACATTTTTTTAAATGGAAACCATAGTTGGCTATGGCCTCATTCAAAGGGTAATTTTTTTCTCTTTAATCCAATATGACATACGACATAGTTATTTCTAAAAATAAGTGAGTTATAGTCATTTCAAGTTTTATTATAAATAAAAAATGGGTAGCCATGAAAAAGATGAAAGTAAAACAATTGCAGTTGTTTATAATAATAGCAATATTGAAATTATTAGTTTTACAAAGTTAAACAAAAATGAAAAACCAGCATAAAGAATGATAATTTTGTAATATCAAATGGCCTTCTATATGTGGTATAAACCCATTTGTCAAGAAGATAGTACGTTTCTTACAAAAATGTTATAAACAGATGAATCGCGATTCACTAATTGTGGTATTTTTAATCGCCACAATGAACAGAGATGAACTCAAGAGAATCCACGAGAAGTTTCACAGAGAAAACTATAAATTAAATTTGGATTTAATCTATGATGTGTTTGGATTAAGAATTCTGGGTCCATATATTTTTGAAAGCTCACTAAGCGAAAATGATTATTTTCATTTTCTTCAGAAAACATTTGAAGATACGCTAGGTTATTTAAATTTATCATTACAAGCAAGATTGAAATGGTTTCAATATGACAGTGCTCCACCTCATAACATGTTGGCTTTACGAATTATTTAAATGATGCTTTTCCTAACTCATAAGTGGGAAGAAATAAACTAATCCCAGATCCACCTAGATCTCCTGATCTGTGCGTTTTAGAATTTTTTCTGCGGGGTTATGTAAAAACCAAAGTGTATCAAAAATCATATCAATTCGTGGAGGATCATAAACTAGCTGTTATTGAAACATTTAATTCAATTTACATGAGAATAGTCAAAAAGCCATAAATTCAATTTTAAAAAGATATAATTTATGTCATAATAGTATTAATAGTGGACCATATTTTTTTAATATTAAAATTTCTTTCCCATTGATATATTAATAATTACAGAATTACTTTATGTTGTTGTTTCATTTTGGTTTATCTCTGTAAAACGAATAATTACAATATTGCTATTATTATAAACAACTGCAATTGTTTTACTTTCACCTTTTTCATGGCTACCCATTTTTTATTTATAATAAAATTTAAAATGACTATAACTTACTTATTTTTAAAAATAACTATATCGTATGCCATATTGGATTAAAGAGAAAAAAATTACCCTTTGAATGAGACCATAGCCAACTATGGTTTCCATTTAAAAAAATGTAAGTTTGCGTCATATCTCGGAAAATTATGGCGATAAAAATTTTCTGATTATTTTTTATTAATCTACATAAAATTATCTAAAACTTTGTCCTTTACAGTTTTTTTCTATCTGTTAAAATAACCGAGATATATTGATTTGAAAAAATTGACACATTTTACTTTTTTCAAAATATCTAGTTACCCTTAACTTTCTTGAAAACTTTGAAAGTGGAATTTTATTCGTCTCACAAATCTACACCTCTTTCCCCATTTAACCGTTTCTCTATCTCTTATAGTTTCCGAGATCCCCATAGAGAACATCGAAAAAAACTCACCCTGTATATAAACTATAAAATGTGAGTAGCCACGTTTTTTTAAACATACCTCTGCAACTTTCATTATTTTTTAAGTTAAGCATAATCCTAAGAGCACGTTTTTGCATAATGAATATATTCTTTGCAAATTTTGAATAACCATAATGTATTATGTCGTATCTGATTAAGCTTTCAAAATTTGTTCTAAAAGTTATTACTAAAGTAAAAAAAAAAAAAAAAAAAAAACCTTTATTGGCATCCTTTACAAACATATATACATATATACATCAAATAAAACATAAATATACTGTAACACTATTCCTCTTATCTCAGTCCCCCTTTCTTCGGATTTCTTTTTCCCAACCCACTCTTATCACAATCTCTACGCCCGCCCCATTCTCTCTCATCCATTCCTCTATCCTTTTCATTCCCCCTATCCATTCATCACGTACCTCCTTGCACTCTTCGCCTAGATGGCTCCATGTGTCCCTTCCATTCTCGCACAACGCACACCTACCATACCGTTCCCCCATCCATACCTTCCTTCCTCTTTCGTCCGATCCACATCTAGCTCTTGCCAGAGTCACTCTCTTGGACCTTGTCCACTCTGCCTTTAATAGATACTCTGGCACCCTTCCATACACCTGCCATCTTCTATACATTGGGTTGTACCCACTCCTTACAATACTCTCTTGCCGTTCTTGCGCTTCCACTTCCATCCATTTTTCTCTCATCCAAGCAGATACATTCACTCCCTGCTCCAGCCAATCGTTCACTACAGTTTCCGCCATTCCCGCTCTTTCATACATTGTTTTTCTTTCCAATCTCCATTTACACTCTCCTACCTCCACACACGTTTTCCATACCTCTTTCACCAATCTCTCACTATTGCACGTACTTACATTCATCTCATACCTAGACACTCTTTCCATGGCCTCTACGTGCATACTATACCGATTTGATTCCTGAAGCAGAATATACCTAGGAGTTGATCTCTCCACTCCTAGTAGCTGCTTCAGGAACGTCGTCTGCTCTCTCTCGATGCAATCATACTCTTTCATTCCCCACGTTTCCACACCATACATCAATATTGGTTTCACGCACGCATCCCACAGTTTACACGTCATCAGGAAGTTTCCCTCTACCAGCTTTCCCCACTTCTCTTTTACGATGCACCATGCCTTCCTTGCTTTCTGTTGTAAGTATTTGACGTGCTCCTTGTATCCCCCACCACTCGTAAACACAAACCCCAGATATTTAAATTCTTTTACTCTCTCAATCACTTCTCCTTTCCATTTCAATTCCTCCACTCGCCCTTCTCTTCCTCTATTCCTAAACTTCAACCTCTCAACTCTTCCTAACATATCTTTCATCTCTCCCAAGTCTCTCGCCAGTAGCACTATGTCATCCGCGTACGCCAACATCCATACTTTCATTCTCCCAATCACTACTCCGCCCGCCTGCCCTTTTCTTAGCACCTCCTCAAGCTCACTCATATATATATTAAATAACAAAGGGCTGAGCGGGCATCCTTGTCTTACCCCCTTCCACATCCTAACCTTGTCTGACATATTCTCCCCCACTTTCGCTCTCATCCATGTCTCTCCATACACCCTTCTCACCCATTCCACAGTCACCGTACTCACACCTCTCCTCTTCAGACATTCCATCAATTTCTCCCTAGGCACAGAATCATACGCCGCTTTCAAGTCTACAAATACCGCGTATACACTCTTTTTTTCCTCTAACATCCTCTCAACCACCCTTGCAAGCGTAAAGATTTGATCTCGCGTTCCCCTGCCCTTTCTAAATCCGCCTTGCGTTTCCGGCAATAATCCTTTTTCCTCCACCTCTTCTTCTAGCCGGTTCTTTACCACCGTCATGGCAATCTTGTACCCGGTACACATGATTGAAATTCCTCTGTAGTTTCCAATCTCTTTTTTGTTGCCCCCCTTGTGTACCGGGCACATTACGCCTACTCGCCAAGACTCCGGCAGTTCTGACTCGCCTCTCCACATCCTGTTCAACAAAACTCCGAACTGCCTCTTCCCTTCTTCTCCCACTATCTTCCACATTTCGGCCTTCAACCCATCCAGTCCCGCAGCCCTGCCTCTTTTAATTTCCTCAAAAGCCCTTTCTACTTCTCCCTCTGTAAACACCTCCACTTCATCTATGCGTTGATACTCTCCCACCCCTGCCGGCTCCCCACACATACTCTCACAGTGTCCCACCCACTCTGCTAATGAGATCTCCTGCTTTATTGTTTCGCCTCCTCTCCTTAATATCGACCACAATTCCTTTTCATTTCGGCACCACCTCATTTCTGTTTCTATTTGTTTGATTGATTGTAGCTTCTTCTCCTCACACATCTTACTATATCTTGTTCTTTTCTGCACCACCAATCGTTCTTCACCTCCTCCCACTCTCCAGTCTCTGACTGCTTTTCTTACTTCTCTCTTTGCCTCAGCACACTCTACATCGAACCATGGGTGATGACCTCTACTTCCTCTTTTCACTCTGTACCCACATCTGGCTATGGCCCCTTCCATCTCTTCCATGGTCTTAATATCTCCCCATTTAATCTTTGCCAGTTGAAGTCTCATGCTCTCCAATTCTCTTCTTCTATTACTAAAGTATTAATGTCTATTACTTGCTTTAATATTCTCAAAGAATAACATGATTTATTTAATTAGGAACATAATGTTTCACAATGATTTGACCAATTTAAGTTATTGTAAATTCTTATTCTTAAGAAATTTGTTTCGTTCTGAATTTGAAATTCAACATCACTTAATTTTATTATCCAATAAATTTTGTTTATTTTTAGTTCGAAAAGAAATGATATTAGTGTTGGTTTTATTTATAAGCAGTTGGTTCATGTTCATCCAATTCTGCATGTTATTGTATAATTCGTTCGCATATATGTGTCAGATCATTGATATTTGAGTGTGCTATCAGGAGACTAGTATCGTCTGCGTAGGATGTAATAAAATCATTCTGCTCCTTGACGTCACTGGGTAGGTCATTGGTATATATGATAAAGAGAATTGGTCCAAGGATACTGCCCTGCGGTATTCCTATGTTTGTTCTATTAGTTCAGAAAGTTTATTATTTATTTCAACCCTATAACTTCTATTTTCAAGATAAGAACGGATCAATGAAATACTGATACCCCTCAACTCGTAATATTCAAGCTTCTCACCATACCGAACGCCTTGGAAAAATCGAGAAAAATTCCTAGCGACATTTTGGATTTTTCCAGTGCATTCATGATTTCAGCTACATAATCAAATATCGTTCAGTTTGTTAATTTCCCCTTTATAAATCCATTCTGGGCATTATCGAATAAATTGTTAATTAAAAAGTAGTTCATTATTCTTGACTTCTTAAATTATTTTAGAAATTACAGATAAAAGAGTGATTGGTCTATAATTATTGAAATCATCTGGATTACCTTTTTTGAATACATGCTTAATAATACCTATCTTTAAACAATTGGGAAATATTCCATTCTTTAGCGAAATATTGATTTAGTAGGTGAGTGGACCCATGAGAACATTGACAGCTGATTTAATTAATTTGATTGTAATTTAATAATAATAATAATTGTCTTTATTTTCTACAATAGGGTAGTATAATATGTAACATACGAATAACAAAAAAATATACATTGTAGAAAACTGATGAGCGGAGTACAGAATTAGATATGCACAAGGCATTTCTGCATTAAACTCAACCCAATTTTAAAATAATGATTAATTTTAATAAATGGCGCAAAAAAATGTAAATTCGAAAATTAACGAACAAATAAAAAAATAATTCAACTTAAATAATTTTAATAATAATATGTAGTAGTATATATCATGCACCTACCATTATTACACTTTAGACTTTATACAATTTCTGATCGATCGTAGTGGCAGACTTTTATACAAATGAGGAATATCGTTATACACCTTTGCTATATTATATGTAAAGTTACGTTTGAAATAGGTTGTTCGGTGCATAGGTGGTGTTAAAATACCTTTGTTTCTTATATTTATATTGTGTACATCAGTTCTGAATGATATTTTATTATATAGATATGTTGGGCATTTTAAGTAAATAATTTTGTGATACAAACAGGCCATATGAAGATATCTCCTGTCTTTCATATTAATCCAGTTAGTAAGTTTCAATGTATGGGAAATTTTATCATATTTCTGTATGCCATAAATCAATCTAAGACATGAGTTTTCTAATAACTGTATTCTGTTTTATGTAACCGTATTAAGACACGGCCCGTAAACAACATCACAAAAATTGAAATGCGAGAGAACTAAGGTTTAACATAACTTTATTTTCAAATGACGCGCCAGGAAGCTTCTATTTAAATAAATTGCTTTTAAATTAGAATATGCATTTTGAATACATTTAGAAATATGTAATGCAAACCTTAGTTTTTTTATCAATAATTAGTCTAATATTTTTTGCCTCTTCAACAAAACATATTCGAATTCCATTTAAAACTAATTCAATATCAGTTTCATATAACTTTTTACTGAATAGTATAGCTATAGATTTATTAGGGTTAATTTGTAGACCATGCTCATACATGCATCAGTAAATAATTTTAAATCAGAATTTATGTCATTCAGAGAACATGCCATATCAGAGTGTTTGAACGTATATAATAACTGAGTATCGTCAGCATACATATGTAATTTGGAATAAGAAAGATATCGTCCAAAATCACATGTATATATTGCATAAAGATGGGGCCCTAAAATGGACCCTTGGGGTACACCTCTAGTGACATCATAGGACTCAGATTTGATGTTTTCTATAACAACTGATAGCGATTCGATATATATGACTCAAAGAATGATAAAGTATTATTAGATAAACCAATATAATGTAGTATTGACAATAATATATTTATTTATTTATTTATTTATTTATTGTTAGTACATCTTTCTTAAAAAAATATATATATTGTGGTCTCTAGTATCAAACGCCTTGCTGAAGTCTACAAGAATTAACACACTATCTTCACCACAATCTCTAGCTCTTAAAATGTTATCTATTACATCAAGCATGGCTGTTGCGCAACTATAATGAGGTCTAAACCCAGCTGTACTGGCAAAATATTATGTAGTGATAAATGTTCTCTTATTTAATTTGATGTAATTTTTTCAAGTATCTTAGAAACGGTCCGAAGTATACTGATTGGTCTAAAATCAGCTAAAATGTTTGGATTTAAAATGTTTGCCAGAGGCTTAATTAGTGCTTGCTTCCAATGATCAGGAAAATAATTGTGAAGCAAACAAGAGTTAATGATATGTGTTAAGACGGGTATAATATGAGGACAGCATAGCTTTAGCATATTTACATTAATATCGTCACTGCCGGTAGCATTTGTTTTTATACTGTACAAAATTTTCTCCACCTCAGTAACAGCCACTGGACGAATCTCAAGTAATTCATTAAACTCATATATTGTATTATTACTATAAAATTGAATTAATTCTTGGTTAATCACAGAAATTTGAGGCAATGAATTGATAAAGTAATTATTAAAGGCATTTGGATCTTGAAGTGATTTTAGAACTGCTACTTTGGGCTTGTTACTTATGTTTAATTCTTTTAACGTTTTCCATAAATTTTTGGGAGTAGCAGTGTTGAATCGGAAGTTATAATTGGCTTTTTTTCATTTCGAATCGCATTTGTTGTTACATTCCTAAGTGATTTATAATAGTTCCAATGTTCGAGTTTTTTTGTTCTTTGGTACCTAATTAGAGCGTTATTTCTTGAGCGCATCATTACTTTGATAGCTTCAGTTAACCAAGGTGCCGCAGGTTTGGAAAAACGATAAGTTTTGTATGGAGCATGCTTATCAAATCACTCACACAACATTTTATTAAAAGTAGAAATCTTTTCATCAATGTTACTCATATTATATATGTTGTGAAATGACATGTTCTCCAAGTACCCTCACGTTTAAAATGTTTGTCTACTATGTCACCAAATATTAATTCATGCTCTGAAATTTCTGATTTCATCATATCCACTTGATGACTTATTCTTAAGTGAACAGATAATATTAAAGATTTCTGATTCAGTTACTGGCATGAGTTTAATTGCCTATTTACATTACAATTAAAGGTGTGTTCATTATCTTTTGTCGCTCTGCCGTTGAAATAACTATTTAGTTCATTTTCTCTTCCTTCCAGATGAGCATTTGTTTGATTGTGGTCATCGGTTTTACCCATTAATCCATTAATTATAGCCCAACTAGTTTTAATTTTATTATCACTACGCACTATTTGATTGGTTATTTCTGTTTTTGCTCACGTATTAAAATGTCATATTCCTTTTCTACTTTTTGATAGAGTTTTTTGGCATCCGAATTCTAATATTTAACAATAGCTAAATAATCAAGAATCTGCTTTTTTTCTGTAATAGCTGGTGGCAAATTATACTTACTTTTATAATGTTTAGAATGCCGGATGACCATCGGACAAGATGTATTTAGTGCCAATTTGAGTATGTCCATGAAGTTTACCCACGCTATATTTACATTATTGTTTCAATATATTAAATTCCAATCTACAGACGAATTTAAAAAATTAACAAAATTGTTTATATTTAAAGAACTGAAACATCGATATTTTACACTCTTACAATTTGAGTTGCTAGTAATTACAAGCGGCCATGCAATTTTTTGCGCATAGTGGTCGGATATATGTGTTTCAAACACACATATTTTGAAATTACGAATCCTATTGAAATAAACTTGAAATTGGCCTATAATTTTCAATATTATTCTTCAACCCAAATTTGTGCACAGGGACAATGAAACTACAATTCTACTTGCTAGGAAACCGACCGACTTAGAATGATACAAAAGTAATTTGCGTGTTATTGATAGCCTTGCTATTTTGTAACACGCAAATTACTTTTGTATCATTCAATGTCTGTCGAAGTATTAGCTAGAGAAATAGTTTTTTCAAAAGTTATTTGTTCTTGTAGTCTTAATAAGACTCATTTGTTATAGATTTTACGAAAATATTTTCGTGTTTTTTCTAATTATTAGTAAACCCGATTTTGTTACTTTCAAGACAATGGCTTGAAAGGAAATTCATGTGTTATTTAAGCACTGTTTTTTGATGGGGAAAAATACCGTTGGAGCCAAACAATAGCTTGACAAGCATTGTGGGCACTCTGCACAAGAGAAATCAACTATTATTGACTGGTATGCTGAATTTAAACGTGGTCGTACAAGTACCAATGATTTTGAAAATGATTTTAAAATGGGCAGTTTTTCTGGAAAACATAAAAAAAGTTTAAAAGAGTGTTAAAAGTCCGTAAAGGGAAGTTTCATGAGATATCTGACACCTTGAGTTGCTTTCAAAGTGGTGGTGCGTTTGCTCACACCGGATCAGAAACGCGTCGATGATTCAGAGCGCTGTTTGAAGCTGTTCAACGAAATAAAAAAATATTCTTGAGTTGGCATACGACAGTGGATGAAACATGAATCCACAATTGTACGCTTCAATCAAAAAGATCGTCAAAAAGGTGGACAACAGCTGGTGGAAGTCGTCCAAAGCGACCAAACACTCAAAAGTCGGCTGGAAAGATTATGGCATCCGTATTTTAGGATGCCCATAGAATGTTGTCCACTAACTATCTTGAGAAAGGTAAAACTATCAATACATGGCATTATTGGATCGATTGAGTACAGAAATCAAGAAAAAACGGCCTCACATGCAAAAGAAAAAAGTGCTGCTTCACCAGGACAATAGCCAGTGTCACAAGTCGATGAAAACAATGGTCTAATTGTATGAATTACGCTTTGATTTGCTCCTTCACCCACCGTATTCTCCAAATTTAGCCCCCACACATCATTAAAATATTTTGATATCCGCATAACAAAGCCCAGAGATCGATAAGCAGCCGCAATAATCAATTCTAAGTGATTGTTAAAAGACATATGTTAATCAAAAGTTATACCAAGATCTTTAATAGTAGTTTGTGTAATAGTTGTTGATTATTAATTGCATATGTGTACAACAATGGGGATTTACCTCGATAAAAGGTCATTGAATAATACTTTTCAATATTTAGAACAAGTCCATTTTTGACACACCAATGAGAAAGTAAATTTAAGTTATTCTGTAAAGCTTTTATATCTTCATGTGTCTTTATTTGCAAGAATATCTTAATATCATAAACATAGGCAAGATCTGGACAATTAAGGGTAGAAACTAAATTATTAATAAAGATTTCAAATATTAGTGGACCAAGATTCGAACCCTGCGGTACCCCGGAAGAAGCAACATACTCATATGATCTTTAGCCATTGTATGAGACATAATACAGTCTATTACTTAAATAAGATTCCATAAGCTTGATACCAGTGGACAGAAATCCATAACATCAAGTTTTTATTTTCAGCAGCATCTTATGATTGAGGGTATCAAATGCGCGAGACAGATCTGTGTATAAAACATTCACTTGCCCACGAGTATCTAATATTTCATATATAATGAGTGATTGAGGCATAAAGCCACATTGGTAAGTTGATATGTAAGGGAGTATGTTAAAATAAATGTCTAGATAGTAACGGGTGTCCAACAATTATTGCAGTCCCGGGTGGCGTTGGAATAAAAAACGTATGTCGATTCTTACATGTTGCAAATAAATGAACTGACATTTTTAATGCACATTTAAGTTATGTTTGACAATTAAAATGTCAGTTCATTTATTTGGCACATGAAAGAATTGACCTACGTTTTTGATTCCAACGCCACCCGGGACTGCAATAATTGTTGGACACCCGTTATATAAATAGTCAGGTAGTAAGATAAAAGTGTCTTGTCCTCGTAAAGGTATTGATTGTATTAAAATAAAATCATGGAAAAAAGTGTTGTATAATGCTAAACATTGTTTCCAAAAAATTGACATCCTGTGGAAGTTTGATTACAATTACCAAAATCCAAAATGGCAATTGAATACTGCTTTAAGTAATCAATTTTCAGAATATAGGACTTTTAAACGTGATGTATTAAAATATCTTTAGTAAGAAAGAAACTGTATTAATTAAAACTGAAACGTGTTTCCTAAAAAATGGACGTTCGTTACAAATTTGTGCTAAATCTAAAACGAAAAATTTTGTCTGGTTTAAATACTTGATGCCTAAAAAGTGTGTCTTTGGACTATTTCATAATGTCTTCAATGAGAAAAACATCGTGATGCATAAAACGGACTTTCAGTAGAATTTTGATTAAAATATTCAAATCCAATACAATTAAATTTTATTTTGAGTAAATTATGGCTAGAAATGATCAATTTTATTAAAAATATCTTTAATAAAAATGTATTAAAGTCCATTACGTTGTAGAAAATTAAGTAATAATTAGAAAAAATACGAAAACATTTCGTAAATCTACAATATATTTACTGAAGAAATGGTGCTAATAAAAAGTGAAAATTGACATTCTGTAAAAATTTTAAATTGAAAACCCTATTGATATTAAAACTAAAATTACTGACCTACTTTACGAAAACAAACGCAAATATTGTAGTTTAGATCTAAAGGTATATGTAGGGCGGTTGGGTGGCCTCTAACACACCCTCCAATCAATAAAACACACAACTGAGTTTTAAGGAAAGTCAATTAAAATATTAAAAGGTTTTTGCACAATTAAAATCAATTTTTTTTTCACCAAAACAATTTTCTTTAATTAAGAACCCTTGTTTTTTGTTGTAGTAATTGGATAGTTGGATAGTGGACACCCACCCACCCTACACGTGTACTTAAACTTAAATCAGAATTCACTTATAAATATATTGATATTAGAACTAAAATTACTGACCTATTTCAGAAAAACTCAACCAAATTTTGTGGTTTGGATGTAAATGTGTATGTAGGGTGGGTGAGTGCCCTTTGCCTACCCTTTAATCAGTAAAAAATACGGTAAAGTTTTACTGGAAGGAAAATAAAATATTAAATGGTTATTATAAAATTTAAATTAATAATTTTCTTTATAAAACAGGTTTTTCTTTAAGAAAGCCCTCGTTTATGTCATAGTAATTGGATAGTGATTTTATTTAAATGGACTAAACCTAAAAATTGTTTTCAAACAAAATGACGACGTTCTGCAGAAATTTGATTTAAATTATCAAAACCAAAACAAAAATTTAATACTGTTTTTATTAATTGATTTGTTGTATATATCATTTTATAAGAAATAATTCCAAAGATGTATAAATAATTTTAATGGATGGTTGGGTCGTGATTGTGGTTGAACTAGGTCAAGTTATGATTTATTACATTATAGAATTTAAATAAATCACAGATAACATATTGGTATGCCAATTAATTAATTGTATAATTACATTTCCTTATACAGGCATAACTTAATACTGATTACTGGTATTGTGTATAGCTAGTGACTATACTATAGTAATATAAATTACTAAATAAGTTCCTGTTCCCTTCTCTATCAGGCTACCGGTTTCGATTTTGCATTTGCTATTGTTTTTTTCTTTCTCTTCAACAGAAACTGTTTAGTGCATTCCTCTAACATAAGCTGGTGTTTCAACTATATTTTCTTGTGCTGGTTTACAGACTTTACCGTCGTGTAAATAATAAAGAACCCAGCAAAGTATGATGAAGAGCAGAGTACCGAAACCGACCGCAATGTTTTGCAACCACACCATCTCAAAAAATGTATTTGTCACCACCAGCCAAGCGTTGGTCAAGCCTCTGTACGGTTGGTACGACCTAGAAAAAACCAATAAGACCGACGCAACGGCGATGTTGATGATGACATCTGCCTCTACTCGCAGATCACCTTGATTGAGAATTGTGAGTCATCTTATCAAATAATTGGGCCTGAATTCATCTATCTTGAACGGTCTAAGTCGAGCAAAATAATCGCATATGAACGTTTTCACTAGAATCGCAGGAAAGATAATGACAGCATTGCTCAACACATTGCGACTGTGGATTATCTAGCCGCCGAAGATTCGAAATTTTTGACAGGCGTGACTGTCAGTTATTGATGACGTCTAGGTTAATTAGCGAAGACGCAAACTTGTCTCTGACTGAGCAATTTGAAACGGCGTTCGCATCGCACAAAACGACGAAGAAGCAAGCAGAAGTCGGACCACCAAAGCCAGTAGGAGGGAAACCTTATGTGTACCAATGCAGGAAGAGAGGCTACATTGCGAGGTTCTGCAGGAGCAAGCCAAGTCAGAAGGAGTTTTCTCAATTCATCGTCGAATTTCCTGGAGGGGGCGAAAATACATGGACCATGGATATCGGTTCTGCTCACATGTCGTACAGGGCGGAGCGCTTTTCCAACATGTCTGACATTGCTCGAGAGACTACTGTCGTGATTGGGAACAACATGTTATTTCCTGCCATTAGAAAAGAGACATCGAGATCGAGAAATTGGTTAAAGATGAGTGGTATAAATCCGTCATCACAAACGTCATATTCGATTCATATTTAAAGAGTAACCTGTTTTCTGAAGCCGTCGTAACCAAGAAGGGTTGGTCGATCGTCGAGACGGGGAAAAAGGCCAAGATCCTAGATGGCCCGAACCTTATCGCAAGCGCAACTTTCGGTGACAATAATGTCTATCGAATGCAAGTTAGGATGGCTGTGTCTCATTTAGCATACCAAATTGCAGAAAATAGTTTGAAGACGTGGTATGAACTATACACGAAGAGTGGTAAATAGGAGTGACGAGGATGGGATACTTTGTGAATCTTGCTTGCATGGCCAGCAACATCGTTTTCATCACCCATCCAGAGGAACTCGTAAGGAGGAAGTTGAAGAGCTAGTATTCTCTCATGTGTCTGATACTTTGTTCTGTTCATAGCAGCGAGTCAAGAGAATGGTTAAAGGTGATCATAAAGAGCTCAACGCTCTGGAGGGGAAAACACGTTGTAACTGCTAAAGAAAAGTAGCAATATGAAAGTCATCGGGTTAAAGTGGGTTTTTACCATCAAAGATCCAAAATCGAAGAAGCCAAAATTCAAGGCCAGGCTCTGTGCTAAGGGATTTTTTCAAGAAAAGGAAGTCAACTCTTGTTGGCCACAACTGTCAAAAATGATTATAAGATCTTGGCATTCTTGCATGGAAATCTAAACGAAACGATGTATATGGACCCACCAGAAGGAGCTAATGTCGGGGATGAAGGATGCGGACTACAAAGGTCAATAGATGGGTTATAGTAGGCATAACGATGCTGAAACGAAGGATTTCAACGAGAAGAAGCAGACAAGTGCATCTACAGGAGGAGTGACACTGACTCGATAATCATCGTTATTCGCTAGGTCTCATCATGTTCTCGGATGCAGCGTAGCTCCGCAGTTTCGTGGACAAGTTGAGGAAGCAGTTCAAAATAACAGTTTCGAAACCTGGACATTTTGTCGGGATGGAGATCCTCGACGAGAAAGATGAAGCTAACGATCGTCGTATATTCATCCACCAATCTAGTTACATTTACAGGGTTATCGAGAAGTTTCACATGCAAGATGCAGCAGCGGTCAGCACACCAGCAGATCCGCACGTGAAATCAAAAAAGCCAAAAATTTGATTGTTTATCCTTTTATGGGCACTCAATTGAATGGAGTATTGACTAAATTGATTGAATTTTCATGTTTTGACGCTGGCGCCACCTACATGATTAGGGAGATACGACGATCTCGCCGAGTTTGCACTTCTGAACGGTTAAATAAACGTTTAGTTCGGTAAAATAGTCGATTTACATTCGCGAGCAATACGCCGGTGTGAACGGACGTACGTACAAGCGAAATAACGAAAAGTGCTAGTTAGAGCTGTAATTATTAACTCATCTCGTATCAAATCCCCTGCCGTGTGAGTTCCGTCAGACTATGGAGAGTGACGGAAGCGACGCAATGGAAACCGATGATGCCGGTTTCACCAAGGCAAAAGGAAAAAGAGGGCGGCCCCCCAAATTCAAAACGGCAAAAAAAACCCACGTGTCAGGTAACTTACCTAAAACTTCTAATAAAACGCTACATGTGATACTACAAAGAATTACACAACAAAACCAGCATGACACACAAGTATCATCACGCTCTCAACCAACACCACATCTCTCCACACAAACTACTAACATCGCCAAACAAACCTTCTCACAACAGTATGCACAAACCAGCAGTTCAACCACTTCACAAGATACACCTGTAAATACAGCACATACACAAGAGCAATCATTCACACAATCAAAAGTACAAAACACCCAACAACGCCATTATAAAAACACATTTACACTCTCGACAGTGGTCGAAATGTCGAGATTACAGTTCACAGCAGCTTGGTTTGATCACAAATATGACACTAACGCACTAATAATAAAAACAATACGGGGATTTATTGTTAAAAGCAATCTGGAAAAGGAAACAGTCATACATTACTTAAAATCCTTGCAGAAAGAGCGTGTTGTGCACGAGTTTAGCGAATGGCGCTCCTCACGTACACAAGACAACGGATCCCCCTCCACTTCCAATTCACGCGCAGCGCCCGCGCCTTCATACTGTTTAATTATTAAAGGCGTAGAACAAGAGATAGAAGACACAATGATCAGTGCGCGCCTGCAGGAGCTGGGAATAACGCACCGTTACTGCCGCAGAATCGTTGCAAAAAAGGACAACCATAAAACTCACATGATAAGAGTTATTACGGGATCATTAGATTCCTTTTCAAAATTGTTGCGGGACCAATTCCCGTTTTTATGTAGGATCTACAACGTCGTTGAAAGTATGCCTCCCGCGTCAATTCCGGTCCCGTGCAACCGTTGTAACAAATTCGACCACATCACAGCAAACTGTCAAGCAGCGGTACAATGCGCAAAATGCTTAGAAAACCACCCAACAGCAACTTGCGAAACAACACTACCCCCAAAATGCAAGACATGTGGAAGCACAGACCATGGGGCTTGGTCCAGTAAGTGTCTGAAGAGGCCCCAAAAACCAATAGAAGGAATCCCCAATATAAAAATCATTAATCAAAACAAAAAATCGGCACAAATTGACAAAGACTTGACAAAAAACACAAGAATTCACTCGCCCATCACACATCATGATTTTATCATCGACGTTTACACGACTAAAATTAACGATCCGACGAACACAGACAGACAAGAACTGCTAAAAAAATTAAGGACAAGATTCATCGACTCATTTCAAATCGACACACATGTGAATTTTTCTGGAAATAAAATGTTCATAGTAATGTTTGACCTCCACACCCCCAATGAAAGCCCCCCAGTAGTGCCATTTTCCGGAATACACACTGGACTCACACATATTAACAGCAATGTCTAATATAAATTTCATGTATACAAACATTAACTCCTTAAACAATAAGTCCCATTTACTATCCCATTTCCTTACCAACAATCCAATCCACATTAAATTACTAGTTGAAACCAAGTCCAACAAACCCTTTCCATTAAAAAACTGGTCCTATATTCAAATCCCTGGAACTAATCCCATTCAAAATACGCGGGGTGGCTCAATGGTGGCGGCGCGCCCGGAAATAACGCTCGGTAAAGCCAACCCACCCTGTATTAACAATTCTATGAATGAATGTCTGCATTGCACCGTTGAGCTACCTTCATATAAACTGCACATTTTCCTTGTCTACATCCATCACTCCTCTCCCATCGAAGACACTATTTTCACCAAAGCTTCCCTATATGACCATGCCATTATAATCGGAGACTTCAACTTAAACAAACAAAAAACGAAACAGTTAACCTCATTTATTTCTAATTCCAACTTCATTCGCATACCAACCAATCCCACTTTTATCATGTCTGATAAACAATCATCCACACCCGATATCCTTCTTTGTACCAACAATTTTAACCCCTAATTCATAACTTAGAACTTATCCCCGATTTGGGCTCAGATCATCTCTCAATTAAATTCTCACTATCCATTTCCCCCCCCAACTCCTGCTCCCCCTAAAACCATATACCTATTCAAGGACAGCGACATCGACGGAATAACTAATGACTTGACAGATTTTATTGAATCCCATCAAATCATTAATCCTGATTCCATATCCCTATTCTTAAACAAATTATCCAATTCCATCCTAAATAATACGCCGAAATGCTCCAAAAAACCCTTTAAATATCCACTGCCCCCTATATCCTCAAACTAATTAAATATAAGCGACAACTCTACAGAGATTTTAGACAGACTGAAGACGTTACATTAAAACAGAAATTTAATAAATTGACAAAGGACATTCACAAATTAATAATTCAATATAAAAGTAATTTATGGGTTAAATCATGCGAAACCATTAATGAGATGCATGGCAAAAATTACTGGCAAGAAATAAAGAAGCTAAGTAAATATCGTAAATCGGACTTCATCCAGAAAATCAAAGACCCAATGACAAATGAAACGACGAATCAAAAATCACAGAAATTTTTGCTAATCATTTTAAAAACTCTTATAAAGTAACACAGAACGACGACTATGACCAAACATTTAAAGACCTAATAGACAAATGGTACGAAGATTTCCAAAACTCCCAAATTCCAATAATCCCAAATGATGAAATAAGTGAGGACGACTATTACGAAATTTTAAACCGAGGGAAAAATACAGCCCCAGGTTATGATGGTATTCCCAGGCTAATTCTGAAATCCCTCCCCCTACATATCCATTCCTACATAATTAAAATTTTTAATCACATATATCATACGCAAAAAATACCACCCGAATGGAAAAAAGGAATAATTACCTGTATCCCCAAACCTAATACCGATCCTCTTCATCCTAGCAGTTACCGCCCAATTACTCTACTTCCCGTTCTTGGAAAAATGTTTGAAGCTCTCCTCAAACGCAAAATAATGTGCCATATTTCTAGTTTCATCCCAGAATACCAGTTTGGCTTCCTAGAGCACAAATGCACAACCCTCCCACTAGCTATTCTCGCTTCTAACTGCCAAACAGCAGGCCTTGAAGGAAATAAATCCGCGATCGTCTTTCTAGACATCAAAAAAACTTTCGATTCCGTTTGGCACCGAGGTCTGCTGTTTAAATGCAGTTCCCTTAAACTCTTAACCCATCTATTATATCTCCTAGACAGTTTCCTACACAACCGCTCCCTTCAGATCAAACACCTCAGTTCCCTATCAAACTCATTTTCACCAGAGCAAGGCCTACCTCAAGGTTCACCTTTATCTCCCATTCTATACAATCTCCTTGTGCACGATATCTATCATCCTAATCCAAAATATTTCAATAAATCCGCCTATCCACTCCTTTACGCCGATGATACCGCCCTAATTACCCACGCCCCCACTCTCCCCAAAGCCCTCAGCACCCTACAGGGCATGATAGACCGCATAGAGACCTGGTTTGCAAAATGGCGCATTTCCATCAATCCTAACAAATCCCAACTTCTTCTTCCCTTTCACAGACTTAAGGATCCGCTTCCCTTAATATCGATAAATGGTCAAAATATATATCCCTCCGTCACCTGCAAATACCTAGGTATAACATTCGACACTAAATTAACCTTCAAAAGTCACTCCTCTTCCCTTAAAACAAAAGTCAAGCAAAGGGCGGCGCATTTCAGAGGCCTAACTTACAAAAAACAAGGTATAAATATTCAAACCAGCACGCATATCTATAAATTGATCTGCCGCCCTCTGCTTGACTATTCTGCCATCCTCTTCTACAACCCTCACCCAGTAACCTTACGGAACTTTCAAGTCGCAGAAAGATCAGCCCTTAGGGTGCTAACGAAAATCCGACATCCCCAAAATCCTCTCCATAACCCTTCCAATCCATTGCTTTATGATTCGACAAAGGTAATCCCAATTCAAGAAAGACTATCCTCACTTGCCAAAAAATTTGCTCAAAATCCTAACTACTTCCAAATCCTAAATGCACTATGCATTCCCAGAAACAAAAACATTATCCCTAAACGTAAATTCCCTTCCTTAACATTACACGAATTCATTTCATCATTTCATAATGTTAATGACGCTTCAATTACGAACTAATTTAAGACAGGAACTTTACAAAGACAGTTAGCAATCATGACGTCTCAAGAAATGACAAGGACTTAATTAAAAAATTAAAAAAACAGGCGGAAAGACCTATGGTCGATAGCCGATTGTCAAATACTAGATTCGTTTTTGTTAATGCTATGTATGTTTATTATTTTTATTATATACGATATGTATTTGTCAATAAAGATGTTTGTATATATAGTCGATTTATTCAAAAGTCCAAGGTAAGTGCAATGTGGTAGATACTTTATTTACTACACTTTTGATGAAACGAAATTATAACACTAGGTAATTTTAAATTAGAAGGATTTTTGTATTTATTATCCTGACATATGTTTCATAGTGAGGTTAGTTTAATTTAAAATTACTTAATGTTAATTACAAAGATTTATTAGGTTATATCTAGTAGTAGTAGTAGTAGTGTTAGGCTATCGACCACGTGGTCCTTCCGCCATGTGTCATTTGTGTGTTTGTGTGTGTGTAAATGAGCTTGTTACTTTAAAGGATTGCCCCCGTCACTCTAAAGCACCATTAATTGTATCCCAATGGTGAATGGTACCGGTCACCCATCCGACTACTGACCCGAATCAACGTTGCTTCACGTCAGTTCGGGACCGTAACCGATGCGCCACCACCGGCGTGTGGTTATATCTATTTTTTTACTTGTCCTACTTTTAGTTTGCTTATTAGGGGGGTCCTAATCTATTAAGTAAACTGCAGAAGCTACAAAATTAGCACCTAGTTTAGTCAAAATGGAAGAATTTTTACCTGAAAAAAAATGATTATTTTGACAAATACTTGTAGATGAAGGGGAAATAATTAGGCAATTAATTTATTATTATGCCATTTGATTTTAATTTAAACAACAGCTCTTAAGCACAGAAACAGTTAGATTATCACATCTTTCGAAAAATATCTTGAGGTTTCCAGTGAGGTTTTCAGTGAAAGAACCTAACCTCTTCATTATCTTAAAAGATGTGAATTTTGGCATTCCTCTTTAAATTTCCTATCTCTCGTTATCGATCGTCTAGGATTTCGCTAAAGTTGTTCCTATACTATGCTAAATTACCAATCTATTAAGTGGATTGTACAAGAATATAAACTAAATCTTAAACCTTTTTAAATGAATTTATCCCACATGGAATGCACGATTTTTCCACTATGGTTGTTTCACCCTTAATATTGTTTGGGCAGAGGATTCAGATGTTAATTAGCTAGTTGTGTCTGAAATTGGGGCTGATTCTTATTTTTACCATGCTGTCTTGACCTGCCTTTTGGCTTTTTCTTTCTCATAAAATACTCTTTGTATCAATTATCCAACTAGAGATATTACCTAATAAATGTAATGTCGAGTCAAAGAAGTACTTTTATCAAAAACTAACCTACAGAAATTTATTGTTTCTAATTATAAGCGTTAAAGAATCAACTCACGCAGAAAGGAATCAAAACGTTTGTTATGGTTTATATATCACTGAAATAATTGCACTGGCTACTTAACATTTTAACCCTTCCTTCAAAGCTATTTTATAGATTGGGCCAATTTGTACTGGAGAGAAATCAATAACATGATAGAAGTCAGTTTTATTTGGCTTAAAAACCTTTCGATTTTATGTACAAAGTGCGAACACCAAATTTGTTGCTACATTTCAAAATTAGGATAGCCATGTATCTTGGTAAAATTCTCACCTGCCAATTTTAATAATAGAACTGAGGACAGATCAATATAAAACAATACAGTGTGTACAATGGTTACGAAAGTTTAGGAGAAATTACAAAGCAAAGTGTAGTCGGAAACAGTACTAACGGTTATAAAACTTCAAAATCACATAGCTTAGTATAGTCGCAAATACTATTACCTTTTCCCGACTAGCACCACTACCTCATTTTAGGGAGAACTCTACATTTCGTAATTAAATTTGTTGCTGCATTGGCTTTCCTAGTTACAGTTCATTGTGTACAATGCCATCAAGCAATAGTACAATATTTGCAAAATATCTTAGTAGTCGAAGTCGAAAGCTTTTTGTATCTAATGTTATGAATCTAATGTATATTTGATTGTGTTCTTATTTAGGAGGATGTGTTTGCCAAGAAGTTCTTGTGGTACAAGGTAGTTTATCTGATGCATAAAGAAAGGAAATTTTGAGCAGTGTAATTTTAAATACTTGATTGTGGAGACTTTTACTTAATATGTATATTGTTTAATCATTTTAATAAAACAGTAACTTTGTGTGATACTTACAAAGTTACTATTTTATCGGTGTAATTTTCCTTCGATTTTTTTAAATTCCCTTCGTTTAAATAATAGTATCCGTTTGATCAATACGCCCAGATATACAGGTTTGACCGTGACTAATTTACATAATTCATGTTTGACACTTGATATGGACCGCTAATGAGCCATTTATAGTCAACATTTACTCCTGCCCACTTTAGGGTAATTTAATATTTCGCCTCTCACAGCTGCCCTGGCCAGTATTTTAGGACGTGTAACAATCGCCCCCTGAAGAATTGTATAAATATTTGCCGCGTGTAAAAAAGAAATCGTATATTAAAATGAATTGTATCCGCGATCTCGTATTATGTTTTAGTATTTCAGCTCGGATTAAGGTCACCGATTGTGGGAGGGAATTGGTGCAGTGTCGTTTAATCCGTCGAATAAATTAACTGCGTTCGAGTTAGCGGTATGAAATAGTCGGCTTGATATTAAGTGAACACTCGATTTACATGAAGCTGCATAGTAAGGCACCCCCGATGCCGGCATCCAGTATATCCTTGTCAAATAAATATTACGGTCGGCAGGTGCAGCAGACATTCTTGAAATACGGTGATGGTTTTGTTCTTTCTCCTGCAGGGCCGTTGTGTGTCATGTTGCCAGCTCCGGCAATTATAGATATTCGACGCCGGACTCAGAAATAGAAAGCTATATTCGATTTGACCATGTTTATTGATACAAATGTCCTTCAAATTAAATGTGATAAATTTTAATCAAATTTATTTTTCAATTATTTTTTTAAATAGTTGTAATAATTAACAAAAATAACTTTAATGTTAAAATGTCTGGGTTTGAACAAGATTATTATTGCAATAGGTCGATATGCTCCAACATATAAGGAAACTTAGGGTTAAAAATAAACTACCCTAGAATTAAAATAAATATTAATATTTGCTCAATTACTTAATTTTATCTATTTCTGCGGTCAAATAAAAGCTTCACTTGATTCTAGTAAATTTACGCATTCCATTTTCTTTTAGAAAATTGTATGATTTTAATTTCGCAAAAATTGATTTACTAACGTCAGTTATTGCATGAAAATTTCTCGAAGCCATCCATTAACTAATTATGTAGAACATATTTGTTTAAATCTATTATAGTAATCAAAGTTAAATTTTCTGTTCATACTATTACCTCAATTGTTTTTCATATTTTACTATTTAAGATCTTTTGCTTCAATATTTATAATGCTTTCAGTTTAAATCCTATCAAAAACTTGCTTTAATTTAATGATGACATCAGTTGACAAAAGATCCATCATTACCGAGAAGATTTCCTTCAAATTTAGTGTACTATACATTTTCACCGTTAGTTTATTCTGACAATTCGTACAGATCATTTATTCCTCTTCATTACATTCCAGTGAATATATAAGTTCTAGAAAACTATCTGTTTAAATTTTAATAACGCATAAATTGATTTACCAACACCAGTCTCCACATGCAAATTTCTCGAAGCACTATTATTGCATTTCCGTGATGAAGTAGTATTTGCCCGCTAGAGGAACACGAAGAATACAAACGACCGGGAAATATTATTTTCTCTTAAAGCCAATTTCCTCGTAAATATTTCCCATAGTCACTCGGAGGAGGCGCTCTCACCTCGCCTCCGTATTTCCCACCATTTACCAACTAAATTTATGTATTTTCAAATTAGATTTTCACGAGATGATAAAAGGTTCACGACGACCTGTGCACAATCGATATATCTACCTATTATAATTATTTTATTTCTCTCTATAAATACATATGCATATATACTAGAAATAAATGTTTCATTGTCACAATCCAATGATTGAAAATCCGTTCTACAAGTGATGATGTATTAATCCAATTTTCATATGCATGAACGCACACCGTTATTGATGAAAGGCAGAAATTTATAAATAAAATAATATCCATTTTGGGATAAACAACTGTATTCCATTATACACCAATCTCTATGATATATTGTTATAGAACATATGCATTATTAAAAATGATCGGACATAAATAACTCGGTAAATTTATACATCCTTTAATGGAAGATGAATTTCGTAAGGTTGCTTATTTCTTGTGTTGAGAAATCGTATCACAGGCCTAACTACAGCACAGCACAGCATAGCACAGTCAATAAGAGCGAGACGTAACTTTTCACACAGACATGCGGCGGCTACTCTATTCGCCAGTGCTCCGCACGAGTACTACCTTCATGCTATCCCTCGTATTAATCAAATTAAAATTGTAATTTCAAAATCATCAACAATATATTATTGAGAAAAATTCTTTGAACAATCTTCAGTGCTGTGATTTATCTTACAATTTAAAATGTTCTGCCAATTTTTCACTACCGGACGTGGAAATATCGCACCGGACCTGAGTGTATTACAACAATCCCGGCGTATCGAGAAACTGCATTACATTTGATTAAACCCAGTGAATTGTTTACAGGTGATGCGAAAGGGATTCGGGATTACGATTGGGGAGAAGAAGTCGGGGACGGAAATAAAATAGGACGTCCGCAGTGAGGGGCGTCGGTCTGTACGCGTCCCGACGGCCCAAGCGGCGCCGGGACGCCTCACCATCAGATCTGCTGCGGCCCCATATGACCGACCTTCAAACTACTGATCTCTCGCTTTATTATCTTTCCTCCCTGCCAAGACAATCTTATCTCTCGTCCGCCTCTTGATGCCGATTTTTTTTTTACTGCCACCGCTGTTACTTCCCTGCAAAGGAAGATCTCGCCGACTCTTTACAACCACTCGGCAATTAGTTTCACCGCGGGGGAAAGGGAGGGCGTGATGATAAAATCAAAGAAGAGGTACACCTGTTTATCGCGAAAATAATTGGATGAGGAATCGTACTGCCTGTATGGGCGTATAAAATAATATTTAACTCAAAATAACGTAATAATAATTTTACAGTTTCAAATTATAAATCGGTTTTGACCTTTAGCTCCCACCAACGTAATATTTCCGATGATAGAGGGAAGGAATTCATTTGGGTATTTATTAAGGCAACAGATAACAGATGGCGCTGAGTCGTTTAATCAACCATTTAGTAATTAATAATTATATAAATACGATCTCTCAACATATCAGTTTTTGTTTTTCCTCAACAATTTTATAAGTCGTCGTAAAGAATAGGCAAAACCCACCCTAGTTGTTCGCATTATAAAATCACCTGAATGCGAAATGAATGAAAAAATCATTAAAACTTGCAAAGTCGTGCGACACGCGGTGTAGAAACTCATTTGCAGAGGTGAGTCGTCGCGAATTTCTGATTTGACAAATTCGGTTTATCACGAGGCGAGAACGGACGCGAATGGTTCTAATTAATATCTGTCATGACTTTCCTCGAATAAGTGAGAACATGAATATTTAAATTTCTCGTGGGCGTACCGATTTTACAAAATCATACATTATAAACGTGACTAAATATACAAAAGAAAAAAAAAACGTTATGTAGGCGGATATTAAAAATTTAAATCTGAATTTGTTATTGGCATTTAATTTTATATCAAACAAATGAATAATTTTAATAAAAAGCTGGCAGGTATGAAAAATATTTATTTAATTATTATGTAACTAATTTTATTATTTATGAAAATCTTTCTCTCTGTATTTCAATTATAAAATACATAAAAAATGATTTCACCTACAAATCAATACTGTTGGTTGATACTTATCTATTGTGTCATTTATGCACATCCATTTTCGTCCCGGGACTCCTGATATAAAGTCACCCACCCCAATTCTTATTCCGACGCGTAATCCTTTCCCCAATCTCAGAGTGACATGAGTTTTACTTTTTCGTGGATATGTTATGGAAGGTATTTCCGAAAATTTATCAACGCAAAAAATCCTCTATTCTATAAGGGAAATGTTAAACTTTATGTACTTGTTATTTTTCAACATATAACTTTATGTGTGTTATGAAATGAATACTAAAATTTTTAAGTAAAGTAATATACATTAAATTTAACACTAGGCTTGTATGTATATATTTAATAAATATTGCACAACAATCTTTATTTATTTTCTGACAAAATATCTTTATTAATAAATAAACCAATATAATGTCAGTACAATTCAGTCGCTAAATAATGCTTTTTGAAGCAAAATAAAGCCAAAATGGCAATTAGTAGTCTGCAAATGTGATGAGCTGAAGATCAAAAATGCAACATTGGGCTACAGTGAAAGGACATTCTGCCGAGTAAACCCTCCCCCTGATCTCTTATGTCAAAATTATAAGTACATATTTTTATCTATCTAATTTGTAATATATTTATTTATTCTAAGAAGATCAACGTATTAAATAATTTATTTAAACATATCCTATTTTAAGGATTGCAATATAATCAAAACATTTTTTTCGATATATTCAATTCTACGTTAAATAATAAATAATAGAGATACCATTAAGATGACATTTTTAACGTATTTACCAAATGTAATAGTAATTTATATAACTAATATTTTTCTGCTTGAGAAATAAAGTTTTATCACACTATCCAACATTTACCAAATAAGCATTTTCATCGTATTTAATTTAGGATTAAAATTTTAATTTATTATTATAATAAATTTATTTAAAACCTTCGTCTATTTTTTTTAGATGTATAACAATAATCCGCGGATATTTCTGTTTAAAACATTTTATCGAGTCGAGGGGTAAAGTAAATAAAATACTTCTGTAGATCAACAAGTATTTTATTTACTTTACGCCAGAAGTGGATTTCAGCCCCTAAGTGCCACATCAATCAATCAAACCCATGCTATTAATGATACGCCCGAGTTGAGGCAGGATGTTTTAATTAAATGAAACACTTGCTTGAATCGTCTTTTCACCAAAAGAGTAAATTAAATATCGTAATAAATTCCATTATAAAATAAATTAAATAAACATAATTATGCCTAAATATTCACATTTAAACTATTATAACTATAATATGATATAGCTAAAGTGCTGAAAACTTTTATGTATGTATTTAAATATATATTTTCATAGATTTTATAAAGTAAATAAAATAAGGCAGATAACTAATTGACAATTGTACAAAACAAATCTAATTGTATAGTCATTACATGTATTATGCCAATAAAGATGTTTGTTTATGTATAAACTAAACTAAAGTCTGTTAATTTTGGGTAGTACTTATATAGTCGGTATTACTTATGGATATTAGAATCGCTAAAATCCAATTTGATAACTTTCAGGAAAAGAAAATCTATTTTAACTGGAGGAAATAATGATTAGAGGTGCAAACAAACATATAAAAAGAAGCTGAAATTAAAAGTACTAGGAAATAAATATGCTAAGAAAAAATATTCGTTGTGAATTTGATCTTAGGATGTATGCTGTTAAGGTAGTTCAGAAAATCGTTTACTGTTTCTCTTCCACGAGGCCGCATCACTAAAGTGTCTTCCACATAACAGAGCCACATAATTGGTTTTAGATGATGAGTGCTTAGCTTATTCATTTAGAAATCGTCCATAAAAAGGTTGGCTATGATTGTTTATATTTTTGGCCTTTATATGTACGTATATTGTTGATACGAAGTGCTTTGCTAGTTCAAATGTGAAGGAGTGTGTTTATTTATGATGATTTCAAGTGCCAAATCCTAATACGAGATTTGTGTGAATAGTGTTTTGACATCGAAACTGATTAACATATATCTTGTTGGTGTATAGTGATGTTTTTAATGGGGTCAATAAAATGCTGCAAGGGTTTTACAAATGAATCCATTTTAGTGATTGCTAAGCTTTCGCTACATATTTCTCTATTTTATGTGTTGGTGATTCTATTAGGTCGATGATCTACCTTAGAAATTCTTCATCTTTATCGATTCAGGCAAGTCCTATAATTTAAAGTAACTAGATGATTTTTCCCTTGATATTTTGGCTTCTCAGAGCTGGTTTTCTTGTCCTCGGTGATATTTATTAATCGGTGATGTTTATTAAAACTGTAGTATTGCCTTGTTACCCTGGTATAACTATGATTGATTGGTCTACTCTTAAGTTTTATATAATTTGGTGTTCTTCCCTCGTGATATTATATCTTGGTGGTTTCACCTTTCATAAATTTAATGCTACTTTTGTCAAATGATCTCTGCGTTGTTGTAATCTAGGAATCCAATTGATGATTATTTTCTCTGTAGAATGTGAGATTGTCTTATCACGAAGTAAAAGCCTTTTCTAGTACTTTCATTTTGACATGGTCTATTTGTTTGTTAGTTGGATTGGATACGAACGGAGGTTTATTTACAGGTATTTCATTTTTGTGTGCATAGACCAACCTGTTGCATTTTACAATTTGTTTCTTCGTCTTTTGTTTGGTATCTGCTCTCTGATGAGTTATTTTTTCTAACTTATTCCATAGAATTTCATTTATTTCATTTCTTAATTGTAGTTTTAACTTCATGAGAAAAATTCCTACGGTGTCAAGGTCCCTCCTGGCTCTATGGGTGGCTTCCTTTAATAGTGATTCGCTCGTTCTATTTAGAATTCGATCTATTGCTTTTGTTTGATTTGGATGCTTTATTTTCAACTCCCAACGAAGATGGATAATGAGGGAAAACTACCGTTTTTGAACATATAACTAATTAGAAAGGAGAGTGGCCAGCTGGGACACGTCATTACAGAAAGAAGACACACACAAACCGATACCTGAATGCAGAATGACATCACCATCCAACTATGTAGCCAAGTCAATTCAGACTCACCGATCAGAACAACATAAACAATATAATGAAAACCCTTTGGTCCGCTATCAAACAAAACAATTTTAAGGAAGCTACTATCAAAATATTAATTTACAACACGAAACACACAAACAGCAGACAAAAGGAAGAAAAACAAGACGAATTACATGCAACATGATCGCACATAAAAGGAACAACAGATAAAAGAGGCAATCTACTCAGAAAATTCAATATCAGGGCAATTTATAAACTTGGAACAAGATAAAAAAATACTTCGAAATCCTAAAGACCCCTCTCTATTAGAGAAGCAAGGGGTTTATAGCATCTCATGGGCAATAAAATGTACATCGGCAACACAAATCGAAAAATCAACAAAGAGAGGGACATAGATTATAAGAAAAAAAAACACGATACAAATTTCTCAATATTTCAACATAAGCTAGCTACAGATCACAGAATCGATTTCCATAATACAAAGATAATTGAGATAAAAGAAATTAAGTGGATTTTATCGAAAGGGATGACGGCACTAGATTATTATCTAGCTAAAAGCTAACAAAAAGGATTAACCCGACAAAGACTCTAGGTACATCTAATGGCACTGATCCCCAGATTGTCACTTCCACAAACACACCACCTCCAAACCACGGAAATGACGACTGAAATCTCACGGAACCAATCACAAGAAGCCGAGCAAGACAAGAAACTACATAAATACCATACATAAGGACCATATCACTCCTGAAGATGGCAAATGATAAGTCGCTGAAGCGTCAAGACATACAAAATCCAACCAACACAAATAACATTTGCGAAAACCTCAAATACAACATTAATATTAGGTATTTCTGGAACTTGTGTGCAAAATGGTGTACACTTCTTCGAAATTTAGCTTGAATTGATGTAAAAATGTTTTATATTTTTTGTTGAAGCTTTACACATCCTTTCAAAATGAGAGAACCTAGCTGGATTAAAATTTCAGGCGATGCAATCATTACAAAATACGCATAATTTAATTTTTAATTACCTCATTTGCAAAACAATCACCAACAATTAGCACCAATAAAATTGGTTGCGTTGCCCGAATGAATATTTTGACTTTTGCCTCGATGTGATATAAATCGATGCATAGCAGCCAAAAATGACTTCGTCGACAAATCTACTACTTCAATATGTACGGCCTTAGTCGAGAAATAGACAAAAACTGCTCCGAAAGGGACCGCATAAATCTACTCCACAATGCAAAAAAAGCAAACAAAACAATTCAACAACTCTTTAAAAAGTAAAGTAGAAACTGTTGAAAAAATAGTGACAATTTTAAAGAAAATCTAAAATAGTCATTTTAAAAAGCCAAGAAAGAACAAATTAAAATAACAAGGAACTGATTACGTAATTAAATTGACATATAATTCCCACATTAGGGACAAAAATGCCTGGATTTAAATAAAATATTGGTTTCTTGTGGGTTCAAGTTCCACATGGGCGTCAGCAGAAGAATTTTGAGGTACGAGTGGAAGATAATCCAAGATGAACTCAATGTTCATTTCTCGTGCAGTCTAAATTATGTAATTAATATGATTTATATTTCTCGTATGTGTTAGGCATTTTTGTTAGCACAGAATTAAAACAAATAAATAAATAAATAAAAATAAAAATTGCAATAAACAAATAACAAACTATTATAAGGTTCTGAAATTGTTGGAAAGAAACATTAAAAATTTAAAAAACCATACAATTAAAAATAAAATATTTTCAAAAAATATAAAATTTATAAAATAAACTTAAATAATTTTTGTGTGGTTAAGAATGACTATTAAAATGTTCAAACAAAATAACATAAAAGAAAAGATATATTTTTTAAATAATTGAGGCAAATAATTGAAAATATCTGAAAAAATATAAATTGTTTCCCTAAACACCAATTTATCTTCCTCTAACCATCCTAGCCTAAAATATTTAGACTGCCCATCTTGAAGGTTGAACTTCTGCAGCTCTATATCTGGATGTTCAGAAATGATTTGACTCTGTCTGGCATCAAGGCTTATTGTTCAGGTGTCACCTCCTAAATATCCCTCCACATATCATTTTTATCATTTAAAAATTCCTAGATCCCTAAAAGTAAAACTTAACAACTCTTTCTCTTCTTGTTTTACCCCTGAACAAGTATTCCTCCAAGGCTCTCCTTTTTCACCTCTGGTATACAAAATTTATAGCATTGATATCTATAATTGTAATCCTCTCTACTTCCTTCCAAAATACGTCATTTAATTTGTTTTTTTTAGTTGATTCAAATCGGTCAATAAATAACAATGTTATGGCGTTGGGCGATCTTCGTCGAATACCCGGTATATTATTTTAATTGCTCTTTTTTGGGTGATGAAAATTTTCTCAGCTAAGTGCTATTTTTGTAAAATATGATACCATAGCGTAATAATGTTAGAAAATTTCCTTTGTATATTGTGACAGGAACTAGAGGTTTCAATATTCTTAGGGCATAGCCTACAGAATTTAGTTTTGATTGTAGACTATTGCAATGAGATTTCCAATCCAGTCTGTGGGCAATTTCAATCCCTAACAGTTTTGCTGTAGATGTCAACTCTAAATTAATTGTTTCCAATTTAAGTATGGGAGTTACTATCGTAGGGATTTTGAAATGAAACATATTTGTTTTTGTTTTGTAGTAATTTAAAATAAATTTATTTTCTAGCATGCATATTTGAGTGGCTTTATATAAAAAGCTTTGTTTTGTAAATTATCGACTTTATCTCCAACTACTAATAAGTTAGAATCATCTGCATATGACTTAATAGTACCATTATTTTTATTAATTGTCATAGGAAAGTCATTTACAAATATTAGGAATAATAAGGGCCCCAGTATGCTCCCCTATGGTACACCTAAATTGAACCGAACTACAGAAAATTTATTATTTATTTTTGTTCAATGAATACGATTCTGTAGAAACGATTCTATTAACATTAGTGCAGTTCAGCGAACACCAAATCGTTCCAGTTTTTCAAGTAACATTGTATGATTCATTGTATCAAATGCCTTGGGTAGGTAAAGGAAAATTCCCAAAGGAATTTTGCCGTCATCCAAGGCATCTGTTATTGAGTGAAGGAAAACAATTATCGCAGGAGTTAGAAATAGAGTCTTTAATTAACTAATGCTGTTGCAACATTTATAAAATAATTTTCAAGTTTAAAAAAATTATTAACAGACTACATACTTTTATTTTTATTGTTGATATTTAAAAGTTTCAGTTCAGATCGTTTAGCTTTTTGCAATAGTTTATTGTCATGTATCGTGTTTTCTTTAGTCCAATGGGATAGCACGTGGTAAGGGTTCTCCTTTTCTTAGCCGTGTTCGGGTTGTTTTGTTTTAATATTAACGATAATATTTACTTTGTCTTCCTTTTCTTCAGTTATCTTCTTTAACCCTTCGTTTTCCCATTTCATGGCTTTATTTTCCTCAATGTGTACATTGTAATTTCTAATATGGCCGGGGTTTGTTATTTGTAGATTACAGCAGCTCGTACGATTTTTATCGATTACATGTAGTTTCTTGTACCGTTTAGTACATCTACGGTGGTAGGATTTTCCACACTTTACACACACTACAGTTTTGCACTGCTTATCACTACAACACTTATAAAACGAGTCTTTAATCCACGAAAACTGAAATATTTCCAGAGGGTAACGATTTTCATGCAGAATTGGTAATGACACGAGGATGCCCCTTAATGAATTTAATAGTTAGATTTGTTTCGCCGCCCTGCTGCCTTAGTTTCAATTCAGTTCGTGCTGCATTCAGTAAATAAATTTGTTGAGGAGTACGATCTGGTCCCACTCGAATATTGCCCAAGTCCATACTCTTGCAAAGCTTTAGAAAATTACTGGCATTGGATTTACAATCAATGCGAAGCTTAAGGGGTCTAGGTCGTGATCCAACTTTACCTACTCTAAATAAGGATATTTTAGAGAGTAAATTAACAGCACTTAAGTCAGTGAAACATTTTTTTAAGTGGTCTAAATCCTCTTGTCGTCTAATCAAAGAATCAGTGTTGAGAGATTCGGGAAGATTGTAAACCATACAATTGTTTAACCTATTTTCCCTGTCTTCAAATTCCCGAATAATATTTTCAGTGGATATTTGCGAGTTTGCAAGAGATGTCATTTCTGCTTTTAGAAGTGCATTTTCTGCTTTTAATTCAGACACTTGCTTAGTAAGAGATGAAACTGCCTGCGCACAAGTGTCAATCTGTTGTTTAATCTCAGCAGATAATGAATCAAAATAGCTCTTAAAAATAGAATTAATTGAATAAAGAGAATGGTTGCGACCGTTACTACGTGGTAATCCATACTTACACTGAATGGAAAATTCACTATGTTTTAACCACAAATAATTATTGTAAAAATATTATATAACGTGTAGGCACAATTATATAAATCTGAACAACACAGCACGACTCGAGTTTCGACGTTTTATCGTCATTATCAAGTGAATTATAAATTGATGAAATTGTGATTTTATACTAACTATTTTGGGGTGAGGGAATATACCTACCGCTAATTGTTTGCGGATTATCTCGGGAGGATAGTACCAGATTAAAAAGTGGCGAAAAGATTAGTTCGGTCTGCTCATTAAGAAGATTACTGACGGATTACGGCTCTGTTTGAAAATTTCCAATGACTCCAGGAGATTAAGCTTAGCGCCCTTGTTGCAATTATGCAAGATTTTTAGATTATTTATATCCGGGAATTGGTGTTTGCATTCTACCCAATGATTTGAAAAAGAGCTAGTGTCTTGATTAAGACGAAAAGCACGATGATGTTCGGAAAAACGAGTTGATACACTTCGTCCTGTTTGACCTACATATACACTATTGCATTCTGAACAACGGATCTTATACACACCAGATTTTTTAAGAGGATCGACTTTATCTTTGGCATTGAATAGTATGTTTGATAATTTTCCAGGAGGTTTAAACGCTACTTGATGATTCTCTTTTCAAAAAATATTAGCACTCTGTTCGCTGGTTTTTCCAAAGTATGTGAGCGGAATGAACGATGTATTTAAATTAGCTATTTTCGGATATATTAAAACCCTTGTGGTTTGAAGACGTTTTTTGTTTATTAGGTTTTGAATAAACTGAAACTGGCAATTGAAATTATTTTATTTAATTCTGTGGCTCTTCTGTCAGTAGTTAAGGGGATGGAGAAAGCTCTATGTATCATTGAGTGATATGCAGCTAGTTTGTGTGACAACGGGTGATTTGAGACAAATGGGATTGTTGAGTTGACGTTAGTAGGCTTTCTGTATATATCAAATTCAATTTTATTATTTTGGTGAATTAACGTTAAATCCAAAAAGTTAATTTTGTTGTTCTTTTCTATTTCGAGAGTAAATTTAATTTTAGAGTAAATGCTGTTAATTAGATTGAGAAACTGATCTAATTGACGTGTTGTGCCACTGAAACACGCTATTACGTCATCAACATATCTATACCAGAAGGAATATTGGACATGAATATTTCAGCTAAGAGAGGACTTAATGGAGATCCCATTGGAAGACTTGTGGTTTTTTAGTAAAATTGATTATTGAATTTGAAATAATTTTGGTTTACACAAGTTTCTAAACATTGATAGAGTTCTGATCTAATCAAGTAATTGCACTGTGATTTATCGAGTAAATTTTGAATAATTTCAAGACATTCTTTAATGGGTATATTGGAGAACATGCTACTAACGTCAAATGATACAAGTTTTGAATTTTTGGGAGTTGTTGTGGATTTGAGCTGTTCGGATAAAGCGAGTGAATTATTTACTGAATGTTTTGGAGCAAATTTGGTATATTTCTTGAAGAGTTCATTGAGTCTAATTGCTAAATTCCTTGTTACACTGTTAATATATGAAACTACGGGTCGTATAGGAGAATCAGGTTTATGAGTTTTAATGAGACCACAGAGCCTATGAGGTAAGGGATTTTGATGTACGATTTTTAATTTTTCAAAATCTGAGAACAGCACTGTGATATTTTTGAGAAGATTTTTGATTTGGGTTTGAAATTTTAGGGTGGGATCTTTTTTTAGGGGTGTTAAGTTTTCAGTTGTAATTAAAGCGTTCATTTTATTAATATACTGTTCTCTTTCGAGAATAACTATTGAATTGGATTTGTCTGCTTTAGTCAGGACTAAAGAATTAGAGGATATTTTCGATTTAAGTGATTTTATCACTGTGGAGTCTTTGGCGAAATTGCGGACATGAGCTCTAGGGATGAGAGGTTCTGACACACTTTTGAAAGCCAGTTCTGATTCTACATGTATATTATATTAGTATATTAATATATTTAATGTTTATTAAAATTATATTATATTTCGATATTATATTTCGCATCGATGGTTAAATCCGAGAGTTAAATACTTTCTAAGTGAAACTCGATTCCCTAATTCCAACTGCGCTACGCTTATGAGATCCAAAATGATCGAAACCTGTCAGTGGCTTTTGTTGATGGGGAACAATATTTAAAAATAATTATCGCATTTTTTGTCATTTATTACAATATCTTGTTAATTTTTAATTATGTCCTGAAATGTGTTCACGTAAAGACTAATGATTTTTTAAATATAACATTCATTTAATTTTTAATTGGGTTGTTTGAGTACGTGAAAATGTTGATATGAGTAAGACACACGTTGTAACCGAAATGTACGTCTAGCATTTAATAAAATAAGTTAAAAAAGAGCCAAATTGTGTTTTACTCACATTCATTTAATCAGTTATGGTAAATCAACATCAATTATAATTTATATGTATATTACATTCTATATTAAACATTATGAATGCCTTACTACTTTCATGCTAGAGAATATTTCGTACCAATTTCGTACCAATTATTTACCTATCTAAAATAGCAGGTAAAATGATGGTGATAGATAAATATATGTTTTTGAGAAAAATTGTAATTATTATAATAATTTTTCATAATTATAATCCGTATTTTATTTGATGTTTCAACGGGACGTTTAAAGGTCACCAAACCACTTTTATAGAACGCATTTGAGGAAGGTGACAGCCAAAAAACTCCCAACAAATACGCACGTATTTCGATCACGTTTTTTGCAACGATGTACCTATGCTATTAAAATTAGTAAGAACAGTGATAAACTCGTCGTCGAATGGTGTGCGTGTGGAGGTTTTCTTAATTACCTGTGTAAAACATTAAAGTATGAAAATAAAAAGTGTGATTTCGCTGCGGGTGTATTAAGCGTATTTTCTAACTCAACGTCTAGGATCTGCAGGATTCAGGATCTTCAGGGCATTCACGGTATATCCCACACGTGGAATTTTAAGATGCCAAGGTAAGTCGCTTTTCTTTACTCTCGATTTTCGGTTTTGCTTTCCACCTGCAGAAAAATTAGTCTCGCATTTTCGTATAATAAAAAAGTCCGCAGTTCGCAATCGGTTGCTACGTATAGTTTATTCATAATCTTTACATTATTTGTTCATTATTTAGGGTTTACTTGGATGTTAGGTGAAGACTGATGATAGGGAAACAGTAATTTAATGTTTAGCATTACAAATTAAGATTATTTATACGTAATAAAAAGAATTATCACATTATAAATAAAGAGGAAAATATATATGGCAAAAATTTAAAACAAAATTTGAAATTTCATTGATTTAAATTTAAAAATATAATACATTTATTATGTTATTGCTAGGTTTGAGCGGCTATCAACAGATCAATAGATAATATTACCACTCATAGGAAGTTAAATTGAGATAGATGACCGGCCTGACAAACAGAGCATGAACTACTGCCCTTACATTCCAAATACGTTTCTTGCTGTTTGTTTTTGTTAGCTTACATTTATATATATATATATATATATATATATATATATATATATATATATATATATATATTGTATAAAAAATATTTAACTTACTTGTTTATCACCAAATCGTATAATGATGTCATGGTCGGCCGATTGCGTTATATTTAACAGGGCTTGAATATAATGACACGTTTTTTTTTAAATTTTGGGTTTACAGTTATGACCCAAAGCTTAATTTCTAATTAAAACCTTGCTCGCGGACATACGTTTCAGAAACTGCCGCTCTGCCGATTATTTGTTCGAGTAATTGGAATATAAAATGGTTAATGAAACCGCCGCCGCGGGGGGGCGGAAGGCGAGTGGTAATGTTAATTTCAGCCACTAACATCGAACGAAGCCTGATTTTATTTCTGTCCGCGTTTCATACTTTGATTTAACGGAATTCTAATGAAATTCCTGTTTAACACTGGGCACGATCTTCAACTGTTTACTTAATTAGAACGGGGGATGTTTTACGCAGTATCGAATTTGTATATATGTATATATTCTTCAGCTAAATAATCCAATTAGCATGTTAAATATATTCGTGCTTCGACTTGTTCGTTTTGTATTTGTTTAAGTGCTTAGGTCGCTCTTATTGAAAATTGAGTTGAGCGTTATGCGGCAGCTGGAGGGCGAATTGTGAAATTCACCGGATGTCACAGGCGGTCCCCGGTCCGAACAAAGGGAAATGTTTTCCTAGAAAAGCGTATGAAATACCCGAGATGCTCATAGAGTCAAAGAAATATATTTACAATAAAGGAATAAATCGAAAGATATCGAGTTTGTAAATATCTTTATAGATAAAAGTATTAAAAAATTGATGGAAATTAATTAATAACCGTTATGAACCGTTATAAAATAACAAAAAGAATTTGTTAATTTGTAAAAATTAAGCCTATAAGTTAAAATTTTAATATAAGCCATATATACAACTTAATAAGAATATTCCATTTAGATTTAAAAAAATATATTTAATACTTAATACTAAGGAGTATTCATAAAAAATAAAACTATTAATATTATTTAAATGAATAGAACGCTTGATCAATTAAAATTTTAGTATTTTAAGTGTGTATTTTCTGATTGTAAGGAATCTTAACTTTGGCAGCAGAATAATACATGAAGCCTGTTTGGGCTTTAACTATTCCAGTTACACATTGGATTAACATCACACTTCTCTCTCGGTTTACACTCGTGAACATCAGAATGAGTGGCATACAAGTGTAAGGTTTTTTTTCGTATGTAATAAACATTCGTGTATATAAAGCGAGGGTGAGTACGTTTTGTTCTTTGAAAGTTGACCTGTATTCATCCCGAATTTTTTATTCAGATCGTATAAGCTTTGTCCGTTCTTGGAGATTAAATATGCAAGGGCTTGTTGAAGAATGACCTCGTGTAAATAATCTATAACAAATGTTGGATTGTATATTTAAAGTAAAAACATGTCTTAAAATTTTAAAATGGAAATAAGAAATTAGGAGTATGTAATAATATCGTGGTTCACCTTAGTTTTTTTGGTAAATTTATTCTCATTTGAAATTCAGGATAGCTCGAGATCAAGAAATTTTGCCATTAAACTGCAATGGTTAATGTTTTTGTATAATTGCTTTTCTTAGCCGCCTCCTTGTTTTTATTTATTAAATATATATATTTCACAATACATACTAGTTTAAGTATAAAAAATTACAAAAAGTACAAAAGTATAAAAAGTAAGACATTAATTTGTGATAATAAATTTACCAGAGTTGGTAGAAATTATTAAGAAGTATCAAAGAATATTAAAAAAAAAAATTGAAAACTTTAACATTCAAATGCTAAAATATGGTAAAAATAGCTTATTTTTTTACTCTCACTCTCACCTGATGTGAATGTAAAAAGCCCGTTATTTTGTCATCTTATTATTATTACTATATTTTATTACTGTAAAATTTTAACTGTTTTAAAGGAAATTGTAAAAAAAATAAAAACGATTTCTGTAGAAGCACAAAATTCTAGTACAGTGTTTGAAATATTGCAACATTTTAATTATGAAATAATTAAAAATCGTTGCAGTATTGTATCAATGGCTGTCACTGTCACTTTTGACATTTAAAATAGGGTCTGTATATTGTTTACAATGGATACTTGACTTTTATTTATTTTTTTAATCCTCAATTTCTCGACTTAAGTTTGATGTATGGATAAATTTGTCTACAATTTTATATTCAGAAAAAAAATCTCCTTGCGAATCAATAAAAATATATATACAGTGCAATTTAAAAAAATAATGTTGATCGTATTTTGTCAAAAACTAGGTGCAAGAAAAATAACAGTTCAGATCCTATTAAAGTCTTTTAAAAATGGTTTAATTTGATGTTTTATTTATTAAAATCGGATAAAAAATAAGCGAGATACAGCACCAAAGGTTTTTCGTCAGTCACCCTGTATAAACTTCTTGATGTCTTTATATTTTTCATAACTAATGGGCCTAACATCTTGGTACAAAGGCGCCAGGGCGATTTTTTCAAATTTTAGACGTGTAGGTAATGAATTTATAGTTTTAAATTCTTTGTCCTTCATCGATGTTTTATATAAAATAGTTTATGATAGACTTTTGAGAAACCTCATCCAACATATTTGCAACCGATTTACCTGTTCTCTGTAGTGTTTTTTCTTATCTGTTTTTTAATCGCATTTTTAAGATTTTTGTTTGAAAGGAAATTCTCTCGTTTCGTTTCATGTAAAATAAATTTATTATGTTTTTTACATTGTGTTATTAGATCATAATAATCCTGGTGTGGTGTGTACAGAAAATTCTTTTTACGCAATGCCATTTCTATGACGGCAAAATCTGATTCGTTCGGAAGGTATGAATGCCCCGAGAGTGAAAATTTGTGATCAATTATCTCAATGTTATTTTCCAACGACTGAACAACCTTCAACCATATCATTTGTAAATTTCGATTTTGTCCAGTACACATGTCACTGTAAGTAATAACATGACATTGGGTCGTTACATTTTTTAAATCCCTCAAACAGCAAGAAGCTACTTCTTGCGATCCCCTGAAAGCAACAGTTTCGTCCCACACATACTTTATTGTCGTGGAAATTGTGAAAACCCTCATTCAAATCATACATATTTCGCTTATAATATGCGATTGAGACAGATAATTTGGGGTAAGGTAATGCTTTTTATAAGTCAAAAGAGAACGCAAAGGATTTATCAGGATTTTTTGATGCTAATTCTGCATTTTGCAAGTGAACATAATGTCTTCGTACAAGAATCGTTTTTTCTTTGTCATTAGTTGTTGTCTTAATTTTTAAGTTTAAGAAATCGCATTTCGCACAGGTATCTTTACGTGGCAAATGGAAGTGTAACTTGAAAACTCGTTTAAAGATTTTCCTTTATGTCCATTCATTAACTAAACTCAAGTTATTTTCCTTCCATTTTTCTAAGTATAAATTATACATTTTTCTTATGTTTAATTGAGGATTTAAAAACATCCGTTCTGGATTTTGGGATCGAGTATAATGACTTTCAAATGCCGGAAAGCATTTTATGAATACGTCACTAGCTCGCTAGTTCTTCTGCAAGAGCCATCCATTTTTCCACGCATGTCTTTTGGAATATTCTCATGCGCTTTTAGGATACGATTGATTCGTCCAGCAGATATTTGTGATGTATCAATGAAAAACTTCTAACATACTAAAATATTTCCACCAAAAGTAACCAGATAAAATTTATAAGCATATGCCCTCATAGTGCCCGAATTATTTCTAGGCCTTCTTCTATTGACAGTTTTACGTTGAACATTACAATGGAGAAATACATTTTGCTTATAAAAATCACCTATATTCCAATACTTTTCAAAAATTTTTAAACGTTGCGTTTAATTAATGCATTCTATGCATTTCTCCGAGCAATTATAATTTTTAGATTCAATTTTTTTTGCTGGAATGAATTTTCCTTATTTTTGTATAGTACTTTTGTCCAATATTTCGCTTACTTTTATTTATGTGTTGCATATAGTTTCCTTTATTTTGTTCTGCAGAATATAAGTTCTCAGTAACAATATCATCATCTGATGAAGATTCTACCTCTATTATTCTTCTTCTCATTTTTACGATTCGTTAATTTGATGTTTATAGCGGAATTATCTTCATCCTCTGAATCTAAGATTATTGTTCTGTTTATATTAATGGAATTTATTTATGTGTGAATTTATTCAAGTTATAAAATAATATTGATTTACTATTTGTTCTTACCTATATCACTATCTAATGTTAATATGAAGTTATCCATTTTAGGAAAAAAAATAAAATAAATAACATAAACTGGTAACTCTTGACACGTAGTATGACAGGTAATATAACACAAATGTAAAATAACAGGCTACTGATCGGCAACCATCTGCTAACCCACCTACCTCTATCAATTTCACTTACACCACTTTCATAATCGATAATTATGCAATTTCATTTACCGACCAATTTTAAATTGTAAAAAACATGGGATTTTTTAAGAAATTAAACACGGACTAGTTGTATATAAAAAATTTACATTAAATTAAGCATGATATACGTGTTATCTCATTTTTTCAAAAATAGACTTACGCTACTTTCAAAATTAACGGTCCATATTATCTTTACACAATAGTAAAACACTATTAAAAAATCACTTTAAAATTGAATTTGTACGTTAATGGATTTAACGCTTTTGAAAATTTTGAAATCGTCAGCATAAAGAAGAATATTGCTGTGTTTAATTTTTAACCCCATGTCATTTATAAATAAGAGGGGATCACAATGCGAGCCTTGAGGCATCCCGGACGTGACTTTAGACAAATCCCATTAATGTCGATGTATTAATTAAAATATTATGCTGCACACGATCAAATGCCTTGGAGAAATCAGTATATATTGAATCAACCTGTGATCCATTCTCCAAGTTATTAAATGGACTTGGTATACCATTCAATTCGTCACAGTTGATTTATCTTTCCGAAATCTATGCTGTCCATTAAAATTGCATGCGAACAAGTTCTCATTAATTGTCCTGATACTAAGAAATCTAAAAGTTGGAGATTGTATGGATACTCCTCTATATAGTCTGTTCGTTAGATCTTCCGCCGTACGTCACAAACTATCGCTTCGAGAAACGACGCAAAAACATTCAGTCTGATAAAGTAAACCAAATGCGTTAGAAAAAGAACGCACTGTAAAACTTTCGTCGTTTTCTGAAGCGATAGTTTGTGACGTACGACGGAAGATCCAACGAGCAGATTATAGTTAACCACATCTCTCCTGTCTCCCTTCTTGAATATTGGAACAACATAGCTGTTCTTCCAATACTCTCGGGAAAAATCCTAGTCGATAGTGAACTTATAAACAACTCATGAAGGGATATGCACAAAGTATAAATGCATTTTTTAACAAGATATACATGACTTAGGTAGCGAGCATATAGGATTAAATAACTCTTCAACAGTGATACTAAAATTACAAAGATCAAACGATTCTTTTCCTTGATAATCAGGCAGTGTATTAATTTTTTAAATATTGTATGACTTAAAAAATGTTTGGCAAACAATTCCATACTACATTCAATGTAATAACTAACTTCGTTATCCAAGTGCATATATTTGGGGAACCCACTAGATTTACGGCATACATCGACATAGTTCCAAATTTTTTTAGGATTACTGTCTAATTCTGTTTCTACGCGAGCAGTATAGTTTTTGTATAACAAATTGTTTAGATCCTTGCACTGCTTTTTAAAATTTTTAAATAATTCATAATATAATCGAGAGCTTTAACGTTTATACTTTATCTGGACCTCCTTTTTCAATTTTGTTAATTTAATTAATTTAGTATTGAACCACTTGGGATAATTTGTCAATTTTACAAACATAATAGGAATAAACATATCAAACACTGAACTTAAAATATTAATAAAAATTGGACCCAATTAATATTCGCTAGAATCCTCACTAGTGAAATCTCAAATTGCAAACAATGTTAAATCCAACGAATATGGAATATTATGTAAAGTTTATTCACACAAGGGATCCCTAGCAACTTTTACTTTTACATCACAAATTCTACAAACAAATAAGTCTAAATAAACACCTCTATTATTCGGGATGTCGTTTATTTGTTGTATTTGGTAGTAGCTAATAGCATTTGTAAGAATACTTGCCGGATAACTATTATTATTAATCTCTAATAAGTCTCCATTAGTGTTACCCCACACCCCATTGGGAATATTGTTCTCGCCGCAAAATAGGAACTAGCAACATGAATTCTCGGTACAGATTTTTTTTAAACATCAGCATGAGAAATATATAAGGATATATTTATATAAAATATACGTAGAACCAAAAATTCATTTGTCTATAACTTTTATAAATAATTGTTCTACATTATTGTTCGTTTGTAGGACTACGCTTTTAAAATTTTTCCTTACGGTAATAAGAACACCACCACCACGTGATTTGTTGCTGGTAAGAATGGATCTATCCATTCTATATATTAAGAATTCTGATAAACCTAATTCGGCATCACATATCATGTCACCCAACCACGTTTCTAGCAAAATAATAACGTCGTAAACACATACATTTGCACTGAACATAAACGATTTGATTTTTCTTTTAATGCCGTTTTTTTATTCCCAGGTATAGATTTAACAATAGATGGATGACCAATTGTGTACATAATTGTTATATCAGTTTAACCGCGAGACTTTCTCAGGTTTAATTCCTCTCTTAGATGTTTTAAGTGACATATCAACTGTATACATATTTAAACATATTTTGTCGGCCATGTAGTAACTGTTCTCGGTCTCTTTGTCAAATTTAAAACGTTTTATATTTTTAAAGAAAATAAAAAAATACTTTATATTTCAACTTTTAACTAATATTAAGCAAATAGTCAAGTTTTTTTTCTAAATTGATCGCTGCCCCTTCGTAAAATTTAACTATTCTTTTAAAGAATGTTTTAATTGTGTTTGTAAAATAAATTTTAAACAAAATTTAAATTATTTTCTCTATGAACTTTTTCAATTCTATATTTAAGAAAATTAAATTAAATACCTTAATAAACGGTCAATTAACTAGTAGAGTTTATTGTGGTAGGTCAAGAATACGCTATGGCAATGCAAAAATATGTGAAAAATATATATAAAAAGGCGCTGAAGTAATAAAAATAATTAAATCAATAAATGCGTACTTAAAAACAGATAAATTATAATTGAAAATAAGTGAATATAGATAACAAAATATTTTGAAATAGGTAGTAGACCTATTAAATTCATACATAAATACACTAAATTTCTTTTAAATTTGTATCATAGACTTCTCATGTTCTTTCACTGACCCATTATAGTTAGCAGCTGGTCATAATAGTCATCAGGCGATTGCGGCCACTGCGGCAATATTTTTACCATTTCTGGTGTTTTTAGGTTAAAATTTTGGAGACCTTATTATTTAATATAACAGTGTGGTACTAATATTTTTTAAACTGTTAGCCAAAATACTTGAAATCATTATCATAAATTACGTTTAAATAATGAAGGATAATATAAATTCCTTGAAACATTGTTGAGATTATGGTGAAAATAGTCAAAATATCAAAATTGTCATTACTAAAAAAATATCTCAAAATAAATTAATAATTTAATTAAAATTGACGTTCATTATAAGACGAATTATATTTTATAGAAAATCATGTATTCTACATTGGAGAATAGAGTGAAGGAAAGAGGCAAGAAGAGGGTGGATACCATCAAATGTAACCTCTAATCAATAGGACATTTAAAACCAATATAATTTCAGTTAATAAAGCTATTATTGCAAAAAACTTTCTGTTAATTTTTCATGGATATTTAATAGTATTTAAAAGGTTGCTATGAAACTTTTTAATGTAAATTAAGGTTGATAGTAGCGAGACCAATTCGATCATTTTTTTAAAATATATATGCGTATACTTTACCTCAAGAACAGTTGTTTATACGATTAATTCAGCAAACGGAATTTATTTCAAAGGAAACCCATACAAGCTGCTTGGGGCACACGTGCATATGCCGCATGCCTCGGAACCATTCACTCCCCAACAGTTTAGCAAATTCACTCGTAATCGATTTTTACGAGGGAATATTATCCGGAATACAGTATTAAATAATATCACATTATCGCGAACTGCAATGCGATACGTTGAAACGTTCTACAGGGAATTGAACCTAATATTTTAATTAACGAAATTAGAAACCTATACAAAAATAAATTTAAAAGAAATGGTATTAAAGTTTGTATCAAATCATATCATATTTGGTATTTGTGCATTAATATTACATTTGATATTAATTACGTCCATTACGTTAAATAGTAAAACGTATCTAATGTATTTTTTTATAAATATTATAAAACATTAAATATTGTTTTTGTTTTCAAATTGTAAATTAAGTAAGATTTTATAATTTCTATTTAGAGATAGATACATATATTTATTAACAAATGTTATAATATTTACAATAACATAGTTAATAACGAATGAGGTGTTAGTGAGTTAATTTATCAAGAGGCTATCGACCAGAGGTCTTTCTGTCTAATTTCTATTTATTAAAATACACATGTATATTAAATAAAACTGACAGTAAATACTAATTTTTATATATAATAAACCATATATGAGTTACGTTTTCTATACTATACAAAATCATTTTTTAAAATATTATAGTTTATTATTACTAGATAAATTATAGTTATTAAGAAAAACGAAAAACTTAATTGTATGGTAATCGAAACGATCACATTTATTGTATTGTAAAGAAATGGTGGATGCGCCGGGATCATACAATTAATTATATTCATTTAGATATGATTTACAAGTGTAAATTAGATATTTTTTATTTCAGAACGACGTATTAGTTAAAGTATTTTTAAAAGTAGATATTACGAGTATATTTTTTGCATTATTAAAAGAGCATTTTCTATATCATTAATTATAACTTTTAACTAGAAATCTGTAATATATTATCGAGTAACTTATTTCAGCAAGTAATATCAAAAATAAAATACCAGCAATAAGTAATGATGAAAAACACCCCACATTCTTATATATTCCTAAGATATCCCACTAAAAAGCAGAATTCTAAATTAGTTCCTCCCCGATAAGAGCGTGGTATTTTTCGAGGCTAATATAACTTTTAATTAGTTTATTAGAGGACTTGAGATAGAAATGTTGTGAGGGAGCGTCGTCTCCGTCGATTTTTTAATTAGAAAATTAATTCGTAAATAATATTTAAATAATAAACTAGAATCGAGGGTCGTGGCCCCGGGATTTTCACCGTCTTACGCGCACTTAGCGAACACAACACGTATCCTATATATCCTGCTTGTCAGCGTTTTGTCTTTTCATTCATCTTGAAATTGTGTAATAAATAATAATACGTTCCATCATCTCGTCCTCAATAAAACGTCACTGGGCAATCCATCATTCGGCAATTCTTTAAACGGCCGGTGTTTGCGTAGAAGAACTGTAAAATAATTTTATATCCGTGTTGTAGGAAGGTAATTGAATTATCTTCGGCTGCACAGTTTCAATATTGGATGTAAAATATTTGCCGTTTGTTCGTAAATGATTAGTCTTCTCGTGCTTCTGCCCTGACAAACTGTTCGCTCCGTTCGATATTAATTAGACGCTTTTAATTGAATTATTTGCGTCGCTTTTTGATATAGGGCTTAATTATTTGAGTCCATCGATTTTTCGAAAATTGCCGCGAATGCGTTTCACCATGCCCACCCCCCCCGTTTTCAATTACACGCCCCCGTAATCGGCCAACGGAACAACTATATATACATTGTTGAAATTAATGGGCCGCGCAGGGGAACAAACCAACGCGGATTTATTTTGAATATATTGATGTTACAAAATAATGAAATGCAGTGCAAATACAGAAATAATTTGTGTCTATTTACAGAAACGTTTGTATTGCTACTACAGATATTTCTGTATGTACATAAAATAATAAAACTACATTAAAGTCCTTTATGTTGTAGATTTAATGTCTGTCGAGGTATTAGCCAGAGAAGAAGTTGTTTCAATAAGTGATCTATTTTGTAGTATTAACAAGACTCATTTGTTATAGATTTACGAAATGTTTTTGATGTATTTATAATTATTAATTATTTATTAAATAATTATGTTAATTGGTTATTTTTCTCTATTTCAATGAATTATTTAATTTTAAAATGATTAAGTTGAATGTTTAATTCTCATACCTTCTTTTAAATTTCTTCTCTAAACAAATTAATTGATGATCACTTCTAAATTCCTTTTAACGTTAAAACTTACTTTAACGAGATTTAGGAATTGTTTAATACATTTTTGGGTTGAAAACTAAAAATTTTATTGAATTTAACTCGAGGAATTTCATTTGATGGTACAAATACAAATTACATTCGACACGAACTTTAAAATACAGATAATGTTTGAAGTGCAAATTAATTATCTAGCATTATTTATTACACTTTAAAAAATATTTGCATTATCTATATTAAATGTATGAATTTAATAAATCTTTACATTTTCTATAAAGACATTTCGTCCATTCTGTCATAAATCATAAATATCGCATGTAAATATGTTTTTAAAAAACATATCGTATTCTTTGTAATGCTAAAAATACTATTAATCTTTTGACATCGAAAACATGCATTTACAATTATAATGTCTTCAAATTTGTATCCAAGGGAAGTTAATATTCCATATGTATGATGAATATCTTATCGAACACATTTTCGTTTGAGTGTGGCAATATCCATTTTAGTACGTACGTAAACAATTTCAACATGTCTCTTACGCAAACACGTAAAATCAAGACGCAAATAATATGCATATTAGTTTCCTAATATGGATGTTTCATATCTTCGATGTATTTACAGACGAGAAATTATTCATTAGAACTATAAAATATATTAATACCATTTCAATTTGTAAATACGCAATATTGTAATAACTCTGGTGTGAATTAAACTCATAATAATTGTAATTTATTATCTTATTATTTTAAAATTCACGTACGTATTTGTAAAACTAATACAAAATACTAAGGATGTTATACGTTACTGACAAAAAGTGTTCGAATAACAAAATTTACATTTAAATTGATTCGAGAAGTAATTATGAAGTATGCGCAAAGTTCGTATCTAAATTAAAAGTGCGGACGTTTTTTTTTCGATCAAAAGTCCGGTAGGCCACTCGTCGATATATAATTTACATAAATTTACCTTAAAATTAGCAATTTTATATACACTGCACATCTAAGTTATACCCTGAATGAATGAAACATATAATTTAATATAGCGTAATGAAAATACTACGATTATTAATTTTAATTCATTTTTGTATACACATACGTGTATATGAGTGTAGCGCTTATTTATTTACTCGGGGTATCAATAATTTATTTAGGCACAATAACGTTACATAATAATTAACTTATCGTGTTGTGTAAATTTCTCTAAGCGACTCTTAACGACTCAATACTATTCCTACAATGTTTTTCTTTACAACTATTTTTTTATCAACAGGACACAATACTGTGTGCGTCTATTTTATTTTCTATATTTCTAAAAGTTTTTCCCATATTCATAACTATTTTAACCGAAATTAACATGATAATTATGTTATTTTAATAATAATAAATGCATATATATGATTCGAGATATTTACATCCTAAACATTTCATTAATTAAATAAAAACGTCCAACACAAAATTTAATAACGTCTAATGCATTTATGTAATCAAATTAAAACTTTTACATCTGCACGAAACTCGTTTGCAGATTGAAATAACGTTTCTATAAGAACACTCCGCAATCGTCCCCTCTTTTTTTCTAATATTTGATAAAGCATAAATCATGTTTTCTGTCGCCGAAGGGCTGGATTTTGCATATTTTTTTGCTGTATTAACTCGAAAACTAGTGCGGTAGGCATTCTTCGCGGGGTTAGCAATCGATAATCCAGCATTGAAATTCCCTCCGGGTATACGATTATTGAGTCCCGGGTTAGTATCATTTTATAGTCTCAGTAATTGATATTTTTGTCTGCGAATTTTTAAGCACACTTCTCGGAATGTCTTTATTTTAATCGCAGATGTTGATTAATGATGAGTTATTAGAGGTATAGATTCTTGATGTTGGTAAATGAAAAGCACTTATTTTCGAGGTGAAGTTCTGATTGACTTTCGTTGGATATGGCTCCCACTAGACTCGTGTAACAAAAGAGTGGGGATTATTTTATCCTTTCCGTTTTATCCACCTATTTATCTTAATTGGTAGTAGCAATTGGTTGAAAGATCCGACGTCGTATTTTATATTAAATATAATTGGTATTATTAATATTATTTTTTTATTATTGTTTAATCTTTGATGGTAATTTTTTATTGTGCTTTTCTATGACTTACTTCTCATTTTGTAGCAAGAATCTGCTGCTTGGTTCTTCTAAAAGTAAAGCAGTATTTCATTTTCAGCCTTCTATGTTTACGTTAACTTTAACATTTTGACATCTCATTATTGTAATACCTTTGAAATGTAGAAAGTTTTGGCCATGGTGTCTAATTTCTTATTTCGGTCCCACTTAAACTTGACTCTCATCATCAGAGCACATCTAACAGGCTTCCTTAAGATATTTCATTTGATAATCTTTTGCTTTGCAACAATCATATGTTCCTTTGCTAACTTCTTAATAATCCATTCTGTTGACTTCTCTTGTGTATCTTCGTGAGCAAGTTTCTTCGATGTAGATGGGAAAAAACTAGAAACTGACTGCACAATTTTCAGGTACTTCACTAGATCCATAAGAAAACGTGTTTACTTGTCTAACATGGCCAATTTTTGCCATAGATCTTTCTTTTATCCGTTTTCATAGTTCTTCTCGCTGCTTTTACCAGAAACTCGTTGATTGTTTCTACTTAAGTCTACGTCTTTACCTATATGTTATATAATAGTTGATTTTATTAAATTCAGCACCCACAATCACCATATACTCTCTGAATGCCTGTAATCACATTAGACTCTACTTCAGCTCACCTAAGAATAAACGTCATTAATTTTCTTGACCTTGCCCTTAATAACGAGAACAGCTTCTTGATCTTTTATTAAATGTTTTTTTAATAATATGAATGTATAGCTCCTTTAAGAATGTCGTGATATGCTATCCGTTTATGTAGTGTCATCTCTCTGTAGTAATTTTCTGACATCCCATTATTATAACATCTTTGAGAAATGGAAAGGTTTGGCTTCATGTAATGTCAACTTTGCATGTCTTTAAATTTTGTAGCCTCTAAATTCACCTTTTCTTCAATTTTCTGGCATATGGTTATTGCAACATCTTTGAGAAAGGGGAAGTTTTGGCGCTGGCGATGATTTTTTTATTTATGTCTTTTCTAGGCTTAATTCTTACCATTACTACTACATTTTACAAACGTTTCAAGGATATTTAATTTGATGTTCCCTTGTTATAGATTAATTACATACTCTCTGGTTGACTCCATAACGGTCCGCTCTCTTGCTTTCTCTTGTGTGCCCTTGTGAGCAAGATTTCGATGAGTTGGTGTAAATTATAAGAAAAAAATAAGCGAAAATTGCCGATTTTTATGATGAATCTTTTTTTTTCGTTTCTGTAAAACTTTGCTAAATCTATATAGGATATTATTATTACCTATGCTGTTTACTTGTTGATAATTATTTTCCTTGATCCTTTGCTTTTAATAATACATGATGCAGTAGGCATTATTAATTATTGTCTATCAATTAGAAAATAAGCGAATTCATTGTAATTTCACAATAACTCCGTGGGTAAAAGCGACATCTGTAACTTTATCTCTAAGATGTACCAAAACTTTATATAGATCAGATATACTAGTAGCATTTTAGGTTGAAATTTTCTCTGATTTTTGGCTTTCTCGTCTTGGGAATTTGACGAATAAAGCACTGATAACCTTTTTTCATACTTAAAAGTGTTATTAGTACTTTATTCATCAAATTAACTTGATCTACACGTAACTAAATCAATCAAAAAAAGTTGGATGTTCTAACTTAACTAGGATAGTCTATTTGATGGTTTCTTGCTGTAGATCAATTATATACTTCTTGACTGGCCACTCAACGGTCCGATCTGTTGACTTGACTTGTGTTCCCTTTTAAGCAATTTTCTTCGATGGTCTGGTGAATAATAATAATAATAATACAAATACCAGATAAAAAAACAAAGCAAGTACATTAATACAAATTAATTCTCAAATTACTGTCAATTAACTTACAAAGTCGGAATATATATCTTCTAGAAACTTCTCTGCATTATTGCAAATTATCGAAATGGAGACCTGTTGCTCTATTATGTTGGTTTTTGTTTGTTTTGTTGTTGGTGAAGAAGAGATAGAAAAGAAAAATTGCTTGTACGATCTTCAGGTGCTTCGCTACTTTCATCACCTTACACTTGCTACGTATGCTGCTTGCTTATCTAATATGACTAATTTTTATTATAGATCTTCCCCTTTCATGTTTCCGTTCTTTTTCTTCTCCTATAACCCTCCTCACCGATTTTTCCAGCAATTGGTTGCTGGCTTATTCATAAAACATCTTATTTTCTATTGATTGATTGATGAGGCACTTAGGTGTTGAAAATCCATACTTAATATTGAGATAACGCAATTGTTTGATTTTCAAATATTGGTTTATTAAACACTACATATGTTTCGCCACACTGTTACTTCTTCAGGTGAAGTAAATATCATATATCATATTTACTTCACCTGAAGAAGCCACAGTGTGGCGAAACATATGTAGTGTTTAATAAACCAATATTTGAAAATCAAACAATTGCGTTATCTCTTATTTTCTTTTGTAAAAGAAACTATAGTCACTGTAATTGTTTAAAATATATTGGCAAAACAAAGTTATCGTCAATTTACAAATCATTCAAGATGTACCACGAAGTAAACGCCTCTACTATCAAATATCTTATTTTCTGTCTTTAGTTTCTCCCTAAATCCTGACTTTATTCGCCTCTACAATTATCTTTTCTTAAACTTTCCGATATAATATTTTAATACTTTTGAAAAGTAAGAAAGTATGGCTGTAATGACGAATTTTTTATCCCATCTATTTTAGTCTTGACTACAATTTAAGAAAAAGATCTTATGTGGACTACGATAAGAAACTTTATCCACTATCGTCTTACGGTATTTCAGTAAAACTTCCAAGGATCTTATGTACCACCCATTCATCCATGCTGCTTGCTTGTCATAATAATTTTTTGCCAATATTTCTCTTTTTCTTATAAAGTGTGGTAAACCTGTTCTATCTAGCGAGCCTCCTCTTCTATGGCCTCAAATTTATCATTGAATTGAACAATTACTACAAGAATTATAAAATAAGCAGCATTCATGAATTGGTTGATATAGTCAGAGTTGAAATATGTTTTTCAAAAGTGAACTTCGCCTTTCGGAAAAATACAAATAATTAAACATTATAAATAAACTCCTGTCGTTTATCGTAACCGTGGACAGAATTCCAGAAATAACACGGAACAATAAATTCTTGGATCTTGAAGGCATTCACTTCGTGGTAAATATCAGTATTAAGAATAAAGAAAACACTGTTACTTTTTTATAACTTCATTTGCAATGACTAGTTTTGACTACACATCATTATGAAAGTAGTTTGTAAAAGGTAACAATATAATTTGAGTGTTCTCTAGCAACAAAATCCATCATCTATACATAAACTAAAATGAAAAATTAACTATTTTTAATCATAAATTATAATAAGATAGTGAATCTTACAATTCAGTGACAGTATGGATTACCACTTTATAACGATCATAACCATTCTATTCATCATCCATGCTTTTATCGATAACTGTACAAGAACAACCTTCGCAAACAAACTGAAAGGCGTAGTTCAGTCTTGAATAATGTTTTTTTCTCTAAATTGAATCCAGAAATTCATTTATCCTGCTTACTTTGAAAGATTCTGCGCACATCAAAGAGACTCTTGAGACCTCTGATCAAACAGGTCTACTACACTATATGAGAAATAGAGAAACATCGGTTAAAACGATGTAGTGACATCATCATCAGGTTGACATTTTCTCTGGCTTTCTGCTTTTTCGTCATTGAAAAGTGGGAAGATTTAACTTAACTAGGATACTTCATTTGATCCAATCACATACTCCTTGGCTGACCACTTAACGGTCCGCTTTGTTGACTTGCCCTAGGTGCCTTTGTGAGCAATATTCTTCGATGGGCTGATGAAGAGAAAAAAAAAGAAAAATTGCTTATACGATCTTTAGGTGCTTCACTAAATCCATCAGAAAAGTATGCTGCTTGATTATCTAACAAGACTTTTTTTATTATAGATGTTTCTCTTTTATGTTACCGTCGTTTTTCTCTCCTATAACTCCCCTCGCTGCTTTTACCAGCGACTCGTTTCTGGCTTATTCTTAAGTTAAAACATCTTATTTCCAATCTTTACTTGGTTCATAAATTCTATGTTTGTATTTGCTTAAACTTATTGATATAATATTTTAACACCTTTGAAAAGTAGGAAGGCCTGGATTTGGTAACGAACTCTTATCTCTATACCGGTTTGTCTTGAATCTACATACAATTTAATCCTTTATGGATTAATTACTTCCTTGATTATTTACACATGTGCCTACAGCTTCTCATATCTTTCGACTTCATTTGTGTGCAGTTATGTAAGTTTTTTCTATAGGTTGGTGATGATCCTTATTTATTATTACATTGTTATTTTTACTGTTATTGTTATGTATCTATGCCATTTACTCTTTATTTCATGATCAATTTTTGTTATAGATCCTTCTCTTTCTCTTATACGCGATGCAGTAGATATGATAGGTTATTGTTTCCTTAGAGGTCTTACAGAGTTGTAAACCATTTGAGGTACTTTTAGGTAGTATTTACAAAATAAACGGAATCAATATAGTTTAAGTATACTCTAATAATAACGGTGTGGGCAAATGCGTCATCCGTAACTTTATCTCTAATACTCTGTACTAGAACTTTAGGCACTTTGATAGCATCTACGTTGGCATTTTCTTAGACTTTCTGCTTTCTTGCTATTGTATGACCTTGAAAAATAGGAAGGTCTATCAAATGACAACATTTTCATTAACTATAACTTTTAGGTTTGGTTCTTCAATTCGATGACTAAATCACATATTCCCTAGCTAATCCTTCATGTCAGTAGATATATCGGAGATTTTATGTTTCCTCACTTTTTTAATTATCTTGCTTGCTTGTTATATTTTACACCGATTTTTCTTTTTCTCTCTCTTGTACTGTGCAGTAAATCTGTTTGTTCTTATGAGCATGTTATATGGCCTTAGAATTTTCAATTCTGGACAGAAGGTGAAGTAGAAAACATTGTTCAATTTTTTATTTACTTCACGTTGGAAGTCAATGTTAACAAAACGTTACATCACACAAACAAATTAGAATTTGACATATACCACAAACCCACCCACACAGATACCACAATCAACTTCAAATCCTTTCACCCCTTTTCTCATAAATTAGCAGCATACAATTCGTTTATCCATAGATTAATAAGAACCCCATTATCCGACAAAAGATTTCAAACTAAACAGAATTCTAACAATTGCTTCAAATAATGGTTTCCCTTCAAAATTAATAATGGACATCTTAAATAGAAAACCAAAACAAAAAATCATTCAACAAAAATTTCCGCTATTTAACAGTAAATTCAATTCTGACTATTGCTCCCTTACTTATATTGGCTTACCCTCTGATTCAATAAAAAAAGAATTAATGTCACACAAAATTTATATCGCATGCAAAACAAACAATTCATTACATAAGTATATTAACAACGCTAAAGATAAGATCGAAAAAAAAGAACAAAAGATATGGTGTCTACTTGTTAGAGTGTGGTGATTTCCCAATGGTGTATGTAGGACAAACAGACTGTAACTTTGAAGACAGAATATCAGTGCACAAAAGGAGCTTCATCAACAAAAATACATCATCAACATATGTCAACCATCTTAGAGACACATGACACGCATTCAATGAGAATTTTAAAATACTACATACATGCAACAAAGGCAAGAAGTTGAACCTACTCGAACAACTTGAAATAAATAAATTTATTAAAAGTTAACAATTCCCCACTAATCAAAGTATAATACAAACGTTCATAAATCCTTTTTCCACTTCAACAGAATAGTATATAAGATAACATTGTAGTCTCTAACGGCCATTAATCATCTGCCTGATGAAGCCACTGTGTGGCGAAACATATGTAGCAGTTTCGAAATTAAAATCAGTGATATTACAAACCTAGTGTTTTATTTACCTAATATATAGTGGAATTTTACCATTTATCAGAGTCGTCAATTCAAATTCTGGTTTCAGTTTAGTGGTAAAGTTCCCATAAAAGGAGAAGACCTTATCTTAGCAAAGGAGGCTGAAGATACAGATTCTTCTGGAGACGGACTTATAAAAGGTTGGTCGAAGTAGAGCACATTTCATTTCAAAAACTCTCCTGATTTTATATTACGTTTTCAACTTGAATCGATATGGTTGTCTTCATATCTTTGTATTTTCAATCAATAGTAATCTTATAAAAAAGAGTAGTATACAAAATTATTTTAAAAACATAGAATTTCAACAATTGATTATTATTTTGTTGGTTTCATCATAGTTGGGATGGATTTATTTACCTCTCTAAAAAATGGTATTAATTGCGTGTTTATTTCTCTTTCCCATCCTCTCGAGCTTACTACTATGATAATAGCTGTTTTTTTAGCCTCTTTTTTGGCGATTTTCCTGATAATGTTTTTTTAATTTTTCGTTCACCTTAAGATTTAAAAGGAGATGTTCTTAGAAGGGTCGCCAGACAGACAGAGGCTAAAGAAGAGCTACTCAAGTCCAGGGGAAGGTGGATAAGTACCTCAAGTTTGTCAATATTATCCTATAAGCTCTAGGAACTTTAATTGCTGCTAATAAACAGAAGAAATTTTTCGTAAAAATCTTGTAAATGTAAACATTTTGAATGAAAAGTCAAGGGAAACTAAAGGAGCCGAGCCCCAGCATCAGCGATTGCATTGCCGGATTTTACCCTAGAGCTCATACCATAGAGAAAAGTTGGAGAATGAGCTGCGCAAATGGGCAAGATGCGTGGGAATCCCGGTAAAATCGTAGTAAAGCCGATGGTCATGTGTGTTCTTAAACAGAAAAATATGCAGTTGGTCTCTTTCCTTGGAGGATAGGAAAGAGACCAACCAACAAACGAGCTTATTACTATGATAGTAGCTGTTCTTTAGCTTCTCTTTTGGCGATTTTTCTAAAAACGTCTCTTTTTAAGTCTTCATAGCCCTTACGGTGTAAAACGAGACGTTCTTAAAAGGGTTGCCAGAAAAAAGGTTAAAGAACAGCTACTTAAATCCAGGGGGAGGTGGACAAGTACTTTAAATTTGTCAAAACTATTTTATAACTTTCTATTTGTACTACACTATCTTATAAATTTTTCATAATAATTGTGACCATTTTCAATGAACAATACCAAATACTATATTTGGGAAACCAAATGAGCATCAGCGATTGCATTGCTCTAGAGTTCATGCCATGAAGAAAACTGTTTAGACTTTTAAGAATGAGCTGCACAAAAGGGTAAGATGCGCGAGGATCCTGGTAAATAAGTGGTAAAGAGGATGATCATGCCATAAACGATGGCATGGACCAAGTAAAGGAGGAATTTGAGAAGAAACTCATTAAGAAATTTACTTTTATTCTATTTAATTAATTAACAAAAAGTATTTTAGCCTGGAGAACGCTAAAAATGTATGATTAAATAATTCTAAGATGTGAATCCTATTCACAATTTTAAAGATAGAAGAAGGAATAGTTAAAAAGAAACTTCAAATGAGTCAATTCCTAGCCACGGGATGGTTTAACATTTGGCATTGGGTATTCAGTTTGTGTTGCCTTTTTAGCAACTTCTGAATTTTATAGCTGATAACCAAATGTTTTAGCTTAGAGACCATAATCACTTTCTAGCCAAAGAGTACCTGACTTAAGTTAGCTGTAGTGATTATGATCCATCCTATCCACCTTTAAAAATATATAGATGAGATTATATTTAACTAGCTAAATAAATATGTATTATATCATCTACTGAGTCATCACCAACATGGATTTTAAAGAAATAAATCCCCAATAATTGTTGTTGTATATATTATGGAACATTCTACTGCATTTCAAAATGTATACGATCAATTTGCAGCACCCATTAACAGATCTGATGAAGTAAAACTCTCGTTTCTAGATATTAAGTATGGGGTTCATCTCAGCGCTTTATTATCTAATGGTTCACCTTATATCTATGAGAGGAATCTTATCATATAAGCTATTTCATCCTGGAGGCCATCAACCTCTGATTGTAGCAGTTATATGCAGTTCTAAGGACTTCTATGACGATATATCCTAAGAACAATTTCAAAGATAGAGCTGGGGCAGTAAAAAAATCTTTAAATGAGATAACTCCCAGTAGCCACAGAGAGGCCTATCTCCTTCTTCATGTGCCGTCTCCATTTCGGAGGTTGGTTATCATCATTACTATTTTGATTTTGGAAACTGTAGCCCTAAATAGGTCAGATGATACGACATTAAACAATTTTCGCAGATTCTTAAGCCAGGTCATTCTATTCGCTCCGAGAGATTTTTTCCTTGGATGTGGACGAGATATTGCAATTTTCTTATATTTACTTCCTGTAGGATATCTCTGTCTTTCTCCATTTTTCTCAGAACCTCCATGTTGGTCGCATGTTCTGCCCATGATATTCTCAACATCCTATGGTAGGTCTACATCTCAAAGGCTTTTAATTGCCTCTCGTAATACACGTTGAGTGTCCAAGCTTCTACACCACAAAAAGAAAATATGTAACATATGAGCATTCGAGTTCTTCTTTTTAATCTTTACAAAGGATGCACGGGATTTCTCGATGCGAATCATTATTTCTGCGCCTTAATCCACGGCCCAGTCGACTTTTGTACCTCTCGACCCTTTCCAGCCTTTCGCCTTCCACATACAGATGCTCGTTGGGTACATCAGTTTTGGTGACAATCATGTATTTGGTCTTCTTAACATTGAGTATCAGCCCATATTGTCGACTAGTTGTGACGACGTTATTTAACATATTTTGAAGGTCTTGCATGTTTTAGGTGAGAAGTACTGTATTGTCCGCTTAATGAAAGTTGTGCTGCAGGTTGATAGCCTGTCCAGGCTAGTGTAGGCTTCAGCCTCGCTGCTCAATGCAGAGAACAAGGTACATAACAGAGAGGCCCAAGTAGCTAAGTTGTGTGTGTTCCACCACGAATCAAAGATGATGTCGTCTCCTAGTTGTTTTTCTGATACTACTAAGCGAAATCGAGCTGCTGAAAGGTAAATACCAGCTATCGTATGGCCTGGAAAAAATTATCCTTCATTTCAAGTCACCAGAAGAAAAGGAGATTACCCTGAAAGCAGTGGGGTGCCTATAACTCGTATTCCACCGGCTACTCTTTCGAGGGCTTCGGTGAAGATTTCTTCTGAATAGATGTTAAAGAGGAGTGGACATAGAACATACCCTTATCTGACTCCTAGCTTGATCTCAACTGCTTATGTTAGTTCGGATTGGACGCGAACAGAAGAACTTTGATTTAGGCACAGTTTTAACATTATTTGTATATACCTTCTGTCGAGATTTTTGTGTTCCAGTGCCTCTATTAGTTGTTTGTATCTCAGTTTATCAGATGTCTTATTATAATCTATAAAACAGGCGTATACCTTTTGGTTGACATCCAGACCCCGCTGCATCAAGACGTTGTAGAAGCCTTCTCTTGTGCCAACTCCGTTTCTAAAGCCAAACTGGGTATCTGCTATATCTGCTACCAGTTTCTTGTAGATCATACGGTGAATGACTACGGTGATTTGGTTGATCGTATGATGTTTTTGCATTTTGTGGCATTATATTTCTTTGGAATTGTGACAAACGTTGGGTGAAGTATTATTTCTGTTTCATATATCTTATTAAATAGGGAAGTTATAACATCTAAATGTTGTTCTTCAATCAACTTAAGTACATCTGCAGATAGGTCGTCGGGGCAGGAGCTTTTCCATCTTTGGCTAATTTATATTTAAAAAGCCATTAAGGAAGAAAAGTACTTGTTCAATAATCATAATGAGTTATTAACCAATGATAACATCTTAATCGCCAGCATCTAATCCGTTTTCGGTATATATTTAATGGACAGCTTCACTTACAATTAGTATTCACCGCATCATCATTTGATAATGGTTTTAATAAACCGAAACACGTGTCAGGAAACTGAATATATTAATATGGAAAATAACAAGTGTTTTAATTCAAATGTATCATTTATTTCTTCTCTTTGGTCATTGAAAAGGGATCTTATTTATTTTTCCAATAGGGTGAGTTGATCTTCAATATCTAACACAATGTTTTCTTCCTCATTTGTAAGGATGTAAGCTCTTTGTTTCCAACCAATTTCAGTAAACTCTTTTATATTCTTATGCATATTATGTAGATTTTTAATCTCAGTACATTTCTCTTTCAGTCATTCTTTATTAGCTTGTCGACATTTATATTTGATCTTCTTCTGTACTTCATTATACTTCTAATTGTCTATTTTTTTTTATGTTCCTCCTTTCTTCCATAAGCCTTAATATTTCCTCGGTCATTCAATGTTTTCGGTTGTGATGGCTGATTTTAAATTTTGCCACATGTCTTCAGATTGATTCTGAGTTGCCCTACGGGTATTTATTAATTTATTTATCTACGATCGTACAGAAAGTAGACGCTTTTTGCATCATTTTTCATTGTAAAAGTGGCTTTTTATTGCACTCCTGGCTTTAAAAAAAACTCGCTCGTTCCTCGCTCGTGTTTTTAAAAGCCAGTTCGTGCAATAAAGCATCACTTTTTACACTTGTACCTTAAATAACTATTATCTACGATCGTGCAGAAAGTAGACGCTTTTTGCATCATTTTTCATTGTAAAAGTGGCTTTTTAAAGCACTAGTGCTTTTTTACGTTTTTATTGTACGGTAATGTCAAACTGTTTTTATTGCACAGAAATGTCAAATTTGACAGATGAATTTATTATAGCACAAATTTTCGACGAAAAACTTAATTTTTTATTAATTGATACAAATAACTAATAAACTATAAATAAAATATATAATACAAACGAAATAGGAGATTTAAGAACTCTCAAGATTTCATTTAATGCAAGTCGAAGCGATTACAATAAAGCGAACATTTTTTCCATAAATAATAATGGCGGCCGACATTTGTCCAACTTGTTTACTGGTTGCTAAGTAACGCTTTCATTACTGCACTGCAAGTAAAATATGTTTTCATTAATTGAATTATTGAAATGACATTAAAATATTACTCATAAGAATGTATTCTTTGAAATCCTTTACGATCGAAGATAAAATTTTGTAAGGCACACGTGTAAAAAGTTTCTTTATTGCACTCCTGGCTTTAAAAAAACTCGCTCGTTCCTCGCTCGTGTTTTTAAACGCCAGTTCGTGCAATAAAGCATCACTTTTTACACTTGTACCTTAAATAACTATTATCTCCTGATGCAATTTTGCTTTTACGTTATTATTTCTTAGTAGGCTAGTATCAATAGTTTTTTTGTTTTGACGAGAAGCTTCTTGAGCTGCTCCTAGGTATGTTTTGGCAATTTTCACTGCATTTTTGTATCTCTGATTGACGAGAATATAATCGATTTGATTCCTGACTGTACGTTCTTCATTTTCTCGTTGCGATATCCAAGTATATAGGCGACGTTTTGGAAATTTAAAAATGGTATTGAACCATGTATTATTTTTGGCAGAATTGTAGGAGACCATCTTCTCGTTCATTTCGATCGCCAAGTCCGTACTGCCCAATCCATTTGTCATATGAACTTTGTGTTTGCATTTATATCCCCCAGGAGTAAAGTGACATCTTTGTTCTTAGTCAATTTAATGACCTCATCAATGTATTTGTAGAAGGGTTCCACTTCTTCATCGTTTTTATCCGGGCGTACACTTGAATTAGGTTGAGTGTTCCACACTATGCCTCGAGTTGTAAGAGCAAAACACAGGGTGCTACGGGTTCGGATTCTTTCACAGATCTTTCTGAAAAAGCAATATGATGACTTATGTTAGAGATGCTGGACAAGATTATATTTAACTAGGTAAATGAACATGTAGAATGTAGTCTAGTAAATCATAACCAACATAGATTTTAAGGTTCTATTTAGACCCTCTAAATAGAAATTATAAACTATATCTTTCATACCTGTAAGAAATGGTTTTGATGTAGTAGGCAAACATTTTATTGAGATAAAATTGTTAATGAATACCAAACATTGGAACATTTAGATTAGGACTTAATTGAAGTTTGTAGTAATCATATAAACTTTTTGGGACACATATTGTTGATAGTTTTGTAGCGGCAATATTTACATTAAATATATTTTGTTAAACTAACTGCTTGTAATATTGTAAGCAAATCTCTAAATATCAAATGATAAATTTATTTATTTTACAAATTCTTAAACAGCTCTTGTGCATCATCCACTTACGTACAAGCCTCCACAACCTTGGAAGGGATTCACAAACACCGCCACAATTCAAATAAATTATTTTATTATTCCATTTGTTCGGCGAGATATATTTATGATACACACATATTGAGCACGGGTAAGTATTTGAATAATAAATTCAAACAATTCCGCGCTGTTGTGGTCTTTACATAACAGAAATCGGGTGGATTCAGTTACTGTGGATATACGGTGGAAAAGCAGTATTTATATACTCCGCTGTAGTGTAAAGAGCTCCCTTTGATGTGTTTATCGATTCCCGAGAACAGGTATATTTCTTATTAGATCTCAGTCCGTCAATACATGATTATACATACAGCTAACAAAATATATTGTTTATTATTATTGTAATGTATTACAAAGCAATTTAATATGAATAAATATATAAATTGCTATTTTTGTGAGTGTGGAATGTTAGTAACATTTTCGAATAAAATCATATTTATTCTAGTTTTATCAGTAAACGTTATAAGATCAAGACTTTAAGAAGCTTAAGAGTTTATAAGTAAATATTCATAAATAACGAATTAGTTATATTTCATCAGGAAAACAACTCGAAGAAATTGGGGTAAAATAATCTACCTTGATAGTGAATAATAATTACTGTAATATACCTCACATTAAAATCAAACATTTTTATATAACTGCTTTTATTCTTATTTATTCTATTTATAGAAAACACATACAATATAGGTTTATTCATATATGGCGTAATGGAATGATTTGATTCAACATTTTGCATTCACACACGAGATGAAATTGTCTGAAAAGTTTCAATAAAATGGATATGCAGGGGGAAATTCCCCGGACTAATAAAACTGTAGTGGAAAGGCACCAACAATACTTGGATGGCGAGCAATAGATGCGAGAGCATTCCGGGCTTCTACTTGCACGGGACGTCATAAAGTGGTGTGTTTCGATGATTCGATCTAGGAATGAACTGGCTGGGAAATTCCGGCGTGAAATTGCATTAATAGGAAATAGGTAGAGCAATAATTTTATCCTTTATTGTGAAAAATATAGAAGGTCCTTTTATTACAGTTTAGGATTACTTTTTAAACATTATCTTAAGATAATAAACCACCAGTCTTTCACAATCGCATGCAAATGCCACAATAAAACACTTATCAAGCATTAACATTTCTCCCTTAATTAAAATAAATATAAATTTCGAAAATTACCATTTTTATCTACTAGCTAAAAAACAATTTCCAGCGACAGTTGTGGTACTTATACACGAAATTTGAATACGTACGTTACCTGGGGCACGCACTTTCACCCGCACACGCACATTTATTATAATAAAACCATTCCCGCGGGAACAACTCTCAGATTCTTTTCTTCCAGTATTTTTGACGAAATGTGCGTGATATATATTATCGCAAAACCGGACTGCACAAAGGAAAGATGAATAGTTCGTCCGGAAAAAAGGCTGGTCGTGGTAAATAGATGGCTGTGCACCGTAGATATCGCGTATTGTATGTTTATAATATTGGTATTCGCTTCTAAAGCTTTGTTTGAGAAATATTAAGGATTATATGTATGTGTCTAAACAAGTATAGTTTTTTTTATAAGATATATTAATAATAATATATTTATTCTCAACAGGCAAAAGCCTAATTACAGAGAAAATACAAAAATAACTTAATCTATAATTTAAAATACAATACAAATTATATAGGTAAGATATATTGTATTATACCTTAATTGAATCATTAGTTTCTTGTCAACACACTGGTTTCGATCTAGTTTGGGACTCATCAGCGCTGTTAAAAACAGGAAAATGGGGTTTTAAATCATTTTGATTATACTTATAAATTAACTTTATGTAACGATTGTAGAAATGACTAGATATTAATATTAATTATTACTGTACCAACAATTCATATTCTATCATTTTACCTTTATATATCTGTTTGATATACAATTTCTGTATATGCGAATCCTTATTTTTGTTAATAATTTAATTTGTTAATAATACTGAAATAAAAAAACGAAAACACGTAAAACATTTAATATTTGAAATACTTTTATTCTGAAAAAGTATTTTATCATTTGGTCAGCACACACAATAATGAAAATTTATATCAAAAGCGTGTATTTAAAGTTTAATATGTTATGAAAAGGATTATTAAACGCTTTATGTAATTTATACACAACATCAACTGTTATTGTTTGGAACACATCATTATTTACAATTATAAATATTTTATATATTTTATTCAAAATGTACATGTTTACATATTACAATATGTTTTATAATATATTACGAATGGATATAGCATGCTGTGTGGTTTTATATAAAATCTAAAATTAAACATCATCTATATAATCACAGTGATAAAAAAGTATTACTACTTATCTCAAAGGGAATTTTAATTTAAAATTTAGAAAATAGATCACGTCACTAGTATCTAATATACAGGGTGACTGACGAAAAACCTTTGGTGCTGCATCTCGCTTATTTTTTATCCGACTTGAATAAATAAAACATCAAATTAAATGATTTTTAAAAGACTTTAATATGAACTGTACTGATATTTTTTCTTGCATCCAGTTTTTGACAAAAGACGATCAACTTTTTTTTTCAAATTGCACTGTATATATATTTTGTACGGATCCGCAAGGAGTTTTTTTTTCTGAATCTAAATTTGTAAACGATTTTATCCATTTATCAAATCAAAGTCGAGAAATTGAGGATTAAAAAAAATTAAAAATCAAATACCCATAGTAAACAATATACAGAGCCTATTCCAAATGCCAAAAGTGACAGTGTCAGTCATTGGTACAATACTGCAATGATTTTTAATAATTTCATAATAAAAATGTTGCAAGATTTCAAAAACTGAAAAACGATTTCTGTAGAAGCACAAAATTCTAGTACAGTGTTTGAAATATTGCAACATTTTAATTATGAAATAATTAAAAATCGTTGCAGTATTGTATCAATAGCTGTCACTGTCACTTTTGACATTTAAAATAGGGTCTGTATATTGTTTACAATGGATACTTGACTTTTTATTTATTTTTTTAATCCTCAATTTCTCGACTTAAGTTTGATACAATTTTATATTCAGAAAAAAAATCTCCTTGCGAATCAATAAAAATATATATACAGTGCAATTTAAAAAAAAAATGTTGATCGTATTTTGTCAAAAACTGGGTGCGAGAAAAAATAATAGTTCAGATCCTATTAAAGTCTTTTAAAAATGGTTTAATTTGATGTTTTATTTATTAAAATCGGACAAAAAAATAAGCGAGATACAGCACCAAGGTTTTTCGTCAGTCACCCTGTATAGATATATATTTATTCACTGTAAATAAAGATAATAATTTCATTCATTCACGTTAAAAATTGCGACAAGTTAAAGCCATAATTTTACTTTGCATTTTATAAATGACATTCAAAATAAAGATAATCATTTACTATAGAGAATGATTTGTTTTGAAATTAAAATTTATTTGAATTAATAATTATGGTAAATCTGATAATCTGAGGAAAATCATGGTTTAAATGTGGGAATAGGTACTTAATTAAAAATTCACTTGGTTCGTTTAACTTAATTTAATTTATTTTAAATTTTATTAAATTTTTATTTTGTAATTAACTTTTTTGTACTATATTAAATAATTAATTGAATAAATAAATTCCTTTAATAAAGCGAAGCTATTTGAGCGTCCCGGATAATTATTCCGCACGTTGTCATACTTGTCGAAGTTGGAAAACTAAATTATGCGGGCCACCCTTTTATTTAAATATTTCAGACTGCCACCCGTGCTGCAGGGCTGAGCTTTAGCTTTCGCTTACTTGTTAAATATTTGCGGTGCGTATGCCTCGAATGTATATAGATCTCTGAAAAAAAGTGTACAGGCTTTTCAATTGGAATTTCGGTAAATAATTTTGTGTCAATTAAACATGTCAGGTTTGAATTGACTTCAATTGTAAATACATAAGATATACAAAACGAAAAATATCAAATAAAAAAAAACAGTATTTAATATTTGATATTTATTTACCCAATGTAAAGATAATTAATATTAATTGAAACATTTAATTCCGATACAACTATCAAACAAGCTATATCAATTAAATTTTTAATATAGGGCTATATTTGGTTGTCTACTAATTACTCAACTAAAATTAATTACACTTGTCTAATGTTGTTATTGCAATTAACGTAAAAATTAAATTTTAAATTGAAATCTATTTCGAATATTAACTCGGCTTTAGCTTTAGATTAAGATTTATTAAGTTAAAATGTACATTTGGTTGCTTTTTTTGTTTTCAGGGCAAATTTAAAATGTTTTTATATACAATTTCAACGGTTATTTATAAGTTTTCAAATTTTTCAGTTTATTTCTTTTTTGTAAAGTTTTGTAATCCCTATTTTATTTTTATTTTTGTTGTAAATCTATAGATTTCTAAATTTTTCAATTGTTCCATCTCTCTGTAAAAACTGTTTGCTTAGAAGTTTTTAAAATCAAATGTTATTTTTAGAAAAATCTCAATTATATTAGGAATTTGTTTTTTATGCTCTTCATCTAAAAATATGTTTTTGTAATAAAGAATTGTCTTTTGACCTTTTACCTCATTTGATTCTATAGTAAAACTATTAACTAATTTAAATGATTTGATTTTTATTCTTTTTTCTTAGCAAATTTCAACAGATTTTTTCTAGTTTTCAAATTCTCCTTTTTGGTTTCTTTTTGTGAAACTTTCTAATTTACTAAGATCTATTCGTAAAGATTTTTTTGCAAATTTCATCACGGTTTTACATTTAAATATTTATTGGTTTTTAAATGTTCTTAAAGAATCGAATGTTATTTCCTAGAAACTTCAACTATAGGATTTAAAAAAAAAAAATTTAATTGTTATTTCTTTCTCTATTCTTCGTTAAGAATAATTCCTTTTTAGTAAAACTATTAATTATTTAATCATTTTTAAAGTAATTTTAAAGAGATATTTATTTTTTTATTAAGGTTTTTAATTCATTTTATTAACAAATTTTAAATGTTTTTAGGTAAAATTACAATTTTTTTTTAAGTAACTTGGTTTGTTTCTTCTTTAAGAAAATGTCTTCTCTTACTTTTTCTTTCTAAATCCATGTATTTTACAAATTTTTTATTTTTAAATTGTTTTATTTCTGCAGATTTAATTTTTATGTAAATTTTCAACTGTTTTTAAGTAAATTAAACAATGGTTTTATAGAATCTTTTTAAATATTCTTTAAAAAAAGTTTTAACTTCTTTTTTAACGGTTTTTAATCTTACTTACTGAGATTGTTAAAGTCATAAATTATAAACAGGCCTATGTATCTGGTTCCTTATTATCAAAGTAAAATTAATAGTGGTACTAAAGGCTGGGACAGCCGTTAAAAGAAGGAACTTTTGAATTGATATATTTACCAGTTATTATCTCTGAAATAACAAACAGAGATGTATATTTGGTTGCCTAAATAGTCATAGATATATGTATTGTTGCATGTATAAAAATAAAATAATAGTAATAATTAAAATCTATCATAGCTTTAGAAAAAAATTGTTTCTCAAGTTACGTAAAGATGATTATTATGGTAAATTGCATTGAAAACATTAATACTTTTGACTGTATTTACTCTCAGGTGAGTTACACTGTTACAATGCAAGGTATGCATAAAGTTGCCTATATAAAAATAAAATAACTGCAATAAAAATTAATTCCTTATAAAAGCTTTAGAAACCATATATTTCTTCTTCTGATGCTTATCCATGAATGGATGTTTGCGATCATATGTTTTACTTTATGTCTCTTTCTTGCTATGTCAAAAAGTTCTTGAATTGTCTTCATGACATTTGCTTTTGGCCTACTCTCCTTTTTCCTTCTATCTTGCCTTGCAGGATAAGTTGAAGTATGTAATAGTTCGGGTTTCAAATAACATGGCCAAAATATTCCGATTTTCGTCATTTTATGGTAGTTAGAAGTTCCCGTTCTTTTCATATGCGGGCCTCTTCGTTTGTTGTTCGATGTGTTTGTGGGATTTTCAATATGCGTCCACATTTCGAATGCTTCTAGTCTTTTCATGGTAATAACTTCTAGCGTCCACGCTTCCTTTCCATATAGCAAGACTGACCATTACGTAACATTGTATAAATCGTATTCTTAGGTCTAAGTCGAATTCACTCTTTGTCAGAACTTGTGTTTCTCGCATTTTCAATTGTACTCGTACAATCTGATTGCCATCCATCATGTAGCCAAACTTCTAGATATTTAAATTTTGTTATTCTTTCTGTAAATAATAAATAATAATAATAATAAAAAGGTCTCCAAAACTTGGACATAAATACGCCTGAAATGGCTAAAATATTGCCGCAGTGGCCACCATCACCCGATGAGAATTACCACCAGCAGCCAAATATAATGGGTCGAGTGGAAGAACATGAAAATTCGTGAACTCCGCCTTCAAGGTCTATGCTCAAAATTTTAAAGTGATTTATTGTATTTATGTTTGTATTTTATGTATATTCTTTTAATAGATCTTGTAAAGCAAATAAACTAAACTAAACTAAACTAAATAAATTATCGATTGTAAGGCTGATATTTTCTAGAGATTTTCTGGGTTTCTAGTTATAACCATATAATTTCATGTCTATTCAAGCTTAGTCCGTTCTCTTTACAAAAAAAATACTTCGTTACACATTTAACCTCTTAGGCTAAATTTTGGGCGGGCCAAAGGCCAAGGAAGAATTCAACGCGAATTACGTGATGGCATCTGCGAAAGCCACTATAGTAGCGCATAGTGCCCAAGAGGTTAACTAAGGCTTGCAGGTCCTTGATGTGGTCTGCTATAAACATTGTCGTCTGCAAAATGGATATTGTTGATCCATTTTTAAGTTTTCCAATGCAATCTGAAATTTTTTTTTTCGAATAAAGGTTAAATAGCAATGGAGTTAGAATGCATCCCTGGCGTATATCGCGGCATATTTCTATATCCTCTGTTATTTCTTCATAGACACTTACTCTTACTGCTTGATTCTAGTACAAACTCTTATGTCTTTTTGGTCTAAATCTAATTTTCTCAAGATATCAATTAGTTTATTGTGCCCTCTGTAAACAGAACGATGTATACTGGTTTGTGTTGGCCATGACAGTTCTTGACAGGCACCTGGATCGCAGTTTGTGCTTCTCAGATCCCTAAACCCTCTCTAAATTCAAATTGTGTCTCCTCTGTGATGGTTTTGCATTTCTTGAATAGGCTTTTGTGTAGCATTTTGAAAAGGATTTTTAAAATGTGGTTCATCAAACTGATGATATTTACCATTTATAATTTGTAGAGCTATATGTTTGGTTGCCTACATGGTCATTAAATTGTAAACAGATATATGTATCTGGTTGCCTATATAAAAATAAAATAATAATAGTAATTAAAGTCTATCATAGCCTTAAACAAATTTATTGTTATAATCAGTTGAGTTACACTATTACAATGCAATATGTACATTGAGTTGCCTATATAAAATAAATTAATTGCAATAAAAATGAATACCTTGTAATGGTTTTGAATGGTTATATTTAGCAATTATAATCTGTAGAATAATAAGCAGAAGCAGCATGGTTGCTTGTATAATCATTAGATTATAAACAGATATGTGTATCTGGTTGCTTGTATAAAAATAAAATAATTAATTATTTACTACTATATTAACTCTTTAAAGCACATGATTTCGATAATTGAAAAAGATGTATTTGCAAAATTGTCCCACCTTTTTGTTATCAAAAGATGCATGGTGAGAAAATTTTCATACCACTTCAGACGCGTCAAATGTCATATAGTACAATGGTTAATTATATGACGTTTGATGCGTCTAAAGTGGTATGAAAATTGTTCCACCATGCATCTTTTGATAACAAAAAGTTGAGGCAATTTTGCAACCACCTAACCCCTAAGGGTTAAAGTCATAGCTTCAGAAAAAATTTATAATTATAATCAGTTGAGTTACAATGATATAATAATAATAATAATAATATATTTCCCAACAGATATATAGATCTAATAACAGGGAAAACTTATTAAACATAGAGACAATGAAAGATGTGTATTATGTTGCCTATATAAAAACAAAATTATTGTAATAAAAATTAATTCTTTGTAATAACTTTTAAACGGATGTATTTATCAGTTATAATCAGTGAAATATTAAAAAGTGGATTGTGTTTTGTTGCCTATATACTAGAATTACAAAAGTGAATATTTGGTTGCCGATTTTTTTGAAATAATAATAATAGATTAATTGACATACTAATGCATACAATACATATTGCAAAAAGACGCATTTTATTTACCTTCCCTCTGTCCTCGCACCGGGATTTGCGGACGCGGTGTTTCATCGCGTGCTAACACTATTGAGGGACATTTGATTCTTCTTATTGTAATTTTTCTTCTATTTTGTTTCGGTATTTAAAATTTTGTATTTGACTTTTAGTTTAAACGGAGTATATTTTATTTATTTTATGTAGTCTTTTAATTCCTTATATTCTTTATGCTATCTCTTATTAATAATTGTGAGTGAGGTAAATTTTTCTGTCCGTAAGTCTGATTTTCTCCTTGTTTGGTAGTTGTGGATGTCTTTATTAGATTGTAGCTTTATTCTGGTTTTTTTCATTTTGTAGATCATAAGTGTATTATTTAATGTTATCATTTTTTTATGTTTAATTCTTGTACGTGTCTACAGAGTTTAGTTATATTGGCCCTTTTGTCTAATTTAAATAGTAATTTTAATGTTTTAGTTTGTTGAGTTTGTAACTTGTATAGATTCTTGTCAGTTGTGTGGCCACAGTTTTTGATTATGTAGTTATTTTTTTATGTAGAAAATGCATGTTGAAGTTGTTTTCATATTATTGTAGGTATGTAGTGTTGTATTTTTCTTATAGCTGTAAGAGTTTCTCTTAGTTAATGTGTCTATGTGTTTATCACATTTTAGATTGTTTTGTATTATTAGTCCTAGGTAATCTACTTTTGTGATTTGTTTTATTTTTGTTCCTCTTATTTCAACGTTTATGTCTGTTTGTTAAAATTGCTTACTGTTAAAGATCGTAAATTCTGTTTTCGTTTCATTATTTGTTAACTGGTTATTGTAGTACCATTCCTCTAATATTTTCAAATCTGCAGTTATCTTATTTTGGATTTCCTCGTTGTTTTCTCCTGAGTGAACTATGTAGATGCCGTCAGCATATATGTATAGCTTTCCTTTCAAATTAAGTTGCATTAGGTTATATTGATAGTATAAAAATATTGTTTTTAGTAAACTCCCTCATAGTTTTAAAACGTATAATTTAACGAGTTATAATCAGTAGATTAGTAAAAAGATAAGATTTGGTTTATCTTCTAGACAACTAATAAAATCAGTGCACCAATCAGCCACAATCAGGTACTACTGGACCACTGCTCTCTACTGAACAAGCCATCATTAATATTTTCAATCTGTTATATAATAAAATGTCCTTAAACAAAGAAAAAGCCCTTGAAAGTTGGACCTCAGTTTTTTCAACAGTTGTAAAAGTGCATTCGCCTTTTTAACAGTGAAGTCGTCAGTTTGGTACAAGCCCATCTACGAACTTGGGTTCCAACCCTTATTCAAGCTTATATTGATACTGAAGGAACTAGACGAACTTGGGTTCCAACACTTGTTAACTTATATTGGTACTTAAGGAAGTGAAAGTTAACAAGAGGCATGTTTAAACGAAATAATACCGGAAGCATTGTACTTGATACTTTCATCTATACTAAAGTCACCAAAGGATTTTTGATTTACATGGGAGCTTTATACTTCTTTCTTTAAAGCATTACAACGTGATTTTCCAAAGGATTTGGTTTCCGTGGTATTAGCACCTTTAGTCTATCCGGAGCAGTATGTCAGTTTGACACAAACCCATCTACGGGCTTATGTCCCAACCCTTGTTCAAACTTATATTGATACTAAAGACAGTGAAAATCAACAAGAGGAAAGTTTATACGTAACACCAGTATTACACTTGATACTTTTATCTATTATAAAGTCACTAAAGGATTTTGTATTTACATGAGAACTCCGTACCTCCTTTGCACATTGGTTATCTATTTTGTACTATAGTGGCTTTCGTGGATGCCATTATAAAATTATAATTTAATCACCAAACACTTCATTCCAATGTACTCGTGTAAAGAATAGCATTTATACGTAATTTGCGTTGAACTCTGCCATACAGAGAAACAGCCCCGCACAAAATTCAGCCGTGCCTAAGAGGTTAAAACGTGATATTCAAAAGGATGACGTTCTCGTGGTATTAGCATCTTTAGTCTATCTGGAGCAATGTGAGCTAATCATAGAAATAGCTTCGGAAGGCCTCGGTTTGCCCGGGGGTATGCTAGACACATTAATATCTAATCTTGTAGCAGATCTGGGCTATGGCTTTACTTCATCTTTAGAGAAATGTAGAAGTAACTTGAGTAACACAATTACCTTCAGTTAATTTTAAAAACTAAAACTTCACAGATGACGATTGAAGTCGCTGAATCGTCGAGATTTACAAAATCCAACCAGTCTATTTTATTTAATACACTTTATAAAAGCCTTATAAAGCATACATTTATGGTCGAGCTGACGAGAGCTGACTGCGATCCATGGCTCTTTATTAGAGGAATCAGATATTCGTTCCGTCCTTCATTTCATTCTGCCCCTATCATCCTAGAATGAAAAAGCGAGATAGATTATAATTGCTAAACGGTTCTCAGTATTGCATGACCCAAGTATACTAGTTATAACAGTGGAATTATATGCAGATACGTGTGTGTTTGGTTGCCTATTTATTGAATTATAAATGTATACATTCGGTTGCCTTTTTAAAAACATGGTATTAATAAACAAAATTATTTTTTTAATAATTTCTACCATAATTTTCAATTAAAAATAAGTTGGCTGATAAACGAGGAATATGTATTTGGTAATCTATATAGAAATAAAATAATAATAGCTAAAACAGACAAATTTAGAATTAAAATTGACAAAGCTATAAGAGTTGGTGTCTATATAAATATATTATAATAATGGAAATCATAATCAAAATCAGTTGATCAAGATATTACCATAAAGGTGACATCTATTGTATAAGTATTGCATCAAATCCCTGTTTAAGTGGATAGCCACCGACATATCAGTGGAACTGTCAAAAGCAACAATTATAACAATACTAATATAAACATTAATTCCCTGTCAACAACAGCCACTGGTCGGCGTAGAATAATTAATGTTTACATTATTATTGTTATAATTGCTGTTGTTCACAGTTTCCTTGAATTGTCGGTGGTTATCCACTCAAACAGGGAACTAGTGTAACGCTTAGACAATTGATGCCATCTTTATGCTAATATACTTAAATACTTCAAAGTAAAATTCGTTTCTCTGTCTCAAATTGCGCTACGCTGACGAGATCCAAAATAGATGTGAACCGATCCGTGGATGTTGTTGAAAGGCAACACTATTCAAAATCTATTGTTTTTGATAATTTTATAATACCCTCAGAATGGTTAAGCAGTTAAAACATAGTGGTTAAAACATAGTAAGTGCGTTAGTTAAGTGTTTATTAGAATTACAAGCGTAGGCGTCAGTTTGGTTGCCTACATAGTTGAATCATAAAGTGAATATTTGGTTGCCTCACTATTGATGGTTTGACTTTACGTGAGTTTAGAAAAATAAAGTAACACTGATTTTATTTCTTACTTCATTTATTTTTTAAGTGTTAGATGTACATTTAATTCACAAAGTAGAGATTATCAATAACAAAAGTTTGTTATTTATCACTTAATAAATAAGTGAATTACGTAGTAAACTGAGTGTTATTTTATTTGGTTGCCTATTTTAAAAGATGTAGTACTATTCAAAACATATTTATTTTAGTAGTAGTAGTGTTTGGCTATCGACCACGTGGTCATTCCGCCGTGTGATTTATGCAATTGTGTGTAAATGAGCTTGTTATTTTAAAGGATCGCCCCCTTCACTCTAATTTTTGTAAACTTTATCATTTTCAATATTTAAAATAGTTTACGAATTAAAATCAATATATTGATAAAAAGGAATACGTATTTAGTTGTTTATATAGAAATAACATAAAAATAGTAAACAAAATCAAAGAATATATATATTAATCCTTTATTGGCATTTTATCTACAACAACAAATTCTTTTACATAATTATCCCTTCTATCAAAACTGGCTCAAAAGAAAAAAAACTAGTTATTCCCACTTGTCTTTTTCTTTTCTTCTATCTTCCTTATTATAACCATTGCCTTAGTTCCTCCTTTCAGTAGCCTTATCCATTCCCCTTGACCATACCGCCTTTTCCATGCGTCTCTAGTCCCCACACAGTCAATCCTCCAGTGCTCCCATCTTTCTTCTTCCCTTCCACACAATCGGCACATTCTCCCCTCTTCATTCATCCAATAGCGGTTTCCACGTTCTTCGCTGCCACATCTATACCTTGCCATCAATAATTTCTCCTTCCAATCACCTCTTCCATACAAGCATTCGGGTTTGCCTGCCTCTTCTGCTATTTCTTTATATTTTGGGTTGTATTTTGTCTATTTTCATCCATCTTTCCTGTTTATCCACATCCCTCAGGGTCATCTCTACTATACTTTCAAATATTTTACCCCTTCTAACCATTTCTTTAACAGCTTCATTGGACCAGCCTACTTTTTTGTACATTTCACATCTACCCTTTTCACACTGGGTCACCGCTATATACGTTTTGTCCGTCTCATTTATTATTCGATTCGTAATTTCTTTCTGTCCATTCATTCTAATTTTTTTTTTCATACTTTGCCCATTTTTTTCCTACATCCACCCATACACTACATGCGTCCATCTCCTGATATACTACGTACCATGGCGTACTCTTCTCAAGCCCTAACATTCTCTTCATCCACCATGTTTGTACTCCTTCCATACTCTCTTTCATGCTGAACCCCCACACTTCTGCTCCATACATTAATATTGACCTCAAGCATACTTTCCATATGGTCTCGCTCGCCACCATTGAATCTCTCATTCTCGCGCCCCATTCTCTCCACAGAATTCCAGCTGCTGCCTTCACCTTCTTTGACACATACTTCATGTGCTCCTGCCACCTCACATTTTGTGTAAAAACTACCCCCAAGTACATTTCACTCTTTCTATTTCCTCTCCGTTCCAATAAAACCTTTCCTCCTTCCTTCTTCCTCCCTTCATACACACCATTACTTTCGTTTTCTTTACATTTACGCTTAACTTTCTCTTTTTAAGATATCGTTTCATTCTCTCTATCATGCAATCCAGATCCCCTTTTCTCTTTGCCATAATTGCTAAGTCATCCGCATAAGCCAGCACTCTAATCTTTATCCCACCAATTGTTACTCCACTATCCTGTCCCTGTTCCAATACTCTATCCATGTCTGCTATGAACAGATTGAAAAGCATTGGGCTCATTGGACATCCCAATCTTAGCCCCTTGGTTGTTCTGAACCACCCCGATTCTTTCCCAGACCCTTTCACTCTACATTCTGTCTTTTCATACACTCTTTCCACCCACTCTCTCATTTCATTTAATACCCCACTTTCTCTCATACATTCAAACAGTTTCTCCCTATTGATTGAGTCATATGCCCCCTTCAAGTCTATAAATAGCATGTAGATCTTTCCCCCTCTCTCTTTAATTCCCTTATCAATGATTTGGCTCAATGTTAGTATATTGTCCACTGCCTCTCTACCTTTCCTGAACCCTGCTTGGCTGTCGGGAATAATACCCTTGCTCTCCAACTCCATTTCTAGTCTCTCTGCCGTAACCTTCATGCATAGTCTATAAGTTGCACTTGTTACACTTATCGGCCTATGGTTAGCTGGATCTTCTTTGTCACCTCCTTTGTGCTCTGGAATAATTTCCGCTTGTGTCCAACTTTCCGGTATTTCCCTCTTCCTGCTCCATATCATCTTCAGCTGTTCTACAAGTTGCTTCCATTCTTCCCCCTTTTCTTCTTTTAATATTTTCAATTAACCTCTACTTCTCCCGGGCCACAAACACTATTTCCCTTCATCCCATCCATTGCCTTCTCAAGCTCAACCTCCGTTAAATCACTCCTTAGGTCCACTATGATACGTTCCTGACATGTTCTTATTATCATATTGTCTTCATTCATACTCTCCCTGAAGAATGTATTCATTTTCTCAATGTTTACACTATTATTCTCCCTTTGTTTCCTCCCACGTATAAACTCCCATACCTCCCTTTCTGTTTTAATTTCCCTTATTGATTTTACTTGTTCATTTTCCCATGCTGACTTTTTCTTTTCACATGTTGACTGGTATTCCCTCTTGGCATTGTTCCATTCTTTAAACCATTTCTCCTCATCTGTTGCTTTCCACCTCTTAAAGTTATACCTCTCTCTTCTTTTCATTTCCCTACACTCTTCGTCGTGCCAATCATCTTGTTTTTCTCTTTTTGTTTTGGGCCTCTCCACTTGAGCTCCTCTAATGCATTCTTCCATCTCTTCCAATGTCACCTTTGTCTGCCAATTTATGCCTTTAATATTTTCTTTAAACTTATTGACTTCTTTTATTCCCCACTTATATCTTCTTCTAGTACTCAGGTAGCTGTCCTGTATTTTCTCTACTCCCCTACTGTTCAATTCCATCGACACTGGGAAATGATCGGATCCCTCTTGCTCTCCTACCTCAAAGTTTTTCGTCTCCCTTTCTCCTTCTCCATTCACAAAGAATAATATGTCGCCAAAAAATAATAGTCAAGTCATACGTATAACTTTTCAATTAAACTCTACCTTTAAAACCGATAAGCCTCGAGTTAAAATCAGCAAAGTTACAGCAAAGATATTTGATTTTATATGTGAATGTATTATAATAATTATAATAATAATCACAATCAAAATTTATTGTTTTTAATAATTTTACAATACTCTTAAAATTGATACAATAGTTAGTTACAATCAGCTAAATTATAAGCACAGGTATTTATTCGGTTGCCTAAATAATGGAATTACAAATTTAAAGTTTGGTTGCCTATTGCAAAATAATATAGTAACAGTAAGTATTCAAAATTCAATTTGGAACGGACACTTTTTCGAATGGAAATCTGTTGATTGATAAGTAGAGATATGTACTTAGTTGTCTAAATAGAAATAAAGTAATAATAGTAACGAAAATCAAAGTCAGAATAAACTCCATTTTTAAGATATTAACCCTAAAGTTACAAAAAAACATTTGGTTGCGTATATGAATATATTATAATAATAGCAATCATAACTAAACTAAACTAAACTTTATCGCACACTGAATTAAACATAAATTTATTATAATATATAAATATATTACAATGTGTAGGACTTAAGTTTTGACTATTGACGGTAATTATCAAGTGATCGCAACCATCATTATGATTAAACTTTATTGCTTTTAAATATAATAGATTTAGAATGTACACATTTATTTGTTACAATTAGATTAGAAACAACAATTTGTTGCATGATTTGGCTGCCTTTATAAAAATGAAATAATAAAGATATTCAAAGTAGATTTCTAAATAATTACTATCATAGCCTTAGAATTGATAAATTAAGAGAATAATTTGTAGATTAAAGGGATGGAAATTTGGTTGCCTACATAAATGCAATAAAAATTAAGATCTTTATTTCTTTTATACTCTATCAATCAACAAATGATGTACATTCGATTGCCTATATAAAAATCTTATTATAATGGTGATTAAAATCGCAATACTTATATGCTTTAGAATTTATCTATTTACGAGTTACATGCAGTAAATTATAAACATGTGCATTTGGTTGCCTGAAAATAATGATAGGTATTTAAAGTCAAAATCTGTTTTCTAAAGAAAAATATTATGGCCATAAAACGGAATAAATTTTGAGTACCTATATAAAAATAAAATGGTTATGGTCATCCAAACTGGAAACATATTGTAGTTTGGGCGACTACAAGCATTTTTATGATTAACTTTATCATAGATTTAGAAAGGGTAAAATTAAGGTTATAATGAGTGGAGTTATAAACAAAGGTGTCTATTTGGCCTATATATTGATTTTTATTCGTTTATCTAATGTGAAAATAATTGTTTCAAGACTTACAAATAATTCGATAGGTACATATATACCAAAATATCGACTTCACGTGGAATGGCTCAAGTTTGCGTCCACGTGTTCTTCCACTCTCTCCCAATGCTGCTCTCGTGACTCCTGTTGGTAAGGTCACTTTGGTGGGCTCACCTATTTATTTGCTACAAATGGCTAATTTGTTTTCAGAATGAAAACTTATATATAAAAAAAATGAATTAAATAAATGTAATTTTATAATTCCGGTGTTTCAATTGTAATTGATCTCAAAAGCAATCTATTTAATACACTCTAATACAAACTTGTTAACCAGTAGGCACTATCAGTAAAATTTAAAATAGTCATATATTCTATAGTGTATTTTATTAAGTCTAGCATAGGTTTAATAACGATGGATTAGTAATTAGAAAATAAATTATGTTAGTTGGTTAGTTATGAAAGTAATAAATTATATTTATCAACAGTTCATACTAATATATTGATAAAAACCGAAAGCAAAATTGATTTCTGTCATAAAAATTATGGGTCTTTTAGAACTAACAGGTCAATATGTTTTAGTTATTAAAATTTCTTATTAGTGTATATTTTAGTTATTTATGCACAGATATATAAAAACATTATTTAGAAATTAACCATTACTTAAATAGAACTTATAATCTATGTACACAATACGTTTTAAGTTAATCTTATAAATAAATTATAATTTCTTCTGAGAATCAAACGAGAATATTGAAAAATAAATATTGTTGTTATAAAGTAAACAAATTCAAGAGAAAAAATTCAATTATTAAAAAAAACTAATTTACGCTTCAAATTCCCCGATCACAAATATAACAAGAAATACTTTTACAGCCCTTCAAATTCAATTAGCATCACTCTGCCGCAACAATATCGATGAGAAAGGCCGCAGAAAAAAAAAAACAATCATATTTCCGAACGCAATCTAAACCAGGACAAATTGTCGATGGATCGGAGACGTGCCTAAAGAAACGATCAGATCCACCCTTTATATTTGTGTTTGTCGGACAGGTTTAAAGAGCCCGACAATTTGTTAACATTTCTGATAAACATGTTTCGATTTTGCGGCGCATAAAATATTTAAAGGCACTTACCCCACAGCGACCCAGTGCGGGTCAATAATATTTCTATAACTTTCCATTCGGACGACGCCGAGAAAAAAAAAACTAATATGAGATTTTTCACTTCGCGTCGTCCTCGGTTATCGCGCCGGGAAAATATACCCTTCGGATGCTGTCAAGATTTCTCGTTTCCTGAACTCAAATTTTTTTGTATATATATATATATATGATTTTCTATTTGATATAGGTGAATGTATTAATCGATTATTTAAAATTTTACGTTTAACCTAAATTTACCTAATATGTTTAAATGTTAAATACTCTAGTTAGGTTCATTTTATTTTTAGGTCAATTAGAAAAACGTTATGGAGTTATATTGTGCATTAAAAATAAGTAAAATTAATCAAATTGAATATTTACTTTACTCTGAATATATATTACAGGTACATTTATTAAATGATATTCTTATTAAACATATATTTATATAGTCAGAGAGTAGTGATTGTATAGTGTTATTATCTAGGCAATTGTGTAAATTTTTAATTTAATTATTTATTTTTACATTTTTAAAAGGATTATATTAATATTTTATTTTAACAGTACCTAATCATTGCCATGCATGCGTATACAGTGATAAGTACAAAGAAACAATTTATTACGCAATATACATTCCATTCCTACTCGTGTAAAAGGTTTGTTGAACATTAAACCCTTATAATGTTTCTTTATATATGTAACTTTGTTACGATATATATATATAGAAACAAATATTATACATTGCTGAGGGCTTCACTTTGCAATAAAATTTAGATAAATCAAAAGCACGGGATTTATTCGCACACAAAGTTAATTGTATTTCTGATTTATTTGCATAACATCAACAATGTCTCGAGTGTACGTTGTGGGATATAAAAAACAATTCCCTTCCACTCTGTCCCGGCGCCTCCGCCATAAAAGTACATCATGCGAGGTAGTTAGGAAACGTTCTCACGACACGGAGCTTTTAAAAATAAAATTAATTGGGAATGCCGTAAAAACCTTTGGCGCAACATAAACCGCACAAGCTATTAAACGTGACGGGCAGGGAAACGTCAAGGAAGTTAACTTCAAAACATTTATAGAAACTTAATGTGTTGTGTAAAGTGAGGGGCGGACAGGGAGTTCGGCGAGTGCTAAGATGTTTCGAATATTCACATCGACCAACTAAAAGTTTAAATGTTTACATTTAATTACAGTTGTAAGGAGCTATTAATTAATATAACCATTTGTAATAATTACATTGGAACATATTCCATCGCATAATAATAATTGATAAATTTAACTCACTCCAATCCAATAAATAACAGCATCGCAGTGGATTTTTATTTTATTTTTAATTAAAAACATGCATACATAAACATTTTACAGGTGGTCGTAATAATCAATTAATTTTATTCTACTCAGTAAAATATGTGTTCATACACAAGTTTATTATAAAATTTATCTTTGGGTTATCTATGCACATTTTAACGTTTACCTTAATACCATCGACTCTCAATCACGGATTAATGTTATGCGCGGAATTTCTCTTCATTCCATCCATTCAATACCGGATTCCATTAAGTGACCTACAGTGCATTGATTAAACACATTTAAATGCCTACGAAAATAAATCGTAAAATCCAAACAATTTGGCAATAAAGCCCTAATAGAATCATCCACTGTCCTCTATACATATCATCAAAAAGATAGCGGAGGTTATTTTTACGACGGTAGCAAATACAAGATAAGACAGCCATCCGATCACATATGGATGAAGGATAGTAAACAAAGGAATGAAAATATATACCAAAATACTCGCTGTTTTTTTTTCGGTGATGAAAATATGAGTCGGATTTATAAATCTGAGGGCACATTAAATAAAGCAGTTTCTTTCTCTTCGGGGAAAGTTATCGCAATTTTCAATTCTTCAGCGTAAAGTCGGCACGAAGGATTACACATAAATGAGATGGGCCGCACTGAACAGGATTATAGGAGATTTGGATCCTTTGGGGAGTGAATTATTCCACGCCGTTTAGCCGCCTCAGTTTGGCCCGATTCCCGAATATATATATACCGAATACCGAATGCCGAATATACGCTTTATCTGACGTGAGTAGCTCACTAGCTAATATATTGAATCCCTTTATAAAATATCGGCTAGACATTGTAACAATATCCTGTCAAACAGGTGCTGAAATGAAAAAATAATTCAATTTAATAAATGCTGTATTTTTAGTTACGTTTGAACAAATGAAATTAGAAGTGACAAAAAAGTAGTTAAGGCTGTCGAAAAATAAATTTAAAGAAGCAGAAGCAGAAATTAATAATTTAAAATATTGATAGCTATAATTATTAATAATAATAAAATACTATAAAGTCCTTTAGGTACTTCTAAAAAGTGTTTTCGTATTTTTATATAATATTTAGATGAATATGAGAACTGGTTGATTTGTGAAGTTTTTTGTAAATTAAATTTTGAATTAGGCTAACTGAAAAAAACATTATTCTTAGCTATTGGCTTTTTCTGAATATTCTCTAGGTAATTTATATATTTGTCATAAATAGGTGCATAAAATTGTATTTTGCTTATAATTATAGTTATTTAAGGTACAAGTGTAAAAAGTGATGCTCTATTGCACGAACTGGCGTTTAAAAACCCGAGCGAGGAACGAGCGAGTTTTTTTAAAGCCAGGAGTGCAATAAAGAAACTTTTTACACGTGTGCCTTACAAAATTTTATCTTCGATCGTAAAGGATTTCAAAGAATATATTCTTATGAGTAATATTTTAATGTCATTTCAATAATTCAATTAATGAAAACATATTTTACCCGCAGTGCACTAATGAAAGCGTTACTTAGCAACCAGTAAACAAGTTGCACAAATGTCGGCCGCCATTATTATTTATGGAAAAAATGTTTGCTTTATTGTAATCGCTTCGACTTGCATTAAATGAAATCTTCAGAGTTCTTAAATCTGCCATTTCGTTTGTATTATATATTTTATTTATAGTTTATTAGTTATTTGTATCAATTAATAAAAAATAAGTTTTTCGTCGAAAATTTGTGCTATAATATATTCATCTGTCAAATTTGACATTTCTGTGCAATAAAAACAGTTTGACATTACCGTGCAATAAAAACGTAAAAAAGCACTAGTGCTTTAAAAAGCCACTTTTACAATGAAAAATGATACAAAAAGCGTCTACTTTCTGTACGATCGTAGATAAAAGTATTAAATAATTTTACAACCGTTTCACTTCTACTAATATCTGTGCTTTTTATAAATATAAACCACGGAAGACGGTAACATTGATTTACAGAACCGGGAAAATTCAAAACATTTGCGACAAATCGAGTGATTAGATCGATTGAATTTTGCAATTTCTGTGAACGTTTTGTGAATTAGAAACTATCCAAACACCATAAGTAAAGCTGAAGAATTTGGAGTTTTCTGAAATTGAGGAAAGGATATAGAATCGCTTTGTTCAGACAGAAAATATTCAACGTAAGCCAGCACGCAAAACTAAAAATATAAATCTTAATGCAACTTTGAAGTGAGTTTTCTGCTAGTACTAAAACTTTGATCTTCCCACAAATTGAATAAGTCGCGCATACTCGACGATCATTTGTTTGTATTATTTAAAGCATTTGGTAAATGTCTCCATTGGGGTTACTATAAATACCACCATAATACGTACGATTTAGATGACCCAAAGAAGTTTTAAAGGGAATCTGTGTTTAGGATCGTAAGTAGGTGATATTCTACATTAAAGTGGATAACTCTGAAATAGAGAAGAATGTTTATAATATCAGCCAACTCTGTAAACTCCGAGTAAGAGTTGAGCCCAAAAAGGCAGTAAATATGTGGTAATTACTCTCAGTTAAAAATTAGATCGTTGCTATTCCAAATGTCCTTCTAGTTTTGTTTTCGTAAAGTGCAAGCAACTACCTCATAATATTATTGATGTTGAAAGCTTTTACTTCGTTATACACGTTGAATAGAAATGAAAAACACTTATAACTTTGTTTGTATAACACGTAATTTATTTTTGTGGCTTAAAGAAAGTTATAAGTGTGTTTCATAACTACCTCATAACTTATTGCACCATTGCACCATTTAGAGTTATTTTCGAACCAAGATCCTTTACTTTATTTATGGTTTATAAGAAAATGTTATAGAGTACTTATAATTTTTCAGATATAATTTGTTTTTTTTATTTGGATTGATTTAGTTGGTGAAGATGATAATAACTTGGCTAAAACACATAGAAACCTATCTTTCCTGTTTTAAAATAGTTGTTTTAATCAAATAATAATTAGAAAAATATGAAAATATTTCGTAAATCTACAACACTGGGTTACTAAGATTACAAAAAGATCATTTATTGAAATTTGTTCCAGTTACACCAATTAATTATTGTAGCTATATCAATACATTCCTCAAAACTAGTAATTATACTATAAATTTTTGGATCATCAGCGTAAGAGAAACATGGTGATCCAATATATTGCGCCAAGTCATTTACAAATAGAATAAAAAAGTAGTGGTCTAAGACTGGAGCCTTGTGTTATCCCTTTATTTGGTGTATATGACTTAGAATTAAAACGCTGATAATGAACGAAGTGTCGCTGATTCGTTAAGGATGAGTGAATTACATTAATATTTGTAAACGAATTTTATATGTTTTTATTAATACATAAGAATATTATGCGAAATGACTCGAACAGTAAAGTAAGTATATATTACATTGAACTGACTTTATTATCCATGGCTTCGGAAACAAATATACAATTAACAGTTTCAGTCCTGTTAATATAAAAATATTTAATCACGGGTTGATGGATACATTCATTAATTTAAAATAAACAGTTGAAATTGACAAATGGTTAAAAGAATTCAAAATCTGTACAAAACAGAAATAAAACTGTTAGAATTTAAAAATGTGTTTGATAATTTATAACATCTGATGAAAAATCTTGATAAACCCGACGAAACAATTGAATTCTATTTTGCCAAAAATTAGTACAATTTTATTGAAATTTGTTTTATTTTATATATCTGTCGTGTTGACATTAACTGCCACAAAATTCTCCTAAAAAGTGGACCGTTGCCCGTGTCGTCTTTCGTCAAAATTTTTGTATGTTGATTATTTTGTTATTATATGTACTTTTTACGAAAGAAAATCAAAATCTACTAAATAAATAAAACACTGAATTGAAGAATGCATGGATTGCACGGTAACAACAATTCTCTTTAATAAATAAATCAATTGATAATGGATATACATTTGTAAGTCTCGAAATAGTTATATTCACATTGGATAAATAAATAAATATCAAATATTAATGAGTTAGATATTGATTAAAAAATTAAATGCAGTTAAATTTGTTTAACACATTGGCTGTCAATAAGTTTTTTTTTTTGTAAAATGTCAAAAAGAGTTCTTTGTTTTTAAGTTTCATTTAATAAATAAGAATATGCGTATTAAATTCATTGTGATGGATTTTTTAGAAATTACGGGTTTTTTATGTGTCAGTCACAGGTGAATGACAACGTGTTAGTCACGTGTCTTACTCTAACAAATTCAACGGCTAATCTTTATTTATTAAATATACGGGTTTTATTTCAATATAGTACATTTTTTCCAAGATTATACTCAGAGCTGTTTGAAGGAATATTAGGTGGCCAAGTTGTAGTAACGTACAAAAGGGCCGTATCAGGCAATCCTAAATAATAAATACTAAATATTAAGTTTAAAGTAGGTACTCACTGTCAGTCATCAGTGACTGGGCCACGTTGGAATACTTCAGTGTCAGTCACCGGTGACTGAAGTTTAAAGTAGGTACTCACGGTCAGTCATCGGTGACTGGCGTGGCCCCACTGGAATACTTTAGAGTCAGTCACCTGTGACTGAAATTTAAAGTAGGTACTCACTGTCAGTCATCGGTGACTCACGTGGTCCCACTGGAATACTTCAGTGTCAGTCAACGGTGTGACTGTAATCTATAAAGTTGTTTACATTGTTATAAATCGACAATTAATAATAGGTAAAATATTTGCATAAATAGGAAAAAACAATAACAATAACAGCATTTAAAAATTATCAAAAAATATAAATAAAAGATAACTAAAATAATCGAAAAATTGTAACATATTTGTGTATATTAATGTGTTATTATTGTTAAAGTTAGATATTTGCAAAGAAAAATATAAGAATTGGCAACGGATAAAACCAGAACAATTGAAAATCAATTTAAAAAATAGTGAAATTGTCAAAAATGAATTACAATATAAAGAACACTTTAAATTGTTCAAAACGAATTAAAAAATAGTGACCAAATTTTGAATAAATTAATATACTACAAAAATTTTATTACACCCTAATTGATATTTACAAAAAAAAAAGAAACACTTGTCTTTTCCACCGTTTTGTTTACCTTATCCATTCCATTGCCCAGTTTACCGTGTTTGTAAATTTTTAAGTCGCCGTTTCGGGCACAGCTGGCTTGAAGTGTGTCAACCCTTGTTCATTATCCCTCCTGTTAACTCTATTAAATCATATATACCGTATCCGCAATGGACAAAAATAACTGTAATAAGTGCAAAAAACGGTTGCAAAATCTCGAGTTAACTGTAAGAATAAAAAAGGGTGTCTTCCTAAATTATGATGATTTTTACTGTTGTACCGACAATTCCCAGCCCCCATCGCCAAACGTTTCAGGCTCAAATTTTATTAATTTATCACTAACCTTAGCAGAAATAAAATATTCTATAACTAATTTACTTACTGAATTTGAACGCCAACGCGCTGCTGATTTAATTGACATTAAAGGTACTATCGAAATAATTAATTGATACATTAAAATTAGAAAATTAACAACTCAAATGTACAATAACATCTCTTGAAAATAGAATTGATTTATTAGAGCAGAATGCTACTCAAAACAATAACTCTTTAATTGGTGAGGTAGAAGAACGTCGACTTCTCGAGAAAAGTTATTATTATACATGCTATTCCAGAACCGGAAATGAGCGACGGTCAAGCAAAAAACATAGCCGATTTTAATGCTGTGAAAACAATATTACAACCAATAAAGAAAATATTAAAATTAGTTCTGTTGTGCGCTTAGGACGCAAAAATACACAACCACGACCACTAAAAGTGAAGTTAAGTGACTTGTCAGAAGTCATCGAAATAATTAAAAATAAAAATAAACTGTTGCCACAAGTCAAACTTCATCCAGATAGAACTCCCTTACAATGTAAAGAGTTTGGTGAGTTACTAAAGCAGCTAAAGGAGAGACAGAATAATGGCGAGACTAATCTGAGAATAAAATACATTAACATGCAACCTAAAATTGTGAAACTAGCTCACCAAAAAAACTAGTGCACCCCAACCGATCAATCAACAAAAATATAAATTCAAATTAAACTGCTATTACCAAAACACTAGAAGCGTACGTAATAAATTAATAGATTTAAAACATAATATTACATGTACTGATTACGATATAATATTGAAACATGGCTAGATACCGTATTTGGTGACAGTGATGTCACACCTAAAAATTATATTATGTATCGTCATGATAGATCCAATCGTTTAGGAGGAGGAGTATTAATTGGAATAAAAAATAATTACGTATCTAAAAGATTGTTAATAGTTATTCCGATAGAATGTGTGGCAGTAGAACTTATTAATAATACTTCCTCCATTATTATTGTTTGTATATATATATTCCACCGAATCTTAATGCTGATACCTACGAAAAAATATATAATGTATTAAGTAGTCAAATTAATCTCACAAAACCAATAATAGTTTTCGGAGACTTTAATATTCCTGAGTATGTGAGTGAGTTAGACAATATTGGGTATTCAACGAATAAACTTCAAACCCTAAAGAATTTCTTAACCTTCTGCCACTTTCGTCAACATAATAACATAAGAAGTGAAAATGGAGCAATCTTAGACTTAATTTTGACATCGAATGACATAAAATGCCTAACTGAAAAATAATGCGAACCTTTATTAATTGAAGATATTTACCATCCTGCGCTCTTTTGTGAGATTTTATTGTCTGAATGCCCAATATCCAACTTTAACGGCAATATGTCGGGAAATTATAACTTCAAGCGAGGAAATTATGCCGGACTTTATTCCTACATAGCAGATCTGATATATGACAACTATTATAGACGACGCGTGCAACTTATTATATAAGAAAATCTATCAAGGGTTTGACTTATATATATCTAAGTTTAAGCCGAAAAGAGCACGTAATAGTTATCCTGTCTACTTCAATAACACTATAATTTCTAGAATAGATCAAAAAATTAAATTACGTTCAGCTTACCGCGCCTCTAAATCTGTTGCGGATAAAGAGAAATTCAACCATATTAGAAGTAAATTGAAACTGCTAATAAAACAAGCAAAAAAGAGCTATATCACTAAAGTTGAAGAAAAATTAAATTTAGAGCCATCTAAATTTTGGTCGTACATAAATTCCATAAAAGGAACTACGAGAATTCCTGGAACTGTTAGTTACCTAGGCACCAAATACACGGATGGAACTGATATAGTCAACTGTTTCGCTAATTTCTTTAATTCAGTACATACCACAGGAAAACAAGATACTCCATCGAAACATCACAATCACTTAGGGGATTTCAGTGTCTCGGAAAAGCTAGTTCTCTCTCACCTTAAGAAACTTAAAACGAAAATTACAACGGGTTTGGACCAAATTTCATCATTTGTCGTGAAGTATTGTGTTAGTGTGTTTGCGTCTCCAATGGTGCATATTTTTAATCTAATACTGAAGTACGCTAAATTTCTAGACGTTTGGAAAAAAGATAGAGTATGTCCAATTTTTAAAAGTGGTGAGAAAAATCAAGCAGCCAACTATAGACCGATCGCAATTGTCAATAATTGTCAAAAGCGTTTGAAACACTTCTAACTGAATATATTAATAACTTAGTGCGCATTAATGTAGTCCCCGAACAGCATGGTTTTCTTCCTCGCAGGTCAACAACTACTAATTTATTTAATTTTACGCAATGTGTCTCATCGGCCCTAGATGATACTGATACTGTATCACACCAGACTCTCATTGACATTAACTCAAACATTATCAGTGTAATTTACTCATACTTAACTAATAGGCAGCATTTTGTACATTATGAGGGTTGCGTATCTAAGCCTTATACTCCCACCAGTAAATACCTCAGGGGTCCAGCTTAGGTCCCCTGCTGTTCTTACTATTTATAAACGACCTGACACAAAATTTTAGTTCATCAACCAATAGAAATGATTGTATGAACCTACAGAAGGACCTGGATGAATTATGCGGATGGTATAATGCTAATGAACATAAATAAGTGTTCTATAATAACTTTCTCCAGAAAGTCAACTATTGTTGTTTTTGATTATATGCTCCAGGAACATGTGCTGAACAGAATAAGTTATATGAAGGACCTTGGTGTGACTTTTGATGAAAAACTTACATTCAACCGACATATATGTCAAATTACAAACGAATGTTATCGTCTCCTAGGCTTCATCATAAGAAATAGTAAAGATTTCAATAATATTTCAACCACAATAAAACTGTTTCAAGCATTTATAATAAGTAAAATAGATTATTGCGCAATAATTTGGTCACCTGCATATAATAAATTCATAAATCGCCTGGAAAATATACAAAAGAGGCTTGTGAAATATTTATTCTTTTCCACACATGGCATTTATCCAGGAAGGAGCAGCTACGGTAATCTTCTGCAACTTTATAACCTCAACACTCTTCATAATAGGCAACAAATATGTTCACTCATATATTTATACAAGTTATTGCATAACCACATCGATGATATCTCCACTACTAATTTGCTTGAATTTAACATACCAAGATCATCGATGAGAAATTGTAGGATATTTGGATACGCGTTACCGAACACACGCGATTACACCAATTCTCCCCTTGTAAAAATGCTTAAATTTTGTAATGAATCAAGCATTACTTGCGATATATTCGGGCAAAGTTTTATTCACTTTAAAAAATCAATATGTAATATTTTGGCATCGAATTAGCTATAGTTTTTTCTTTGTTTTTTTTTGTAAACAATTTTTACGTTTTTCTTAATTTAATTTTTTGTTTATTTTTTAATTTTAGTATTAAGTATAACTTTAAGATTCTTTGTATGTAAGATATTGCTCTAGACTACTGGGTTTTAGAAGCCTCCCCATCAGAAAAGTTATTTCCTTTTCTTTCATTAAAAAAGTTAAACTTCTTTGAAAAGTGAAATGTTTTCCTTTAAAAAGAGGTTCTGCTTTTTATGAATTATTTATTTATTTAGATTCTTTCCTAAAAAGTAAAAATTGAATTCGTTTATAAAAATCTAATAAAAAACTTCTTAGAAACCTCTTAAAAAATGTCCTTTTTCACTTTTTTTTTTATAAAAAAGTAATAGAAAACTTTTTGTCTCATTTAAAATATATCCGAGTCATAAAGAAAAATAATAAAAAAGTGAATCTAGAACTAGTGTCGTATTTTCTGTAGATTTTTCAGTTTTAAAATATTCAAAATTTTCTTTGTTTTCATTTCCTTTATAAAAAATAATAATAAAATATCTTAGTGGACTGTCAAAATCTCTTTTATCGTTCATTAGAAAAATACAAATCATTCCTTTATAAAAAAAAACAAATAATAAAAATTTTCTATTTTTGTTTTCTTCAAAAAACATTTACTTTATAAAATAAATAATGAAAATGGCGGCGAACGGTGTTAACGCAAAAGCAACTGCTCCGAACAATAAGTGTAAATGGTGCCGCAATAAATCGCAAAGTGTATGTAATTTGTAATATGCAATTTAAAATTTAAAATATATAAAAACTGTGAAAAATCAATAAAATTTTGTACAGGCAGCGAGGAAACCCGCGATAACACCAATGGCACACAGTGGTTCAGAACGCGAAAAACGCTATCAAAAATCAGATTTCAACTTCTTCGTCCAAAGTTAAAATTGCAGCAATTTAATCTTGAATAGTTGCTCTATTTGATGATGTTGATAATATTCATCTTATTTACATAAGTTTTCCTATATTTGCTTTCAAAATTCAGTAAAATCTGAGACGTTTCTGCGTATAGAAATTAGGGTGTAATTAAAAAAGCTGTACCAAAAGCAAATGCGCTTATTTATTGATGTCATTATAAAATTGTTATACATTGCAAGTATTTTATTAAGTCACATTATTTATTATTGGATAATGTTTACCTTGTACAAGAAAGTTAATTGCTTGTAACAGGTAATCGGATTTTAAAAATTTGCTTTAACTAGAGGCGTTTATTTCTACACAACCCTAAACGATAACTTATTTATGCTTAAATTAGCTATTTGGTTTTGTAAATTCAAGAAAGTTAGTTGCCAATATTTGCCTATTCAGAACGTATAAAAGAAAATCCCTCTTGGTACCCGATCAATTGAAACTCAACTTTAAGTCGAATCTATATGCAGATTATTCTGTGCGCTATTTTCTAAATTTGTGATGTTGTAAAATATTGTCCTTTTGTTGCAGTAGTTTTTTTGACAAGTTGTAACATAACGGCAGCGAAGAAAAAATTTTATTGGTATTACACGAAAGTCGTTATGAATAATGATGATAAATCGCCTGAAAGTAATAAACGAGCAATATATCGGTTTATACTTGACACATACGGGCTTGCTAAAGAAGATAAATCAATAAATAAATTTGTATTGGCTTGAACACATGTTTTTTCTAAGATATTTTGAATATTGGAAATCGTCTAATAGAACATCAAGTGTTTTTATGAAAAAGCATAATGTTTGGCTACAAGAAGAAATTATTTTTCCTGAATCCGTTTACTGTTTTCGGCCATCAACTTCGGGTATTTGAGGTCACCCTTCAAAGAGTTTTTCCGAAAGTTAAAAAACGGTTATAAATAGGCGTAAAACCTCAGAAAAAGTACTTCCGTAGAAGAATTTGTGCGCGCTACTGCAATGAAAGTACGAGAGTAGTGGAATATGAGTGCTGTTAATTTGATAATTGAACGTACTTTTAACTACACCAAGTAGAGGGAAACGTATAATGGAAAAAATAACAATATATGCATATTAGAGCAAAAGCTTTAAAACGTGGTTGCGAATTATATCCAAGTTACCACGCTATTCTACAAGCAAAAAAGACTAAATTTTTTATTTTGGACAAAAATTTCTACAATATAATTTGAGGATGTTTTGAAGGTTTTTTTTATTAACCCAGTACATAGTACTAAACATGTCAAAGTCAATGCATTAAGGGGTGCTTTTGACAAACAAATACTTTGAATTTGCAAACTAAACTGTATAATTTGTATAAAAAATATTCTTCGTACTTGTATTAAGTGATAACAATTTTTCGCATTTAAGTGTTGTATTTCTGGGTAAGTTTGACAAATACGGGTTTTTAATGAACCCAAAAATATAAACTTACTCATCTTTTAATGTAAAATTTGTTAAAACTAAAGAATAAACAATTTCGATCGCGTTTTTTGTGTTCTGAACCACTATGATGGCAGGAGTAATGAAAAAGAAGAAGTAGACGATAAATTTGACAGTGGCGCGGCTTTGGTACAAACAACATTGGAAACTTAGGTAAAATACCTTAAATATATTTTAAAATCTAAAATAAATTTATCAGTCAATTAATAAGTAATAATACATTTTTACAACAACAAATACAAGTTGTGAATACAATGTTAACGGCGCAGAGTGGCACTATAATTTTATTAAATACTCCAAAAGATGGAAATATAAATAATTATAATTATGAAGGACGCCTGACAATTAAACATATAACCACATCTTCAACCCCGATGACAATGAGAAAATTACAAAATAATCAAAAGTGTAAAAGCGGCAACAACCCACACACGGACAGTCAGCAATATAACGATATAACGAATTCAGAAAAAAATATGAAACGAGTCGACGACCCAATACAATATGGCCTGAAGGAATAGAAGTTAGTCGCATTTTCCTTTCGAAATCAGAAGTTTAAAAAAAGAGAAGGAAACAGACGCTTCAATATTAAATACAGCTAAGCAATATTGGATAATTTAATATATTAGATGAATTAGAAATTATAACAGAAATATACTTACCTAATAAGATGGGTCAATAAAGCAATATTTTGGCCATTGCTGGCGTATTTATCTCCATTTTATATGAAGCTATTTTTATGACATTTGATTGTCATATTCATGACATTAAAGGATAAATACATTGATAAAAAGTCTAACATATATACAAACAAAATGGTTAAATTACATAAGTACATTGTTGTTTGTGGAGATTTTAAGGTAAATCTGTTATGAAATACGCCAAATAAAAAACTTTTAGTGGATGTAATGATGTCATTTAATCCTATTAACAAGTTAGAAGAGTCAACGGGAATTCAGTAATCAGCAAAAGGCATAAACGAAAGGTAAATTGACAAATTTTCTTAAGGACAAATTCATATGCGAAAATATACACAATAATCTATCTGACCATTTCGCACAATTCACTTCCATAAAAATTGGAGAACCTTGCCAAAGAGTAAAAATCATAAGAATACTAAAGTGATTTTAGTTTTTAATAGATAGAAAAATGCGTGTTCAAATCTAAAACAATCGTTCCCAGATATATAATATAACAAAAAGTGTGGTGCAAGATTGGGCCCTTTAATATGTTTGTTGTTTATTAATGATTTATGTCAGTTTGTTTCTGTTGGTTGTGTAATTAACTTTGCAGGCGACGCTATAGCCTTAATATCAGAAAATATAGGAAGAGAGCTTTTGATAAAATAGAAATTGCCAGCAATGAAATAGCAAGTTGTTGTTATTAAATTATAGCAAAATCGTAAAAAGAGTATTTTATAATAGAAAACAGAAAACTAAGTTCGTACATAGTATAGCAAAACAGGCTCCTGTTAGGAATTAATATCGACGACCTTTTAACATGGACTAAACAGACCAATAACATCGAAATTAAATAGCGCCTATTACGTTTTACTTAAACTAAAGAATATCCTGACATTATCGTTATTAATAAACATCTATTATGCACTAGCATATCCCTATTTGTCATATAATATACTAGTATGGCAGAGAGCAATTATATCGAAAGTTGTTGTGGCTCAAAAACTAATAATAAAATTAATATTCGATTTAAATAATCGTGAGTCATGTCGCGACACCCTTAAAAGACATAAAATACTCTTCCTCGTTTTTATATTTGTATACAAGTGTGTAATATTCACATTTCGTAATGATATAAATTATCAGTACAGTAGTACACGCAATACCAATAAAATTAGAATACCAATACATAATACAATGGTTTACGAAAACGGTGTTTTTTATTCTTGCCTTGTAGTGTATAATAAATTACCATATGAAATAAAAAGCAGCCCCACATTGAACATATTCATACGAAAACTGAAACAATTTATAACTGATGGTTGATATTATTTATTTGACAAATTTTTACAAATTGACTTCTATATATTTTAATATTTGAAACAACTTCATTATGTCAGTAATATTTTATATTTAGGTTTATATTATTCTGTAAAATATTTAAGTATAAACGTAAATTGAAGTATACATCTACTAATAATGTAAATATTAATGTTCAATGTACATTAATATTTACATTAGCCGGGTAGACAAGTAAATAAATGTAATTTGATCCAATTTGAATATCCTTTATAAAATAAAACCGTAAAATTTCTCTTTGCATGATTAAAAAAACAATAATTTCCTTTATAAAATGGAATAATTAAAAAATAATAAAATAAGAGTATTCAAGTTAGCCTCCGTCGCCTTTCCTTATTACCTGACATTAATAAATATAAATAGCCGAAAATTTGTAAATATTATACTTATCTCCTTGAGAATGACATAAAACATGACAATAATAAAAACACTGAAACAAAATTAAGTGATTTACTCCACAAACTAATTATTAGAAAAATGTTTTACTGCTGGTTAATAAAAAAAATCATTCATCAAGGTGACTTGAGCTATATTTTGTTCATATGCAGTTTGTATAGTCTTTCAAGAACTACATTTATGAAAAACCTGTTTACATTAAATATTACGCGCCCTATAAATACTGTGCACTTCTTATCTATTAATAATTTAAAAATTATTGACAACATTGTTAGGTTCTTTAAAAATTCGAACCTTAAAATATATCTCATATCCTCCCTTTGTAGCATTCCTTTTTTGTAACTCATTAATTTCCGTGGTAGAGTTTTGTGTTGTTATTTTATAATCGTTACGAAACACCCCTTAACGTGAAGGAATGTATCCTTGTCTCTCCTAACCACCCTGAGCTGGCCATATGAACTTGCCTTCTAGCAAAAAAAAATTAATTCAACTTATCTCTTTTTTACTTTATTTAGGAAATTTCTAAGAATTTTTTTATTTTTAAAATAAATAAGTAAAAAGTTGAACTTTTTTAATCTTATTTAACATCTTAAAAATCATTTATTTTATAAAATATAATCAAAATTTTAAACTTCTTAAAAAAGGTGTCAAATTTTCTAATGTTTTCTTATTTCAAAATATTTAAAATCATAGCCTTTATAAAATAAAAAATTGAAATTTTTAACCTCATTTGAATAAATCTTAAATACTATTTTATTCTTAAAAAATTTATCATAAAATTTTAACAAAGAGAGCTGCATTTTTTCATAGACGAATCATTTTTCAATAACCAATATTGTAAAAGTAATCCTTTATAAAATTCAGCTTTTAACAATTTTCTGAAGATATGATCAAAACTTAATTGTAAAGACAATAAAAACACGACAAATATGGCATCTGTTAGTAAAGTTAGTATTAGGAGTCCTCGGATAATTATGTGTAGTTTATGTAATGTACAATTGTAGAAATACATGACGTGAAGCAACTATGATCAGGACTACCATCCGAGTTGTGACGTAAAAATAAGTGGTACCTATGTTAACCCTAATAAACATATATTTTATTGCAAATCTGTCGATGAAGAGGCGACCCTAAATACTTCCACCATGACTGAGCCAGCTGACTGCTGTTGTAAACGCAACAATGATGAAATTTTAAAATTAAAAAAGGACGGAGCTGCAAGAAAGGTTAGCAAAATTAAACGAAATAGAGCTTGAAAGATCCATAATGATTGAAGATATAATTGAAGAAGATTTTATGGATGGTGAAGAAGACACAGACACAGCAGAGCATAATCTTGTGCAGATAAAGAATAATAAAAGAAAAAAACTGTAAATATAGATCCACAGTTATCTAAGCAAAATCTATTTTCGAATACCACTAGTATCCAGTCCAGAAATAAGGATCCGGCAGCTGCTACGTCAAGAAATTATGTCTGCTATCACAGTGACTTTAATATTTATAGCCAATTTGAAAATAATACTAGTGAAAATGATTTTCGTTAAATTTTATTAAAGACTCTTTATGTAAACAAGATAAAAGGCAATAAATATCATTCCAGTTTCAAAATTGATGTTCCCTAAAAATAAGCTATTTTAAATGAAAATTTTTGGTGGGAATATATAACAGTGCAGGTACTTCTATCCAACAAACAACGAAAATGGAAACAAAGCACTGGAAAAAAACCCTCAAAAAACAACATTAAAGACTGTATCACCTTAAATTTATTTCATTTAAATGTTAGATCTATTTTTCACAAATTAAATATTTTAGATGCACTGTGAAATAGTGAGGACTCTAATATTTTATGTTTTACAGAATCTTGGGTACAAGAACCTTAACTTCTCTTGTGGGAAAAACTCGCTCATTGAAATTTATAAGTAGTCTGACAATTGATAATGTTATTGAATGTTGTGGTATCTCCCTGGGTAAGAAGACTTGCATAAGTACTATATTCAGGCCTCCTAATAACCCGAACCATATTATATTATTAGTGAACTATTTTTTAATCAATTTAATAAACTTTTGGATATTATTGATAACAAGTTTGAAACAATTATTATCTGCGGTGACATGAATATAAATCATTTAAGTAAAAGTAATGACCTTGATTGAGCAATTAAGTATACTGACAATACAGGTTTGTCCGATCATTTTGCACAGACCGGTTTGAAATTAATCTACAAGCCTCAAACGAACTCTCTTACTTCGGATTTATTTGGAGAAGAACAATTAGCATAAATAATTTTAGACAACATTTCATAAAACACAGTGTGTTTATTAATAGGTAGAAGATAATGATATTAATTTTGTATTTAAATATTTTTATGATCAATTCAGATGGAATTTTTATGTAGTTTTTCCAAATAAAAAAGTAATTTTGTAAGACAAAAACTTACCTTCTCAGCCGAAACAAAAAATTTGTATAATGAAATAAAAACCCTTAACTTATTGTAAAAGTAACTTAAAGTAAAGAACTAATATCATTACTGAAAAATAAGAAAAAAAAATTGAGTACATTAATCAAAGCATAAAAAAAACAACATGCTGCTGAGTACATAAATAATTCCAGTAATAAGGTCAATGCACTTTGGAAGAACAATGCAAGCTAGAATCAGATAAGAGTAATTATGAAATCGGGAATGATTTTACGGTGTTTTTTTGAAAAATCTGTCACCGATTTAACACACCCTATTATATATAATAACATTACTACAAACGATTGTCTTCGAGATTCATTTTGTGTTATCACAGTAACTGAAAGTGAAATAATATCAACAATACATAACTCTAACTTTACGAGTCTTGACGAGATCCTAGTCAAATTACTCAAAACATGCTTAGTTAGCATTGCTCCTTTTTAAGAAATATATTAAACATTTAATAATAAAATATATGTCCTTTACGTTGTCAATCATTTTTAGTTCATTTTACAGAAAGAAATACATTCAAACTAGTGTTGCTTTGATAACCTTGCTATTTTGTAACACGCAAATTACTTTTGTATTATTCAATGTCTGTCGAAGTATTAGCTAGAGAAGTAGTTGTTTCAAAAGTGATTTGTTCTTGTAGTTTTAATAAGACTCATTTGTTGTAGATTTTACGAAAATATTTTTGTGTTTTTTCTATTTATATTAAACATTTCTGTTACACAAGGAAATTCGGAATTCGCCTGCATAAATGTAGTACATTATTTTTTGGGGGAACACTGCAACATGTATTCAACAATAAATGTGAATACCTCTCAACTGTGTTGTTTTATTTCAAGTTAATATAATAATTAAGAATAACCATAATTACGTATCAAATGTGTTTGACATATTCCTCTTAGGCCACAGGCCCTTCTTTTCTTTAGAAATGCAAAAACAAATTAAAAATAAAATTTAGAAAAATTCACTGTAGACCTACTATTGACGTAAGCCTTTTCTACTTTCATTTCCAATTACATTTAATCGATTTACTTTGTTAAAAGTTAATATAATAATATAGATGATAAATTTATTCGATTTACTAATATTATTGGAAGCTGTGTGATTCCAACTTTTCCGAGCAAAATAATAAGGTTTAAGAGGTAAGAAAAAGTACGTTAATTTTTTAGTTGAATTTTATATAATTTCTTATAAAATCTAAACGATAGGAAATCATAAAAGCTAGGAAAAATGCTAACTATAAACATCTTAAAAGTAACTCCTCTTCATAATCAGCATGAAAAATAATTAAAGAGGAAAATCCATGCTTGATTAAAAATAAAGATTCTATTGAATGTGATTCATTTAACTAATTTTTCACTAAAATTGCATTAGAAATTTTTGACGTATTATTACATACCAAAATCAATCTAATATACTATTAATAAAACACGTTATATTTATATAATAAACAACATAATTCTGATTCCGCTGACAGATTTAATCAACGAATATATTCCATGTAATATTTCCCGAACTGTCTGAAAATATCCAAAGTTATTCCAATTATAAAAGGAGAGATAAGTGATATGGAAAAATTATTATAATTATTATATATATATATGTTACTACTCAAAATTTTGTACATATTTACATTAAAATGATAAATAATGAATGATCTGTTAATGTATTAATCTGTCAAAAGGCATATGACGTCTGTCGTTAGTGAGTAGATGCATGAAATGATGAAATGAAATCAAACATGGTAGAATGTGGGTTTTTAAATTTAGGGATTATGTTTGGGTTTCTAGAAAGATAGTATAGGGATAGTATGTGAAAGTTAAAAAGATTTTTGGCGAATTTTTCTGATAGGAATCGAAGACGTTCTAGGATGGGGATAACTAAAGTAGTATCATAGAGGAACTGATCGGAGGGATTGTGTAGATGATTAATATTACTGGAGGTTGGATTGCTGGGGTTGGGATAGAGGTCACAACCATAGTCAAGTAGTAGGCGGCAGATCATCTTGTAAATTTTTACGGCGGTTCTGGTATTAATACCATTATTTTTGTAAGTTAAACTTCTAAAGCATTTTGCTCTAAAAGTAATTTTGCTTTTTGTTATGGCTGTATGTTTTTTAAAATTAATTTTTTGATCTATGGTTATGCCCAAGTACTTAATGGAAACTGAGGGAGGGATCGAAGTTTGGGAAATATGGACTTTGTGAGGTGAATTATTGCTGCAGTGATAAGGGATTAGGAGCGTGAGTTGTGGGGATTGATTTTAATGCGCCATTTTGCAAACCATCGTTAAAGGGAGTCAATAAGCTCTTGGAGGAATTGGAGGGCTTTTGGTAGTGTAGGAGCATGTGTGAACTTGTTCGGGAGTAAATGGAGAGGAGAATGAATTATGGATTTTGACTTTTAGGGATCTGTTAGAGAGGAATTGTTTAATAATGAAAATGATATGAGGAGGGATATTTAGGAGGTGGCACTTGTATAGTAAGCCTTGATGCCAGAGTCAAAAGCTTTCTGGACATCCAAAAAATAAAGCTGCTGAGGCTTTGCCTTCGAGGTGGGATGTTTGAAAAATTGATACTAGGATAGTGAGTGGCAGGGAAGTTGATCTGTGGGGAAGAAAATCAAATTGATATTTGGGGATTTGATTGGAAATTAGAGAGAGGATTTTGTTTTTGAGAAGGGACTGGTAGATCTTGCCAATAACAGGTAGAAGGGTAATAGGGCGGTAGCTGGATAATAAGGTAGAGGTTTGGTCGCGTTTGGGGATACAGATTAGAATTCCTATTTTCCAAACGTTCGGGAAATATTGATTTTTATATAGAAAATTGATGTTGTTAAGGATGTAGTCGTGGGTGTGGAATGGATAGGATTTTAGGATGAGTCTGTGTATGTGGTCATGTCCAGTCGCTTTATTTTTCCCTTTCTTTAAAATATTAAAGTACTCGTCGTGTGTAAAATGTCAGTCGGTTCTGAACAGTTATTTTCTTCAAAATAACTTTAAAAATTTTGATATTCTTATAAGAAGGCAAAAGATTTCATATTTAGGAAACAAAAAGATATCATCTAATATGCAATTTGGGTTTAGGATGAATTTCAATACCACTGTTACTTAATTGGCCGAGGAAGTGTCTGATGGTTGGGATAGGGGAAACTTTATTGGAACGCAATTATGTGACCTATCAAAGGCATTTGACTACGTTTCCCATAATTTATTAATTGAGAAGTTCAAATTGTATAATTTTTCTGCGGAAAATATAGCTCTTTTCAGTAGTTACTTAAAAAGAACAGAAAACAACAGATATATGCTAATAACAAATTATCCAACATCGCACATATAAGATACGGCGACCCTCATGGATTTGTCCTAGGGCCCGTATTGTTTCTGTTATACGTAAATGATGATGTACTTGATGCAATCGTTGATACAAAGATTATATTGTTCGCAGATGATACAACTTTAATCAATAATCATTTAAATCTGGGAGTACTCAATGAAATGATGCGGAAATCACATTCAAAGGCAGATACTTTGTTCAGTTAACTTTTAACAGAAATAAAACAGAAAAAATAGTCTCTACTCTAAAGCATAATCAGAACATTAATAATCCTACAAATAGCAAGCTTCTAGGTATACTAATCTAACCAAGCCTATCATGGGAAAGCCACATAAAGAAGCCGATTAGCAAAATCGATATATGCTATTTGGAATTTGATGGTATAGGTAAAATTTATAAAGGGAGACAATAAAAAATAATTAACAATTTATAAAGACAGTTAAAATCTCAGTAAAATAATGACGAACGAATTTTTTTTTTTTAATATTAAGTATAATTCAAATTCTTAAAAAAGCTTAAAAAACTTAATTTCTGAAAGAAATTAAAATGCAATACAATACAATAGATTTATTATGTGCTTGCTATACATACATTGTACAGATATATTCGGCAAAACAAAATTATACAATTGCTCCAAATGATAAGTAATAACAATAATAACATTTTTATTTGTTTACATAAGGATAGGTGTATTTATTTTGCTCGCAGTGACAAAACAAATTCTTGCACCCATAAACACTTTAAAATTAGCAGTGCCTTAAGGTTCTTATTAATTCAATTTGATTGTTTTAAGTCTTCTGGAATCATATATTATTATTATATATTAGACTGCCTGTATGTATCGGATATCTTCTGTATAACTCCAGGGAAAATTTGTTGACTTAGATGTGAAAGGTGTATCGTTTGTCATGATTGTTCATTTTTTCTTTTAACATTTTTCACTTTGACAACAATTTTCCTACGATTTAGATATGATTTGAGCCAGATGTTTATAGGCCTCCAAATTCCTAATGCACTTAACTTATTCAAAATTAAAGGCTATCAAATGCTCTAGATAGGTCAAAGAACGCACCAATAACTTTAAGTTTTTTATCAATCATATCATAAATATGTTGAACAAAATTCTGTGGATCTGTTAATTTGATTAAAAAGCTACAACATTTTGGCACACAATTTTTTCTATGTTTTTGGAAAAATTGCTTAGAAGAGACATACAAGTAGGTTTGTAATTATCAAGATGTGCTGGATCTCCTTTTTTTAGTATTAGCATTATTATTATTATTAATTATTTTGGTAAGGGCATGTGTTAATTCAGTGCTGCATTTTATAATTTTATAAACATAACTGGAACGCCATCATGGCCGGTGGTGTGTTTATTTTTTAATTTATACAATATTTTGATAATAACATCAAATTTGGGGACAGGCTAAAAAAACATTGATGCAGTATTTGTACAATCAGTTCGATCCGCTGTACAGGTAGTAGATAATTTTCTATTGAAGTTGATATTTTTTATTTTGTTAATATTTGCTGAGAAATGTTCTTCAAATTGATTCGATATTTCTTTTGCATCCGTGATTTCTGAGTCGTTAACTATAATTTTATCGAGTTTATTGGTTTTGTTTTGTGAATGTTCTGTTTGATTATTTACAATATTTAATATAGTTAATATTTGAAGATTTGATTATCAAATTAAAGTAATATTGTTTTTTTTTGGCTTTGATAATATCCTTGCGGTAGTTTTTTTTCAAAGTTTTATATTCGAGATTTATGAGCTCTGAGATAATATTTTTACTTAGCGGATTTAAATCTCGAAATTTATTCTCTTGATATCTTAATTCAGGGGTATACCATGAAATTTGTTTTTTCTAGATGATTTTTTAATTTTATTTATTTTTATTTTTATTTATTTAAATCTTTGGTCTTCTTTCTTAATAAAATACAAAAAATACAGAAAAAAGAAAACAAATTACAAAAAACATACGTAAAATTTTGTTCGAAAGAAGCACGGGCGGAGTTCATAATAAATTATGTTCTTCCACTCAAACCCCATTGTCACCATGATATTGGAAGGTCAGCGATCTTCATCCACAACTGGTTGCTTTTATTTTGTCCTTAATTTGGCTTTTGATGGGAAAACTTTTTTTCGAAACATGTAGAGAAATACTCCCAAAACTGTTCGTACATATCATTGATATTGGAATAATCTTTGGTTAGGAAATTAGGTAAAGTTTTTCAAAGTTGGTGCTTAAATATATTTATATTATTATATAAAAAACATCTAATTTTATAATGTTCACCTAGTGGCTTATTCATTATTGCAGTCAGGATATTTTTGCAAGTAAAAATTTGTGATATGTGTTCAACAATATTTATGGAGGTTTTTTCTTTAATTGTTGTTAATATATAATCGATAACTTTCACTGACGTGAGAACCACGTGTAGATAGATATTCTGGTAGACTCTTTATCTAAATCATAGGAAAATAGATCAAATAATATAAATATGTTATAAATTGTTGATTATTAATATTAAAGTCGCCGCTAACAAATATGCAAGAATATTTCTGTGTCACTAGGCTCAATAATTTAATTAGTTCGCTTATAAAAATTTCGTAGTTGCTTATAATGATAATATCATTATTATTGCAATTAAAAATAGTAACGGGCGATTTAAAATTCATCTCAATTGACGGTGTTGGTAATTGTTTCCATTTAACAGATTTTTTGGCAAATATTGCTGTTCCAGAATGGATGTGGCTTTTCGTCAAAAGATTGAAGTTTTAATATATCTATACATGTTGCAATTATCAAGTTGCATTTCAGACATCTAATATTCACTTACACATATTACTTCAATAGCTTCTAATTTACCGAAAATTGTTGTCTAGGTGTGCAAGAAAATCCCTGATGTAAGCTAACTCGCGGATGGGGAGGTTCGACTTATTTAAGGCGCCAAGTAATTTTTATTTATTTCCCCTCAAGACATTGACGTACTGGGAAAATTACTAAACCCGGTTGAATGGTAAATAAAAAGTATAAAATTTAATTCAGCAGAAGTGCAGGACCGATAATAATGCGTAACCGATCTTGTGTATATCGATATCCCATGTTTTGTTATCTAACTCGTCAACAAACGATCTGATGGTGGTACCAATGTGACGGTTATACTTCTCTACGAAATTTACCTGGGGGTGATACCGAGCGTTAAACCATATCTTTGAGCCGTATCGTTGAGCAAGTGAGTTCATTTCTCTCGTGGCGAAAATAATTTGAGGAGCTCCAAACACTAACAATACTTAATTTTACAAAAACTCTACGCAACGGTTTAAGTAACGTTAACTTAGTAAACCAATCAGTTACCACCAAAAGATAGGAGTTTCCTTTATTAGATCAGGGGAGGGGACCGAAAATATCGCATGCAATTAATTGCCAAGGGTATGAAATATCTTTGGGTCTGCCCATTTCTCCGAGGCATCCACTCGTGGGCTCCTTCTAGGCACCGCAAACTTGACAAAATCGAATGTACTTTTTGACATCCATTCGAAGGCCAGTAGTACAGATCACGGATACGATGTAGGGTCTTGTATACTCCGAAGTGATCAGCTGTAGGTGCATCGTGACAAGACCTTAAAATATCGGTCCGCAACGCCTGGGGAACAACTAATTTCCAGGCAGAATAATTCGTAGCAAGGGCGTCTTTCCTTTGAACTCGATTAAAAAGACGTTCATCAATAATAGACCATACAGGATACCTGTCAGGTCATTTCCGAACAGCATCAAAAATGTTTAAATACCAACTATCCAAATCTATCAATCCGCTCTCTCAGTAAAGGATTTGGTGCCCAACGTGGGGCCTATGATTTAGACAAAAAACCCTTGTTTTAATTTAATTACAATTTAATATTGCACTTCTCAAAGCAAAAACCATGCTAAACGTCGGTTTCGTTGACGGTCCGATGAAGCTGCTGTCTAAAATATTTTTCTTGGAAAGTAGTATCGTTTAACAGCTGTTCCCTGAGGACCATAGACTTAATCTATTTCTTAATTGGAAATTATACCTTAAATGATATTTTTGAATTGTCCTTTCGAAGTTCTTCGCAGTCGAAGTTTATATCAAGTGCAGTATGTTGCAACTGCTTTATTAGGTTTTCAGGTGTCGCTTCTGGATGCACATGTAAATATCCTTTTTATGAATGGACTTTACAAAATTTGTGCTCTTGGTTGTGCCTATAATCGGTTTAACATATTATTGTGGATTTCTAGTATTTTTAAAAATAGTTGATTTATTTTCGATGCGTACATTTGACGATTTTATTTCCATTTTAAATGGAATATTAGTAAGAAACAGTTGAAATTTTAAATTATCGAAAAAACACCATAACAATTAAATACCAAACTAGAAAGCATTAAAAAAATAAAAAGTAATTGGCACTTTTAATTCAGTTGATATCAAAGTCTGAAATGAAATGTCTGAATCATAAAAAATAGTTAAAAAATTGATAACACAAATATAATTTAATACAGAATAAAATATAATTCAAACAGCTAAATTTGAAAATGTAATGATTCTAAAATCTATTAAAAAAGTTGACAAACTAAGTAAAACACTTGAATGTTACTGCTCCAAAAAACAATACATAATGTAATTAACACTATTAATTAGTGATATTGATTCCTTTAGTTTGGATAATAATTTATTTAAATCAATCAACGTTGAGAATAATTAATCTATTTTTTGGGAGTTAAATCTTCATTTATTTGAATAGATAGAGGCAATTGGTTGAGGCTAATCGCCTTCTTTCAGCGATGCAAAACCAACGATGTATTGTATAATATTTAACAATTTTCTAAAACCAGTTTTTTCTGGTAGATATTTCCGTTGAACAATTTTTAACAGTTTTATTTATACAACAAGAAAATCATGCAATTTTAAGAGATTTATATAAATGTATAATTTGACCAAAAATTTCCTAGTACAGGCTGAAAGATACAATTATATTAACAAACAATAAAAATTTTGCCACAAATTTCTAAGTATATAAGCTATTTTTTAAATGTTTTATTTGGACAGATAGAGTAAATATAAATCTTATTACGATAATTATAACAAGTACAATAATCAACAAAAAATACATCATAACCAGTACATCAGAAGCGTTATTTAAAGCCAATTTGTAAAAGTGTAAAGTGAACCATGTTTAAAGTACGAGCTTAGATTGTTCGGCCGGTCCGGATCTGGATGTAATCCGGGATTAGCCGGGACCGGGCGGCGGTGGCGGGGCGATGGGGCTGTTTATTCGGGATAAAACGGGAGCAGAGCAAGAGAGTGATCGTCGCCTTGATGGAAGCCAAGTTTATTGTCCTTTGTCTCCGTCCAGTACCCGGCATTTATTTTCTTTGAATCGAAAGAAAATCGCCCCGGTTTCGCGGATTTTTCACCCATCCACCCTCGGCGTAACCGTGATTTACTTTTATGGGGCATCAAGTGCCCTTTGTTTTAGTATCTCGCGCCGAATTTATATCGCGCCTTGCGTAATATTTTCAGGCCTGGAAGATCGCCGCACGACTTAACTGGTAATATTAACGTAATATGTGATTTAAAGTCAAGTTAAAGATATGAAAAATTATAGTAGTATTATAGAGTTTACTTTTCATAGGGGCTAGATAAAATAGGTAAATATATAACTTGATTAAAATACTTAAAAAGGTAAAATATTAAAGGAAATTATACAAATTGCAAAATGCTACAATTTTTAAAACAAAATCAAATCAATATGTATTTATTAAAATTCATTAAAATGTATTAAACATGTAAGAATACGTGAAAATGTTTATAATAGTTTGGCACATTTTCACTTAGTTTATTAATCGCAATTAACACTATTTAATAATAGAAGCTTGTTTCTGTTTAAAAAAAATAATCATTAGTAGTTTTCTTCAATAATTTTCTATCTGACTTGTTGAAACATTAAAAAAATCAATTCTTTACCTATTAATCATTACATTTTTAGTTTCCCTATATAGTATATATAGTTAGTTTCCCTATATAGTATATATAGGGGGACTATTGTTTTCGTGATTTTTTTTTCAAATTTTTTTTTTGCGGAAATATCCGTTTTGAGGCCCCCGGAACCCAAAAAACAAATTTCTGGAAAAAAAAATTTTGTGCTGTGTGTATGTGTGTGTGTGTGTGTCTGTCGGTGGGTGCTGTATCTCAAAAGCGAAACATCCTATTGAGATGAAACTCTAAACTTAAGGTTTTATCGTTAAAAACTGGAACTGAAAAGCTTTTGGTAAACATTCATAAACCGGAAGTGGGTGTTTACTCGAGGCGTTTTTTGTTTTTTTGGTCATATTTTTCTAAATATGAAATATTTTTAAAAACGGTTCAAACAAAAGTTAAAGAGAATAATAAACTGAACAAATTTTATTTGAACATATTTTTCATAAAATTATTAACTTTCGAGAAAAAAAATAAAAATTGAATATTTTGATATTTTTTGAAAATTACTAATAAACTATTGGAGTTACGTAAAAGTTACATAAAAAGTAATTGTAGATAATTTAAAATTGAATAAATTATTAAGAATAACTTTTTTGCGTAAACCCCATAGTTTTCGAGAAAAATATAGGGAAACTACTATGATGGCCACATCACCATTTTAATATTTACACTTTATTCTTATTGCATGAAATTAAGTAATAAAATATTTCTCTTTTGAAACATCTGCATATTATAGAAAAAAATAGACTAATACAGGAGCAATATAAGAAAAGAAAATTTGAAAGTCTAAATGGACTTATCCGTACTGCCTTCACTAAGAGACATGTGTCGCCCCTAATGCAGGGAAACTTTTTCAAAACTTCCCCATTGCAAAAGTATAGGTATCGTGCCGGCAAACTTTGAGCAGCGGTTTTGGGCTCAACTTGCAACATCGGATCCCCCTAAATTTTCATTAAAGTTTACACCCGACCCGGAATTCCGGGCCTGCATTTATTTCCGCAAGTCCTATTCAATTATTAACTGCACAAATGTTTGTCCGTAAACAGTCCATTAATTAATATCAACAAACAATGATTATCTGAAAACACATATACTGGCTAAGTGTGCGATTGGAGACGCAATTGTTGATGAACAAACACATTGATTCGATTCGATTTACAGTCTCTTGTCGTTCCGAATAGGTGGTGGTAGTTTTATTGTTATGGCTTTGCAATTAACTGGCTGGACAAATATAATAGGAATTTGAAATAGCTTCAAATAACAATTACTTTGTTAATGATTGTATTATCAGGAAATTGTAAATATTATAACGAAACATAATAAATAATTATTAACAAAGCCAATATTTAATAATTATTGATATTCGTAAGGTTGAGTACAAACATCTCACTAAATTAACATGTCAATATACAGGATGCTTCGGCAGACATACATGTCAGGAATGCAACGACGCCGGTAAATCTACCAAGAGCATTAAAAGGGCCGGTGCATTCGAACCCGGGGATCCATAACATGAAAATGCTTTCCACGTACATTAAAACCGAACAAATTCCAGAAGATTATTAGAGTCGCAACCCGTCTACACATTCAAATCAGTTCGGTGTAGCAAATAAAGTGCATTAAAGAGTTTTATAGGATACTGGCAAGGAAAAGAATTCGAGGGATGTTATAAATCAAGTATTGACTTGATATAATGATATTATACAGGGTGTTTGTTAAAAATATCGCAAACACTTAAAAGACTTTGCTAAAAGTTTTTTGTCCTTTAAAAATTTTTGCTAACCAGCTTTGTTTCGAAGATATCTGGCAAACAAAATTTTTGACAATAATAATATTTTATTACTAATAATTACATGTAACATTTCTTAATCTACAATAACTGTTGAAAATGACTAGGATGTAATAATTAAATCTTCTCCTAATTACGGTAGATACTTTGTTCACTGCACTCTTAATGAAGAAACAAAATTATAACATCAGGTAATTTTAGATTAGAACACTTGTTATGTTTGTTATTGTTGTATTATTGTCAGGAAAATAAATACAAAAATATTAAACCTAACAAGTTTCTAATCTAAAATTACCTAATCTTCTCCTCATAGACTGCTAAACACTAGGATCATTTCTTATTGTATTATACAAAGCATTTATAATATTTCGCAAGTCTTTCACATTTTCTACTCGAGTAGTGTGAACTAATGACTTTAAATAGCCTCATAGAAGAGTTTTTTTTTTTATCCTCACGAGGTGGTGTCGCTTAGCGTCCCTACACTGCGGTCTCCGTGGTCCTTTTGTGCGCCTCTGGCTGTTTTACTCCTTTTGAACTCCTGTATCTTCTAAGAAGTCCAGGAGTTTCTGCCAGGGGATATTCCTTAGCTGTTCTACAGGAAGCATGGGCTTCCCGAGTTTCGCCTTGCGTTCTTGTTTATATGCTTCGCAAGTGCACAGTAGGTGTTGGGGAGTTTCCTCTTCTTCCAGACACCCACGGCATAGGGGGCTTTTCTCAATGCCCATCCTATGTTTGTGCTTGTTCAGGTCACAGTGTCCAGTGACTAGTCCTGTGATTTTTCTTAGTTTCAATCTGCTCAGTCTAGACAGCTTTAACATGCTGTCAGGTACCGGACCATCTAGGAAGAGTCTCGTATGCCTCATTCCATTTTGGTTTTGCCATGCCTTTTTGTGCTCCTCTGCTAACTTGCGTCGGATTATTTCCTTTCCGGTTTCATGGGGTATACCGAAAGCGGGTTCAGGTCCTATGAATTCACCTGCTGCTCCTTGTTTAGCCAGCAAGTCGGCCCCCAAGTGTCCAATAATTCTTTGGTCCTTGGGTATCCATACTAGCTGTGTTTCTCTTGTTGTCGCCAGTGCGTCCAGTCTGTTTATGCAAGTCATGACCAGCCTGGACTGCACTATCGGTGAGGCTAGCGCTTTTATGGCTGCCTGGCTCATAGAAGATAATCCAGTGGGTTTAAGTCTGAGGATCGAGCAGGCTATAAATGAGGTTCACCTAGACGAATCCAGCTATCTCTATCCTATTCTCTAATCTGTATGTGTAAATATATATGTGAAGGTTTTTCTAAATTCCTAACGAATTTAAATGAATAATGCATAAATTCCTAAACTAATCTAGAAAAAATATAGCGATTAAGCAACTTTAAATGTAATTCTATATTAACTTATTGAGTTAGATAAAAAAAACTAGTGATTTTTACCTTATAGATAATTTATGTTTTTACCACTAAGTTTTTAACTTTATGTAATTTATTTTTAATAAAACCCTTGCCTATAATTTACACGCTGAAGGGTGGAATAGAGAACACCCACCCACCCTACATATATAAAGCAAATTTAATTACAACAAAGTCTAGATTTGTAAAATTTTATTTAAAATATTGATAAATTTTTTTATATTATAACCAAGTATCTGCAATTTATGCAAAATTATCAAACCAAGTGAGTGGGTGGATATTCTTTATTCTTCCTTCTAATCTGTAATGTTTTTCTAAATTCTTAGTGAATTGAAATGATGCATAGAATGTTTAACTGTGGTAAAATATGGCTTTTATATGTTAGAGGTTGAGTTAGAGGCCACCCACCTACCAAATATACAAATATTTACTTCAAATAAGTCACTTATTTTCAAAATTTTAATGCAACATTTTATGAGTTAAAACACGTGTGCTTTTTACACCTAATTCTTAACATGACGTAATTTATTTATAACAACACCCTCGTTTATATTTTACAGGTTGGAGGGTGGGATAGAGGCCACCCACCCGCCCTACATATATATAGAAACTTTAACTACAATACAGACTACTCTTGCAAGATTTTAATTAAAATTTGACCAATATATGTTTATCACATACAAGTATTCACAGTTTATATGAAAAATAAATATGTAAGATGGGTTTCCTCTAACGCACCCTATAAGCTGTAAAATATTTATGCGGGCTTCACTAAATTCTTAAGGAATTGAGTAATGCGTAGACTTTTTTCCACCTTACATTTATATATTAACTTCAACTACAACACAGTTTGTTGTACCATGTTTTAACTCAAACTTTTGTTTGATGTTTTCTTGTATTACAAAAGAATAACTTATGTATAAAAAATATATCTAGTGTGAATGGGTGCCTCTATTCCACCCTTCAGCCTGTATAATACGTAGAGAATCTTTATTAAATTCTTAATTCATTAAACGTAGTAATTCATAGATGTTTTAACGAGTTAGCTCTAAAGCTATAATCTACCAAGTTATCCACTATTCCATTACCCAACCTATAATATGCAAGTTAGGGTTTAATTGAAAATAAATTATAATATGTTGAGAAATCAGTGAATTAAATTTGTTCAAATTAAAATTTTGTCATATCTTTCCGATTATAAAATGATTTAAACGATACTCACCCACTTAATATATATTTTTATATAAGGTAAAAACACTTGCTGTATTAATCTAACGTAAAATATAAATTTAAAATTTTAATAAGGAATAAACTAGCCGTTTAATTGAAGTAAATATGGCCTCTCCAAATTTATACTGCACAGAAGAAGAAAAAAAAAACACTATTGTACTACGTTCATGGTTCAATTGAAAATTCCATTATTTATTGATAAGTGTATTATCAATAAATTTTCATTTCTTAGACTCGCTCTTTCGCCTAAAGAAGCCACACAAATTATTTAATCTAAATTTGAATTTACGAGCATGAGAAAACATATTCTCATTAAAAGAATAATTCAACCTTTGCAAACCATATAAAATGGATATAAATATGCCAGCAATGGCCAAAATATTACTCAAATGGCGAAAATACTTTTTTTATTGATAAGGCAATAATTTAAAGTAGAATGGTGAACTGAAGAAATTTTTATAATTATTAATGCATATCTTTCTAAAATTTAATTTTAAATATCTGGACTAACAGGATAACAGGATTTTTTAAAGTAAAAAATCATAAATAAATGAATAACTCACTTAGTGTAAACAAATCACCCTTTCGAAACAGATGAACTTTTGGTAAGCCACTTAATGGATAAAAGACGTAAGATGGATTTACTAGAAGCGATTGAAATTTTTAAAGTCCAGACTAACCCTGGAATTCCCCTGCTTAACGACCAGATGGACGTAATATGCACCCCCTATTTAACCGATTTGTATAAATAGGTTAGATTTCGTAATTTTAAAACACTTTATAATTGATAATGAATGGCTGTTCATCAAAACTGTAGTCATGTGTGTATCTACTTTTTCATTATATTCCAGATATATCACAAAGTAAACGCATCCACAATTAAACATTTAATTTTTATATTAGGGTACTACTGTACCATATAATATGCATATAAATAATGACCATAATAATTCAAAATATATACTATATTATGATAATCAACTATACCAAATTTCAGCTTGATCGAATATAGCGTTCAATTGTTACATATAAAAAAATTGGAATTTCTAAGACTAATTCCGACTTAACCGTAAACTTTTGGAATTTGTGGTCTAGCCATTTCCTCACATTTTCGGGACACCCGTTGCACTCCAGCCTAATAAGCAATAGTAGGAACCAGTAACTCCAGAGCTATATTAGTAAAAAGTGCATGCATTAATGCTTAAGAAAAATGCGGTCGCTACAATTAAACAAACCAATTTATTCTTACATATATTGCAATAAAGAATATTGTAGCTTATATTATAGGCATTTTTCAAAGCAATCACCCATGTGCATTCGAGGTTTATCGGGACAATTTCCCGTCTCTGCCCTCGTTTTTGCCTGTTGAGGTGGATGGTCTTGATCGATCTTCTCGGAATTCCTCCACGAGTTGATCGACTAAGCGCTTGATAAACTTCAAATGGGACATGGGTTTTTAATTTTTGTCCATTTTTATACATTTATATAAAATATATGAATTTATATACGACATTTCCATGCCCCAGAAAAACATTTTCCTCCACCATTTGAGGGATTTTCTAAGAAAAAAGTAGGTTGATGCATACTGATCCGCGTGACAACACCACCCATAGAGTCCGTGTAGTTAACAACTACTTTAGGTTTTTCAACATTTTGTTGCTCACCACCTCTTAAAAATCTTGTTTTTGTGATGAATTGTATTCATAATGTTTTGGCATAATCGTTTGTGCTACCTTCAGGTATGCTCTTTTAGAAAAATCGTAGAGAAATAGTTTGTGCTTAAGATCCTATACTCGTGAAAACTACAAAGCAAATTTTTCCTAAGAGAAAATACGTTCATATGTTCGAAAATATACAGAGATTCATAAAGATAAAGGTGCTCTACGGCTTATAGTATTATCCATAAGATCTCTAATACAAATGGTTGCTAAATGTTTGGCCAAACAACTTCTACCGCAGACGGAAAAAAGTAGCATCATATGTTAGGAAAACAACTCACTTTCACTGCCTAGAAAACACATGTTTTATATAATTGACACCGCTACCGACAGATAGAAGGCGCACCCATGTGATCATCCCTTTGACCAGTAATTCCCAACATTTATATGGAGCACTTTTTCTTTATCTTTATTTAAACCTTATCAAACATGGCTACAATATACAGGGTGTACATAAAGTAAGGAATCAATTCGATTAAAATTCAGGGCATTTTCTTTTAGAAAAATGCTCGGACACGTGTCTTATTTTTTTTAACGCGAATTTTTTGAGATAAAATTTAAATATACAGGGTGTCCCAAAATTGAGGTACGACTCCTAAGTTGAAATTTTCAAATGTGAACCCCTAGTTTTTATTGCATTTATGGATTCTTAGTAAAATTCTGAGTATTTTTTATGTAGCATACCCCATGTCGATATTCAGTTTTTTTTAAAGAAATTAAAGAAATTATCTTTATTTACTCGTATGTACAGTGTAGAAGAACCAAATAGAATAAATTCATTATTTCGATTACATTTGTGTCCATATCTTAAATTCTCTCAAACAAAAAGTTCCAATCAAACTTAAAAGTGTCTATAAAATCCCTTCTAGAGGATACGGAAAGATATATATATATATATATATATATATATATATATATATATATATATATATATATATATATTGGACAAACAAATAGACGAGCAAAGGTATACATAGGGCCTCAGCCCTGTCACAACAGACACACAAACAACAGGTCATATAACCAAAGAACAGAGATTTCACAACATAATAATAAGAGAAGTATATCCAATTCGTGAAAGCATCCGTAAGAAATATATACCATGTTTTCCGTTTTAAGACGCAACATAGAAAATTCCAATGAAATTGAATAAAAATTTAAATGGCCAGAATGAAAATAAAATCTAATTTTAGCGAAGAAAAATAGTTCCATATTATTAACCATCCGGTTGACGGGCTGTATCTGTGAGGCCCAGGCAAATCTTTTTTTAGGTGTATTTTTAAAAATAATATAGACATGTTTTCCATAAATTGTTTCAATTATATCATCCGTCATTTGGCTGCCAGAAGGGCTTTGGTCCTGTCAGACCGTGTAAGTTATTTTTCCTATTTTTCCTAGAATTTATATTTTCGTAGAGGATTAATTTTGTGTCGTTTTTTAGACATAAAACATTCTTAGGGCCCTAGTTTTTAGTATCTACAGTCTCTAAATTTCAATTGTTTATCGTTTCTGCGTGTTTTGCAATTGTTAGCAAACTTTTATCTCAAGTTCAGAGGATATACCTTTCTTACTCTAAATAGATTATCTTTTGTTGAGGAATCCTCGTTCTGAATGAACTTGGTTACTATATAAAGCAAGACAAGGTTTTTTTTTTTGGGGTTTAGTCTCTATTGGATGTGCAACTGAAAGTTAGGCGTGTTTTCCATTTGTGGCGTTTTCCACTTATGACTTTATTACATTTGTTTGGTGAGATAGATGCTTAAGAACGAAAAATTATTAGACTACAGGCATTTTACGATCAAGTACCAACCTCAAACATTTCTGAAGCACCTGACTCCGAAGACGAAGGTGCGCAATACATAATTAGCGAATAAGAGAGCAAGAAGAACCAGATGAAGATGAAAACGAATCAGATACTTCTAGTACAACCTCCAGATCTCTGTATTTCTATGGAGGAGATGGAACCAAGTGAAAAAGTATGCTCCAGGCCAAAGAGCAAACAAGGAAGCAAAATATTATTTTCCAATTGAGTGGTGTTCGTGCAGGTGCAAGAAACGCAAACACGTCAATTCAGTGTTGGATGCTCTTTTTTGAAGAAAATTTGGACATAGTTTTCGAAAATACCAACTTGCATACACAAAAATTAGCATCATGGTCCAATAATAAAGACGACGCTGAACTTACCAATAAAGTAAAAATGAAGGCGTTTATCGGTTTGCTATATTTGGCCGGTTCTCAACATGGGGGGCGAAAAAATTAAATGAATTTTGGGCCAAAAGGGTTCCAATTATTTCCTGCTAACATATATCAGCGAAGATTATTTTTTCTGATAAAGTATACGTTTCGACAATATCAAATACAGGGGATGAGCGGAAGAAGTTGGATAAACTTGATGTCATTAGAGATATATTTTAAAAATTCAATGAACAGTGTAAAAAACATTATAGTGTGGACAAATATGTTACTCTAGATAAAATGTTGTTAGGATTTCGTGGAATATGTGGTTTTCGTATCTACATTCCAAATAAACTCAATAAATATGTGACCAAAGTGTTTTCTACAGTGGATGCAAAAATATTTTACACGTCGCATTTGGAGATCTATGCTGGAAGGCAACCTGAAGGTCCCTTTCAGATATAAAATTCTATATCTGATGCGATTCTAAAAATGATGAAAACCACATTTCAAGAACTGGAAGGAATGTTACCATGAATCGATGGTATACTAGTTGGCAAAATACAATCCAGTCGAAAGTATTTGCCGAAATAAGTTAAAAATGATAATGATAGATATGTAAAGGCTTAATTTTTGCATTCCATGCCGATATGACACTTAATTCATATGTCCCAAGAAAGTCGAAGAATGTATTACCTTGTATCGTCAATGTACTACGATGACAAAATAGACGATTTTTTTTTAAAAGCAGACGACTATTTTTGGAAAATTTGGTCGAAGATAAAAACGTGAAACAACGAGGGAATATGCCAAATCTACCACGGAATGTAAGTCTATCAGCGGCTAAATTCTCTGCCCCGACTGATGACTTCAACTGCTCGAAGGAGATGCAAATTTTAGAAAGGATAGAAAATCGTGCAAGTTTTGTTTTGTTTGAAGCACAAAAACCATGCTATATTAACGATATTTTAGAAGAATTTTTACTTCAACCGAATTATCGCTTAAAAAAGATGAACAAAAATGAACATAAACATAAACATAAAATCAATAAAATAGTAGTTGCTTTGAAAAGTCTGTGAAAGACAAAAGCACCAATTCATTATTCTTGTTGAAACGAGGTAATCTAATAGGTACAATTTATGTAAACAGAATAAGACTCTATTTCACGTTTGTTTTGTACAAAATTTCAAAACAGTAAAAAGTTAAATTACAATTCTTAAACTATTCAAAATTTAGAAAGAGCGTTTATGTAAATAATTAACATAAAAGATTATTTGCTAGTTTCTTTTTATTTCAAAACTATTAGTAGCTGCATCAAATAGTAAATATTCTTCTTTAAACTTTGAAGTTCTTTCAATTCCTCGCCAAGTTTATGTGCCAATATTTGCACTTGTTCATCACAGTCTGCTAATATAAAAATATTGTTTGTGAAACGTTTTTTTTTTAAATTGACAAAACTCCAGGGAAATTCCTTTTCACCCTTTTTATTGCTGTTGCAAATGTACTGCCAATGAAGACCCCATTATAATTATTAAATTACAATGGTTAAAATCCTGCTTTACACACTCAAAGAACTTTGGTATGTTCTGGCTTAAAAACTCCTGGTCATAATAAGCAGGTTGGTATTTACCTTGAAATATCTTTTATTTCATCCATTCTTGAGTGTAAGATTTCCTGCATTCTAACCAATGCCCAGTATGAAATGATTCATGTGCCTCTAACAATTTATCCTCGTCTATGCCAGCCACCCCTTTAGACTGTAGATGGAGGCCACCTACCCGACATATTTTTTTAATAATTAAACAGTAGTAAGTATTTGAGGATAAATATTGACATAATAAAAGGAAATGCAGAAGAAACATTTTGCATTCATTCATTGTTATTAATGTAATCATAAATACAGACAAACCATCGGTAATATTTTACGGTTTGGGTTGTGAATAGATAGCAACCTATCCACCCCACTTAATTACTTTGACTTTTAATTAGTATTTGAGTGTGTTTTTGGGAAAAAGTTTTAAAATAATGGAAGGAAATTCATAGAAAAAAAGTTTACATAAGATGGGTGGATGGTTTCTATCCCACCCTCCAATTAATTAAACAGAAACAAGTGTTTTGGGAAAAATTTTAGACATATTTGAAGGAAATACAGAAGAAAAATTCTTGCACTTATTATTATCGTTTCAAACATAAATGCAGCAAAAGCCTCGGCAATTTTATTACTGTTTGGACTGTGGATAGAGGCCTCCCCACCCACCCTATATTTTTACTTTTATTTTAATTAAGTATTTGGGTGTAGTGTTTCTTAAATTAAAGTCACAATTGTGCTTTTAGTTTACAAGGACATAAACAGTATTTGTAGCTTAAGTAATTGAAAAATGTAGGGTGGTTGGGTGTCTGCTGTCCTATATTCCAATTAATTAAATAGTAGCAAGTGTTTTGAGGATAAATATTGACATAATAAAAGGCGTGTTAATGTTTTGAGTATAGTGCCTTACAAACCCTTGTCGTCCAAAAGTTTGATGAAGTAATGGCTTTTCGTGGGCTTAAGAGTACTTGGAAACAATTCTTTGACAAGTGCAAGGAAATGCTTAGCATTTATATGAAAGTGGTCTACCATAAAAAATGTCTCAAGTAGTTGTAAAGGCCTGAACGAGGCAAACGAAATCTGGTTTACCCATAGAAGTTGAATTTCCAGCATTTTTCATGGTTATGATCTTAAGTGGTTTCTTATTTTTTATATATTATACTAAGTCATCTAAAGTGGTTACTTTAACTCCATCATCATCCATATCTTATCTCGGCATAAGGAGGTGCAGTTTATCTGTTATATAACTTGTTGAGATATCGATTGCTGACCTCGCTTCATTTTCATCATCACTACAGCCACGAGAAGACAATTTATTGAAATAATTCAACACATAGAATACTCTATAAGTTATGTATTAATTTAACTTTATAGTTTAATTAAGCATTCCTTGAATCCTAATCCAAGCTTCAAATCCTTAATTATTAAATAATTTCCGCAACAATAAATAATTTTTGAACAAAGTAGATTAGAGTGCATATACTTTGTTGTGATCACATTCAATTTTTATTCTAATAAAAATTGTTCTATAATAGCAACAAAATATATTTATTAATACAACTTATTCAAAATGTATGGGCTTTAATCAGCATCACCGACTTTAGCATCTTTTACCTATAATAAAAATACTATGCATTATTATAGGTCGATAGTACGCTACCTTAATACATAATCATTGAGGTAGGTCAAGAATACGATACAAATTTCATAAAGAATATCTATTTCGGGGACTACAATATATTCTAAGTTGCACTGAATACAGTAATGTTTCTTCATTTGGAGTATACGGTTGAGTTATTTTAGTTTGTTGTATAGATTATTTAACATGTTAACAGGATTTCCTATCTATGTGTGGATTTATTTAATTTTGATAGTCTTAAATTTATAAATTCAAGTATTCTATAAACACTTTTAAAGTGCTTTTAGTAACTATCTATCATGTATAATAGTAAAATACTACTGGAAACAATCGAATATGTCAGCTTGGTGAGGGTTTGTATACTTGTTGGAGTGCAAAACAGTAAATTTTATATATTAAAGTAATTTCTTTTCAATTTTTGTCATAGAAAAGCTTTTAAAGCTAACCTATATAATTTTTTACGATTAATTACCTTCTCTTCAACATATTCTGATTTTCTTTTAATATTTTACAATTTGATGCAGTAATTACAATTGTAAAACACTAATTTCTTTGATCTCTACAAAAAAATATGTAATGTTTTTGTATAGATCAGTATGTAGCTGCTAATTAACAATGTATAAATAAGTAATTCTGGAGGCTTTCACTTCGTGATACTGTTTTATTAACATTTTTTAACAATTTGTATTAAGTATTGAAATATATTAAATACAAAATAAGTTTTTCTTTATCTTTTTCTTCGTGCGGTTCATTTATTTAGCGGCCTGTCGGCAATAATTGGCTATATAAGGGAATTACGCCTATAAAACGTCCAGAAATTACCTAAATTAAACTCGCGGAGCCGCTCCAAACCGCTCCAGTCATTATAATCAGGTTTGAAAACTTTCCGCCGCCAGAATACAAAGTATTTTTTGGTAAAACACATTTTTGCTAATGGCATTACCCCATGGATCCACCATCCCGAAAATCAATCGATTTAAACTTTATTTAAACTAGCGTTTTATACTAATGAACTTTTGTACGAAACTTTTACGCTAATAAGACTTTAACTTAATTGTCGAGCCATAATCAGTTATTACAGGCTTGATTAAATTCATTAATCACACAAATTAACTATATTATTTACAAATTAAGTGTTATTATAACTCATTAAAGCGTTATATAATGTTTAATGATCGAATTATTAAATTTCTGAACTGCGCTTCATATGCTCTGTAATTCGACTCTTGTTTGGATTTTTTGAAGTTCAGGGATATTACCTAAATCAGATCAAAGAGACGATTTCAATAAAGGCCGCAAAATAATCCTCAACGTTGGCCTTCCCTAGGTAAATATAGACCTATATTTATCTTTGGAATACTCTTTCGGTCTATACATTGACCTGCCCTAAACACTCAATATTTGATATTGATGTGCTCCGATTATTCTACTCTATTTCTATTATATATTACTCCTAATATGTTTGATAATTTAGTAGAAGTTATATATTGATAAAGTATGAAATATTTTAATTATGTTTAGAGGTAAAGCTATTTTTTATGTAGAAAAGTGTGGTATAATTTTCAAAATAAATCATTACGTACTTTTAGAAACTGAAATTCCGTATTTTTTAAGAAAGCTCTAAGATATTTTGCGTTACAGAGCTTTTTACTTCTGGCAACGTTCCTACTACTTGCATTAGTAATAATTAAAAGAAAACATAGTATTTTTTAACTAAACGTTTCATCTCTTCTAACAGTTACATTTCCGGATACATGAAAAATTGTGCCAGCGCTGCAATGATAAACGAGTAAATTTCAGCAACGATTTATCGTGCAATGTCATCGTTCTCAAGTGGCTTCGTCGATTAAAAACAACACGGTTATAAATAATTCAAGTTGGGGCGGGATCGTAAATCTAGCGAAAAGAAAAAATAGTCTATTTTTTTTACTGTTGAAGAAAAGCCGAGTCTCGGATTAATTAATGCAGCCTTTATGAATTCTCCAGATCTTATGATTTTCACTTAAGGCTTTTTATGAAAGGGATTCGCTCGGGGAATTAATATTTGGGAAGGGGTTTGCATCATTAGATCGTTTAAAGCGATGGGAAATAATTTCCTCTCGCGAAATGCAATTATCTCTAATGAATAACCGTTTGTACAAGGGATACTGGAAGTTGTGAAAGTGTTTGAGATAATCCTGATTATTTTATTATCTCGATAAAATCCCATATCTGCTGCCTTGATACCTGAATCCATTTGTGTAGATTATAACTTTGTACCGGTTGCTCCGCTTGAAATCCTGCGATTTGCTACCCTTTGTTTGATTTATTAAATTATTATATCGTTGAGAGTAGATAAACAATAAAACTTGTTTAAAAATTAAATTATTTAATGAATTTACGAGCTGTATGTTGAAAGTATAAAGATATTCATATTTAAATTTATATATTATACATAAATATATGTTAATTTTCTGAAAGTATAAATAATAATCCGTCATAAATCAACATTAGCGAAGGTTGAGGGTTGGTCGTTGTGCTTATGTTGCATTTTTTTCACCCTAAAGAAAGTGATTAATTTCGTGAGTAATCAATACTTCGCACCGGGTGCAAATTTAATCGGAAATTTCTCTTTAGCATGCAATCAGCCCGTGTATAAATAAGACGAAATTGCTTCGGATGGAGCTTACTTCGGAAACGAAGTATTGTGATTTTAGTCATAATAGGCGACGATCTGTCGATATCGGCAGATGACGTCGGGTATATCATCATCAACGCGATCCCGATCAGTCAAACGCAGGTGGTTTGGTTTATCTGTGTAATGCGATGTCTACGTATTGTGCGAATATTTGCTCGAAGGGCATGCTGATAAGGTAAAGTTAACTGACATCGAACTACAATAAGGAAATCAGCATCGTGTATTAAATATTAATTTAGTAGTTATTAAAAAATCTATATTCGTTTTTGGAGTAGTCGACAAAATGCTATTAAATCTGATTTGAAAGAAATAATAAAAGTAGACTTACCGTCGGAAATCCCTACTCCAGCAGGCGTAAATAACGGGATTCATACTCGAATTGATCCAACCGAGCCAGGTAACCACCGCTAATATAATTTCTTCGTGCCAAATGCACTGCAGGCAAAATCCCGATAGTAAGTTCACAACAAAGAAGGGCAGCCAGCATACGATGAACACACCCATAACAATACCTAGAGTCTTCGCGGCTTTCTTTTCCTTCGCGAACTTGGCTAGTTTACGGCTGAGCGAGAAATTTTTGCTGTGCGGTCCAAGCCTCGTGGAAGCCATCCGGGACAGACCGTTATTTTGAAGGGCCGTTAGAGGCTCGTCTTCCTGTGAATGTAAGTGGCGCGTATCCGATGTTGGGATCTTACACGTCCCTCCTCGATGAATACGCAGCGTCAGTTCCAGTTCACCAGCACCGAGGAGGATCTGTTTGGTCCCCAATCGTAACGATCTCGTTTGAGCCACAGCGGCGCGATATATCCGGTAATAGGTGAACACCATAACGAATAATGGAAGATAAAAGGATATCGTAGAGGAGAATATTAGGTAACCTAAATGTTCGGTGAAAGGGCACTTGTAGGCGGGTATGGGTTCGGTGCGTACGGCCCTCCACCAGGCGATCGCTGGGAAAGAAATCGCACTAGAACACACCCAAACGCCCGCTATTAGTAGCATCGACTTAAACCGAGTCATCCTCATGGGGTAGGTAATGGGATCGGTTATGGCCCAATAACGATCTAAAGAAATGACGCACAAATTTAATATAGACGCCGTACTGAACAGTACGTCCAGCGAACGCCATATATCGCACCAGTCCGGCCCGAAGAACCAGGTGTGCTCGAGGACTTCATACAGCGCGCTGAACGGCATCACCACCAATCCAACTAAACAATCTGCGACCGCCAGGGACGTTATGAAGTAATTGGTGGCCGTATGCAGATATCTTTCCCTAACGACGGCCATTATAACCAACATGTTCCCGAAGACGGTCGCCATTGAGAAGAGCAGAAGGAGAGATACGACTACCGCGCGGTCCTGCACCAACGAGCTCCAGTGTTCCCATGCGTCAACTTCCGGATTCGATATATTCGTCCAGTTCACATCAAATGCACTGCTGTTTATTGTCTCAAACCCAGAAGTATACAGCAAATCCGTGCGATTCATTTCGAGTACTCCCAAGCCACCATAATTCCTGAAACAAGTAATTTTATAAGTATAATAATATATATAACACTTGTGTAATTTATAAACTATAGTTTAAAAAGTTCAAATAATAATAAAAAAAATAATGGAGCGTGAATAGCCCCCATCCCATTCTCCAATTAACATATTTTAAACAATGGTTTCTTAAAAAATATAAGACTTATAAATTTTTTATTAAAATCAGTATTATTGTAGTGTTAATAATTCTATTAAGAACGAAAATAAATAGTATTATAGTACATGTTCCTATATAAATAATCGCCAATTATTACAATAAAAGAAAAAAATGTAGAAAAAATAGCAATTCTTAATTAATTTTAGCATATTCTTTGCCTATTTCAATGAACTGTTTAGTCTCATATTTTTATTTACTTGCAACAATAGTGAATATTACAACCCAAAATAAGGAAACTTAAAAATACTACTATTAAATTATATTCCACTCTTCTAAAACATTGCTGTCACTGATGGTCAATTTTAGATGATTCCATCATTGTATTGGCCTAATATAGCTTATACAATTCCAATGACTGTTACGGATATCTTATAATAATAATAACCATTTTAAAAGAAAAATATAACACATATGTACGATACAGAAACAACAAGAATCAATCTTTCTCAATAAATTATTAACTGCGTAATCACTACCTGTCACCATAAGTTTTAATTGCTATTAGTTTATTATTATTGATTTAACCCAACTCATTTTGTTTTGTTTTAGTGTAGTCTTAACTTTTTGGAATCAATTAATAATTATTCTATTATAGTTTTAATATTTTTGACTAAGATATGTATTAACTGAATAATGAGGCACATAGTTAAAAATCCATATTCTATCTAATTAATAATAAGTGGTTAATCTTCAAATGCAAAATCACCCACTTATTATTAATTGGTTAAAATATTAATTTTCCTAGTATAACTTTGACTTATATCAATCATAATTACCCTAGCATACTCGTGTTATTGTTATTGTTGTTTGACCTTTTTTAATGAATTATTAATTTATCTATCGTACTTTTGACCCATTCCAATACATTATTCTTTGTACCTATCGCAATTTTGTTGTCATTTTTTAAATTTCTTTTAAATTATTTATTGCTCTACCACATGACCTCAAACCTAATAAATTTTTCATTATTATTATTATCTTAACGTAACGTTAATTTTCTACAATAAAATCTTAATTGCCCTGATGTACATTTGTTTATTTATATAATTTTAAATTGTTTTTATGTACTCTTCACCTATGTTAATATTTTTTTGTCCTTAAAAACCCATAACCTATTCCAATAAAGTAATCGTTATCGTGTTACACTTTATTATTTGCTTTAGCGTAAGCCTAGTGTACCTCAATAATTTATTTACCATGGCGTATTCTTAAATATTATTCGCCATTTTTTATTTGTTTTAGCGTACTTTTTTCTTAACTCATTGACGATAGAGGCTTCTACCTTGTTATACACATTTAATCACAAATTAAACACAATTTTAACTTTGTTTTATATAACAGGTATTTATTTATATGGTGACCAATGGTTTCAATACATTAACATATCTTTTTCAAACCGAAAGTTTTGGTAATAATAATAATTATTCAATAATTTCTCTATAGTACACTTGGCATATTTCTCATTTTACATCTTCATAAGTTATTTTAACACGTTTAAGAAAATAATTCATTGTGCTAACGTAATTTGGATCAATTCCACTAATATTTCTTAGCATAGTGTTGACCTATTTCAATTTTCTTAAAAAATATTTTAGCGTAATCTAGTCCTTTAAGTACAAAATAAATTTAGCATATTCTTAACTTATTCTTGGAAAATATATATTTCTTTAGCGTAATCTTTACTAATTTCAATAATTTTTTGTTTGTTCTACCATAATCTATCACAATAACAATTTATTAATTGCTTCAGCGTATTCTTGATTTATCTTATTAATTATAATTAATTGTCCTAGGGAACTCTTGACTTATCCTAATAAGTTACCATATTTATTACTTAATTTTTATGTTTTTTTATGTAGGATGGCTACTATTTTACTTTTCAAAGAATATAATTCGAACGATGCTTTTTTAAAAATGTATTTAAGGTAAGGTTGCTCAAGTCGTACCACTGCTAAGTCGTACCATATGCATTTAGCATAAACTACAGCAACAATAGCACACTCGTCGGCAACCAAATATACACTTGAGTCAAGCACATCATGTGACGTATTATTATTTGAGGTAAACAAACAACTTTGTAAAATTTTGACAGCAGATAAGATATTTTCAATTTTCTTACAACTTTCTGCATATTTTTGTTAGTAAATCTTTCAAGTAAATTATTGATAAAATTATGTTTCTTATAAAATATAGATTTAGTACAATTTACATAATCGTTTAGTCGAAACGAAATTGTGTTAATTGTTTCAATATTAAATTATATTTAGTTTAATATTTTAATATACTGTGTCTTAAGTCGTACCCGTATGAGATTCATAAATCGTACTGGTACGACTTAAGAAATTAATTTTGGTTTTTCATACTCTCAAATGATGTTTTCAATATTCTTCATATTTTAAGCCATAAATATGTAAAGACCATCAAAAAGAATTTATAAGGCATGGAAACAAGAAAATATGGACGAGGCGTTAAAGAAATTATTGGAAGGAGTTATTCGATTCAATGAAATTGTCATCGACAATATAACATCCCTAAACCAACGTTACGTCGTCATTTTAAAAGATTAAATAAGAACGTCAAATTTGCAAGGCCTAAGGATATAACTGAAAATTTGGAGAAGGAGTTGGTTGCGCACATTCTCAATTTAGTATCAAGCTTTTTTATCTTCCACTGATCTACGAAGACTTGCTTATTAGTTGGCGGTAAAATTTAAATTACCACACCGTTTCAATAAAGAAAAAGAAATTGCAGTGAAGAAGTGGTATTATAAATTCATTAAGGATAAACCTTGTTTATCTTTACGTACCCCAGAAGAACCATCAATGGCCAGGGCGAGGGCTTTCAATAAAGAAAGTGTTTATGGATTCTTTGATAAATATGAATGCATATTAGATAAATACAAGTTCACTGCTAACCAGATATGTAACGTTGACGAAACAGGATTATCCACTGTTCACAAACCATCCTAAATAATTGCTCAGAAAGGCAAGCATCAAGTTGGTGCACTTACAAGTGGTGAAAGAGGTTTGACCACTACAAGTGTATACTGTATGAATGCTGCAGGTGAATACATACCTACTATGTTAATATTTAAACGGATGCGGATGAACGATTCCTTAAAGAAAGGAGCACCGGGTACTGTATTTGGATGCTCTAAAAATGGGTGGATAACGTCAGAACTTTTTGTTCAATGGTTGGAACATTTCATCAAGTATACAAAGTTGGAAAATAGTAACAATGAGCAAATACTTGTTTTGGATGGGCATACTACTCATACCAAAAATATTGAAGCTATTGAACTAGCTTGCAAGTATGACATTTTAATGTTTTCAATTCCTGCTCATTCAACCCATCGTCTTCAACCTTTGGACAGATCGTTTTTTAAATCTCTAAAAACCAATTATAACGAAACTTTATCTTCTTGGTTAAGAAAAAATCGTGGTAACACAATTAAACAAACTACTGTGTCAGAACTATTTGGAATTGCATATTCAAAATCAATTCGTATGAATATTGCCTTGAATGGTTTCAAATCTACCGGTATTTGGCCATGCAACAAGCATGAATTTGATGACGATTTTTACGCTTATACAGTTGTGATTGAAGACTCTTTACGCACTACTCCTTTGGATATTAACAATCAAGAAATAAAACTGCAATTAAATACTTTAGCTCCGATTCCTAAAATTAATCAAAGCAAAAGGTTCCGTAGATGTTCTACCTCTTCGGTCGAAATTACATCCACGCCGAACAGAGAAAAGATAAAAAATGTGGCAAATTAAAGAAGAAATGCAGAAATTAATAAAAAGGAATTGACATGAAAAATTGAAACGAAGAAAAACGATTGGTTTTGTTTTATATGTGGAGAAGATCGGACTGAAAACATGATTCAATGCTTATAATGCAAATCTTGGGTGCAGGATGTTTCCGCTAGACTCAGTATGAGAACAAAGAGATTTGTATGTAATGATTGTACTAATTGATCATGTAAACATATGAATAAAAATTACGTTTTAATTATTACCCTTTTTTTAATTAATCTCCTAGGTACGAATTAGGCTATAAGTGGTACGACTTAGGCTATAGGTGATACGACTTAAGAAACAAGTTCATTTAGTTGTACCGATGTAAGTTTTTAAAGATTTAGTTTTAACGTGAAAACATATAGAGATTTTCTAGTTTCGTTATAACACATAATATAAATATTAACAAAGGTTTGAATAAATTGCTGTTTCGTTACAATAGCAAAAATTGTGTTAGATATATTCATATATATTTTTATTTAAATTCGAACACAATTTTTGCTTTGGTAACGAAACAACAATGTAAGTAGGTCAATATTATTAAATCATTAAATAAGAGTTGTAGCCTATTTTATATTATTTGTAGAGTAGATGGGTGACCAAAATTCAATCCTTCAAGTATTAGATAACATTTTGCAGGAAGGAATAGCATATTTTAATATTATTATTCTTATATATCACATAATATTTTTATACTCTGGATATTTTCTAATAACAAAACTTATTATCTTAGCGTAATCTTGACCTATTTCAATAATATATTAGTTACACTAGTGTAATATTGAACTATCTCTGAATTATTCTAATAAATTGTTCATTGCTTTAGTCTACACTCGGCTCATCCTAATAAGTTTATCATTGTCTTTACAATAGTCTTGAAATTTCTAATACTATATGTATTGCTCTAACATAACTTTCAATTCAAAATAAATTTTTCATTGGCTTAGCGTAATTTAGACTTACACCAGTAAATTATCAATTGTATATTTTGTACGTATCCACATACAATTTTAATAGTTCTAGCATTCTCTTGACCATTTTTTTTATAAATTATTCATATTTTTAGCATAGTATTTATCACAGTAACACAACTTTGACTTATCGAACAATTATTTAATTGTCCTTGGGCACTATTAACAATTCGCAATGATTCATAAGTCTGGCTTAATTCTGACCCCAATAAATTATTAATTACCCTGGGATACTTTGTACAAATCCTTAAACAGTTTTCATTGTTCTTACGCGACCTTACCCATAAATAAATAATATTTTAGCATACTTTTGACCTATCATAATAAATTAATTAGACTTTGTCCTATCCTAACAAATGTTTCATTGTCCTAGAGTTTTATATTGATCATTTTAAATTAATGATTTATTGTTTTTGCCTAACCAAATAAATTATTAACTACCTTGGTGTACTCTTAATCAATCCTCATACATGTTTTATTCTTCTAGCGTTCTCATGTTTGTATCCTATAAATGATTAATGTTTCTGCCTTATCTTTGACTTATCCAAATATTTTATTTATTACTTTAGCGCAACCTTGACCTATCTCAAACAAATTATTCATTCTGGCAAAGTCTCGATCTATTTTAATATTTTTTATTTGTTAAGCGTAAACTTTCCCAATAGTATATATTATAACATTTAAATAATCGCAGGTGTATAATATGATGCCTGCCTTCTCAACATCATGACACAAGAAAGGTTTGAATGAAAGAACATTCAAATGCGTTCTTGGCAGAGAAAAAAAGTAAAATTTTAACGATCGCAGATGTAGAATATGATGTGTGCGTTCTTAACATCATGGCACAAGAAAGGTTTGAGTGGAAGAACACTTAAATACGTTCTTGGCCTTGCTTCTTTCATTTTAAATTTACGTATGTACATTTTTAAGAAAAGAGATCAAATAATAAGAATAAATAAATTAATAAATATGTATTACCCTAGCATAACCTTGACTTATCCCAATAAAATCTTAATTGACCTGGTGTACTTCTTTCTTGTCTATATACACTTTTTAAATTTTGTAGCATACCCTTAACCCTTCCCTATAATAAATTAATATCTGTAACTTACTCTTGACCTATTCTAAAATATTTTCTATGGTCCTAGCAGACCTTTCACATATTATAATAAATTACTAATTGACTTATCGCACATCTTACTTTTATCAATAAATTATTTATAGCGCGTTCTTGTTTATGTTCATGTTCATAAATTCATCGCTTTTAATAAATTAGACATTAATTTAGCATAACTGTGACTCATTCAACTCTCAGATTATTTTTTTGTCATAAAGCAACTTTTTGTTTCAAAACGCTTAATGGCAAAATTTTGTCAAAAAAAATAATAGCGTATCTTAATATATTTTTTGTCCTAGCGTATTTTCTCCAAATAACTTATTCATTATCTGATGATATAATTTCACCAAAGATTGGTGAAACATTTTATGTTAATTATATTTCTCCGACTAATTTTAACCGTTTGTCATTCTCAATGAGATATGTTCAAAAATATCAGTAAATTGTAAACTTTTGTACATATCTCTTTGAGAATGGCCAACGGTTGAAACTAGTCGGAGAAATATAAAAAGAGTGAAAAAAACCAAGTGTTTAATTAACCTTCAAATTATTCAATATCCTATTGTTCTTCTGATATTGGCCGTAGCGTAATCTTGACCTATCCCAATAAATTAAGCATTTGAACAATCCGTTGTTTTGGGTAATGCTAACTTTTTTAATAATTTAATAATAATTTATTCAGCACACTCTTCACTTCTCGCAAAACATTATTAATTACCCATCGAAATACTTTTTTACTGTCTTAAAGCATTTTTTGAATTTTTTTATAAATTATTTGCCCCAGACTCCGGTGGTGGCGTATTCGGTTACTGAACTGACGTCCTGCAACGTTGGTTCAGGTCAGTAGTCACACACACACACAAAATACACAGATCACACGGCGGAAGGACCACGTGGTCGATAGCTAAACACTACAACTACTATTTGCCCCAGATTTACATTGACTTACATCAATAAATTTTGTATTGTCTTAAAAAACTTTTGATATTTTTAAATAAGTGTTTCATTAGTCTAACGTAAATTTGGCAAATCTTAATGATTTATTAGTTGCCTGAATTGTATGAAAATGAATCTATTTGTATACGTTTTGTGTTGTTTAAAATTGGCCTTCGCCTATTCCTATGGAAGAAGACGGTGCTTGTTCTCGTTGACAAGGCAAAAATACTGAGTAGAGCCTCAGACTCAACTGCCTATTAGACCACCTGGGTAAGATGTTTATTAATGTTTATGTTTATTAATTCTTTGTACATCTTTCTTAAAGAATACATTTCAAAACAAATAAATTACAAAAAATATACATAAAGAAAGGAAAGATCATCCTAGAATGGCTTGGAGCGGAAATTGAGAGAACCAGTTCGGTTTTTGGCTGGGCCGTTCGACTGTTGATGCCTTAAGTGAGATTCGTCTAGAAGTAGAGGTAGCCAAGAAGTGGTCCTGGAGAACTAGGAAGTGGTGTGCCCTCATCACCTTAGACGTGTGTAATGCGTTCTACCGCCAGTTTGTAGTTGATCCTAGAAGAACTAAAGTGGTGGGAGATACTACCCTACATCCGGAGATTGGTTGGAAACTATGTCATCAATAGTGACGGAATAGAGCCCCAATTGTCGGTGCTGGGCCCAACACTATGAAATATACTGTATGATGGAGTTTTCTGACTTTTCTGACGACATGTCGCTACTCGTCATGGCCAGGACGGAGTTAGACTTAAAATTCAAAGGTGCCTGGGTGTCATCTTCACGGCTAGGAAAAATTACGCAAAGCATATTGAGATACTTACGGAGAGGGCGGCGGATTAAGTCCGGAGACTGAGGTAACTAATGCCAAACGTGGGAGGGAGGTGTCAGCGAAAAAGGAGACTACTTTTGTCTGCAGCTACCTCGTGTCTCCTCTATGGAGCAGAGGTGTAGATTGGCGAAGTCAACTTGGAAAGAAGCAGAAAAGGGATGCTGGCAATGCAGAGGAAGGCAGCACTCGGAATAGCTTACCTATATAGGACGAAATCTACCGAAGCTGCCTTATTTATTGTAGGGGTAATTCCAATCGATATATTGGCAAAGGAAAGAGCCCAGGTATATCGGATCATCAGGAGCCACCCACTAAATCCCAAGAGAGCCATACAGAGAAAGGTCCCGGAGGATAAGCTGACGGAGTGGCAGCGAAGGTGGGAAACAGCCTCATAGCCACACACTTATCCTAAATGTCAGACCATGACTCTAAAGACGATGGAGGAGGTGAGTTATGAGCTGGCTGAAATAATATCATAGCCTGCACATTGAAGCCAAAAAACCGCTGGAGGATCCTAGATCATTTTTCCACCAGACTAATCCGTGAAAAGGAAAAGGAGGGACGAGAGAGGGAGAACTAGGAGCGGGACACCTAGGCGGAGTTAGCAGTAGATAACAGGCGAGCAATGCTGCAATGTGATCCACTATCGGATAAAGCAAGTGGCAGTGAATAAACCCGGACTGAGTTCGTGATCCCTTAAGTAGGATTATGCCTCAAAAAAATGAAAATTAAATAAAAGGTGAAGTTAGGCTAGATTAGGTATGGTTAATGCGCTCTGACAAAGACTCAGGTAGATCTACTGCTTTCGCTGAAGAACGAAAAGGAAACGGGACGCTGCAATTTAGAAATCAGGATGGCAGGCATTTTCAAACCTACATTCTAGTGGAGCGACACCGTAATTAAAGCTAGGAGGTCGGCAAATGCAAAGAGGAAAAGCCTGGGCAGGACTAGGGGCAAGGATAGGGTCATCCAAGAACTGTGAGATACGTGCATCGAGCCACAAAATGGAGGCAACTATGCGAGGAAATACAAAAAGCCCTACGCAATTGCTGCCGAGAGGTTAAGTGCAGCACCTCCAAACGTCGGCTCTCTAGTACCAGAAGGGATAAGAGTGGTGATCAAGTTGCTGTTCCCCTTGATAGCTCACGTGACCTATCAACTGAGATGGACAGACCAGTTATTCTCGACGGAAGAGATTGGCGGTGGCCTTATCCGGCTGCAAAGCGCTGGGACCTGGGGGGATACACAAAGGTATCCCTTAAGCTTGCATTGAATGAGAACCTTCGCCAGTTTACGGAAATTCTTAACCGCTCTCTAAAAGAAGTCAATTTTCCAACAGTTTACAAGAGGGCCAGACGAGTTCTTATACATAAGGCCGGCAAGCCGATGGAAGAATCCGAAGCCTATAAGCCGACCTGCCTCATCGACGGCGAAAACGAAATCCTTGAGTGCTTGCTAGTCAACAGAGCAAGCGCGGGAAGATATACGGGATAACGTCGTTGGCTCCCCCGGACCTAGCCCTGAAGGCAAGGCCAAGACTGTATAGCCTCGTTGTGTCCGGACAGGGCAAAGCGGCGGCGAAGGAATAGTCCTAACTTTTTTGTGACACTATTGATTATGACATGTCAAGAAAGAGTCCTACCTAAATTGGGAATAAATGCGCCAGTAAGGACTAAAATATTATTTGAATTACAATAATGCACATTGGATGTCAAATTGTGTCTAAGTGGAAGAACACAAATGTGGTTACCGCCTGTAAGTTTTTTGACCAAATTTTTTCTGATTATTTATGTTATATATATATAGTTCTATCAGGATATTGTAAAGTTTAAATAAATAAATAAATAAATATATGGTCGACCTCCCCTACGGGTTTATGTACTAGGCAATAGATCTCTGAGGTACCATCGTGGACCGGCAGACAACACGAGAAGCTGGACTACCATCTCACCCAGCTCCTGATAGGATGCGGTTGCTTCAGGAGGTATGCATGGCATCGCGCCTCGTATGTGTGTTGCGCGGACGCGGAAGATGATGCTGTGCACTGTTTCTTCGTGTGTGTCAGTATGGAACTCGATACGCGATCAATTCGTGAATGAGACAGGCAGAACCTTTAGGGTAGATACGCTTATCCCTGCTATCCTAGAGCAAGCGCGGATCTGGGAGGTGGTAGCAAGTGCTGCAAAGAAGATCCTTTAGGTATAATTAACTGCTCCCTAGGAAAATGGTAGCTACGGCGGACTTGGCAGATGTGGTAATGGACAACGACAACGATGAAGCGTAATACAGGACAAGGGTTGCTAACTGAAGAATACTTACGCGATACCACCAGTATTAGAAGAAACGTGCGTAAAGCATTCCTCCTTTCTCAAAAAATGTTAGGTTAGATTATGTTTCCCGCAGGGATGGCTGACGTGCACAGCCATTTGGGAGTGGCGACCCCACGTACCCGAGCTGTACACTGCACGCACATGCACAATTGTGCAAATTCACATGCACATAAATACACACACACACACACACACACAAACACATACAGACTGGGGGAAGGACGCTAACTGCCAGCCTACTCCCGTGAAGTAATGCCGATGGCGGTTCCGCGGGGTGGTAGGGTGGTTTTTAGTGGGTTCCACACTCTATTAATAAAAGATTTTCCAATGGTTAAGTTAGGTTAGGTTAGGTTACTGCAAAATTGAAACTATTAAAAAAATAGAAGACATCTGACTAGCCTCTTGCTTTTCAAAGAAATATTATAATTAATAATGACATGACGATATAAGCTTTATGAGTTTTTAAGACAGTAACAACCAATAAACCCATAAAATCGAGAACTCTAGTGATAAATCACTTGAGGTTTAGAACTTTCACAGGTTTTTAATGCTGTATACTACAACTATTTTGCCACACTGTGGCTACATCAGGCAAATAAATAATACAACAATCGTTGAACTGAATGGTATTAAAAAATCTGTGAAAGTCTTTAACTCTACATTTAGAATTTGAAATACGGATGGACCTTACTCACAGGTTTCGACAATTCATTTGATAATTTAATAATATTATTAGATGAAACTACATTTGTCAAATTTGATCAAGCGAATAATTGGGTTGAAGAAACCCCACACAGGATGCGAATAGTTGCTAATCAGCACTCATGATTGGTTAATAAAGGGGATAATTTCTCGTTTTCATAGGTTATTTGGTGTGTGATATTTAACGGTGAATTTTTAACCTATTTTTTTAATATATCGATTTACCTAGATTGGTAATATTTTAGAACAAATGGAGTAAATTGATTCTAACAGGATGGTACACTATCACAATTTATTTAAGTCGCACTTATCTTATAAAAAAAATTGGACGTTGAGTAGGATGAAGTAGTTAACTAGTCTGTCCAATCGTTAAAATTAATATTTCGTTTTTGTAGAATTTTGTTAAAGAAATAATTATGGCGACAGCTGCAAATACAAAATAAATATTTCCCCTAATCATTCTTTGCCTCATGTTTTCAACTATAGCTAAGTTCTCGCCATGACTTTTCTTCTAGTAATCTAGATATAAAGAATCATATAGTTAAATATAGAAATAACGTTCAGATATTAGATTATCATTTATTGATTTCGACTGAGTCCAGTGCAGATGCAATAAGGTTATTTTTTTGCTAAATAATTGAATCGATGCAAACAGGAACTCTCGTTATAACACGCCTCGCAGTAAAGCAAGCGAACTGTCCAATAATTAATTCAGAATCTAATTACGTACAAATTAGACTCCTGCGCGATATCTGCATAATTTTATTGCAACTACAATTGGCATTTTGAATGAATATGCAAATATATATGTTGTAATCATAGTTCCGCCTGGGAAGTTTACAAGATGAAGTTGAAAGCAATATCCATTTCATATCTTGCGCGGCGTGAAAGCCGCAGCGGTTAAATTTATAATGAGACAGCATTTAGCCATATATTTCAGATGCAACTATATTAAAAGCGGAATTTTTTCTACTCAAACCACCTACCCGAACCTCCCTATCTCCTGTTTTCCGTGGGCGACTACTTCACAATTTACGATTTCGCATACGTTAGGTGCAAAATGTCTATTGCATAATTAAATTTTTACGGTCTTATATCCAATTTTCCTCGCAATGCTCCGAGCTAAGTGCTCGTTTGAATTTTTTGGTTTTGGGCACGAATGCATTATTTCTAATGAGGTATGATTTAAAAATATTCTGTGAAAGAATCCATTATTCAATTTGAATGCAGTATTAAAATCACAGAAAAAAGTAAGCATGTCAATTTTTATACGTTAAATTTTTATTCTGATGATTCAGAATAGAAATTGAATATTTACACCAGAAAAATAAAGTAAAAAGGGCAAATATTTTAAATTAAATCAATTATTCATTCATTTATTTAAAATTATTGTTTGCGTTATATATATATTATTAATTCAAGGTTAATTAAACTCTTGGTGTTGTTTCACAATTTAATTCATCGTATATATTTTTAGTTTAAATTTTTAATTGAATGTAATTTTGCAAATAGTTTCAAGTTCAATTAGTTACGATAATATAAAATAATTACCAACATTAGTAAGACAGGGAGGAGTTCCAAATAAGTTAAGCAGTTGGTCAACCGGCAAATGGAGAGAAATTTATCTTGCAGGCACCCAAAGTACGTATAAATCACTTCCGGTTGACCGATTCCTCCGGCATAGTAAATAGATCACATGGTAATACTATTTAAAATATATTAGTTGCCCGGAATTTGCATGTTTACCTAAACAAGACGCAACACGCCCACAGCACCATACGAGTAATTGATTACCAGCAAATGCGTCCACTGCTCTAATGCAATTCGCTCTACGGAATAAATTCACATGCGAACAACTGAATTTACAATTTCATAACATAAACCTCATAGCTTTGTAAATAAAATTTGCCGAGGGTGTTAATATATACATATTTCACCTTTAAACACGGTTAATCGATAGACCAGTATCAAGAGTATGCATCATATTAAACCAGCACGGGATGATCACAAGCTTTGGATCAAAACCGCGATTCTTTATGCCCCACTGATTCCAGCCCCATAGCCCTATCTCTCCCTCGAGCCGGAGGCCGCAAAGGAAGGACCGAGCCGCCCCACAACAAACTTGAAATAGACAAACGATCCATCACTATTACACTCTTTATTTTTTCTGCTTTTTCCTTCTTGTTTGCCGAATGAAATGTTTCACATTTCCAGCTCTACACAGAAGCAGAGATGTCTTGATTTATTCAACGGATCATTATTAATGCCCTAGTTTTCCCTCAAGACTTCTGATGATCTTGTAAAACTTTGGGATAAACATTTTTTTTTATCAAGCGAACATATAATTTATGTAATTTTCCAGTCAATAAAATAAACGAAAATAAACGAGTTATTCTAATAATAGGTTGACCTTTATGGAATTTAGTAAAAAAAGTTTATAAGTCCAAAGTTTATAGAATGAATCTGAATTTTATAGGATTTAGATAATAATTTTAGGATTATTTTAAATGTACTCCATAAAAAATGCCATCTATAGACATTACCAAGTAATTATGTGTACTTCAGAAAATACGTCTTTTAAGGCGTCTATTTATAAAGGACATATATCAACGGAAAGCAACTAAGGTTTTATTTTATTCCCTTACCTTCTCGAGAGATCTATATAGAATGTAATATGAGAAAGCGCAATTCAATATTAGACTTACCGGCTAACGTCCTTGGAGTTTTCTCAAGAGGAAACAATTCCTGATTTTATACTTGAATTACCAGAATGTATCAATTTAATATCAATCATTGAAATTAATGAATTATTAACATTTAGTAGTTGAACTAAATTTTAAGAACTTTATAAAAAATCTTAAAATTTTATTAAGAAAATACAAATTTTTAAAATTCATTGAATTAAAAGAAACTAATAATAAAGATATCAAGTATAGTTAAACTATAGCTGTCCTAAAAATCAACTCGAATATATTTAGAATTACCATTTTTTTTTAAGATTCGAAATCAACGAAAAATATATTTAGAATTATCATATCGATAATTACTGAATTCCTACAGTTGTAAGATTCAACATTATCCTATGTTTATGTTTATGTTTATTAGACTTTAGCGTCTTTTCCAAAAAGTTACATATGAATATACAAAAATTATTTACACTAATTTAGCGAATTGAATAAAAATAAAAACAATTGATATCAACATAAATGTTCTAATTGCACCAAGGACCTTTTGGAATTTCAAGTTTGGTAATTACGTAATATTTTTAATAGCAGAATGTTGCATTATCTTAAGTGATTACAGCCTAATTTTTTAGAGCAAAATCTCAACATTTTAGGGCAAAATATATATAAAAAATGAAAATGACCAAGAAATTTCATCACAGATCATCAAATTTTTAGTTTTAGGATTACAGAACTCCTCAGATTTCAAAATATTTGCTTATTATTTGGAAAAATATGAAATATTTTAGCGACAATTGCAAACTGGCGTAGAATTTTTTTAATTTCACAATCCCTGCACTTGCAGATTTTGAGAAAATTACTTGTGATTACAATCTTGCTTGGAAATAAAATCTAAATGATTTAGTGACTTGAAAAATATATGAGAAACAATTCCAATCAACCAAAAAATTCTTGGTCGGTCAAAGCCACATTTTAATCTTCGAAATTACAGAATTACTTCGGTTACATGTTTCAAGATAATCCTATGTGATTAAATCTTTGTTTTTAGAAAAAGAAAACTTTAAAAAATATAAATACAATGCAGTTGGACATTCTAAATGTACCAAAAACATATTCAGATTATTATTTTTATAAATATATAATAAATGTGTTAGATAAATTTGGAAAAATCCCAAATTATAAGAGCCTATGAAAAATGGTATGTAAATTTGAAGTATCGTTTGAGAATGACAAGCTTAAGTCTGTCGAAGCTTAACAATTAATATAAAAAGTGTATGAAATGTATTTATTTATATTTCTTAGGACTCTTAAAAATTACATATAAAATAAAACAATAAAAATAGCATACGTCAATTTTAAAGTTACTCGTATTTTTTAATAATGTATAATGTATCGCAAAGAAGAAGCCTCTACAATTAGTTATTTAATCCTAGACAGTTTTAAATCCACTATAAACCTATTTTGAAATCCCATTTTATTTATTACATAATTCCTTCAGTGGCAAACTTTGAGTTAATCATCCTAAGTGATTTTTTTTTTAAATAAATTCTTAATATTCTAGAGACAATTTTTTTAACAATTTAAATTCACCGGAAGTTTTCGAAATCCACAAAAAAACAGAATCTTAATTTTGATTATTACAAAATCTTTTAATGTAATTCAATAACTGGGGTTACTTTAGTACGAGTAGTTGTTTTAACTGTTAGTTGGTTTTTATAATTTTTACATTTTAATAATGCAAAAACTGCGGTGCAGAAAGCTCAGAAGAATTTAAAATCTTTTTAGTTCCATATTTTTGGACAACCTCATGTGATTACAGCCTTAATTTCAGAAAAAAATGCAAATATTTTAGGGACTTGAAAAGAACATAAAACAATTATAATCCAATAAATTAAATTCTCACTTAACCTGTGGTGAAACAATTTTATGTTAATTAGAAGGTTAATTAAACATTTGGTTTTATTCTCCGGCTTAAAAAAATAGTGAAACAAAAACAAGTGTTTTATTAACCTTCTAATAAATTATAATCCATCTAAAAATTCTAAATCCACCAAAAATACATTACGAAATCCAATATTGAGAAGTGTCTACACAATTACAGATGTTCCCTATGTGACTCCAGTTATATTTTTGGGAAGAATTCTAAAGATATAAAAGCAACTGTAGTTATATTCGAAATTTATAAACCATCTAAAACATATTTAGATTTACCATATTCGTAATTACATGAACATTCGAGAAACAAATTTTGGGATAATCCCAATCCATTTCAGACTTAATTTATTTTGACAAAAATCAAAATAATTTAAAAAATTCTTTAAAGTCCACTAAAAAGTATACTTAGAATTTTCATTTTGTTAATTACAGAATTTCTACTTTTGTCGAAAATTAAATAGTCCCATGTGAATACTGAATATTTTGCTAATAACAGAATTTATGTATTTGCAGATTCTAAGTAAATCGATGTGATCAAATTGGAAAATTAAAAATATTTTGGTGACATAAAAATAAAAACAATTTCAAGTAACCTAAAAAAATCCAAATCTTCTAAAAATATATTAAAAATTCAAATTTTAATAATTGCAGATTTTGAAATACTCCCATGTGATCTTAATATTTTCAAGGTTCAAAAATATGAAAACAATTGCAGCTTTAAAATATCTTAATTCATCAAAAATATAATTAGAATTTAGATTAGATTTACGGAATCCCTTCAGTTAAGCCTGCAATCATTTGAGATTATCCTAAACCCAAGTGATAGCAGATTTATTTTTAGAGAATATATCAAAACATTTTCGCCTGAAAAAAAATATAAAAACAATCGTAGTTTTCTAGAAATTACTAAATTCACAAAACATGTATTTAGAATTCCCGTTTTAATAATTAAAAACTCTTTGGAATTGTAGATTTTAGGATGAAATGCTGGTTTTACAGCCTTAATAAAAACGTATCTAAAAATGTAAGTAACAAAAAGTCCTTCAAAAATATATCCACTAAAATACATTTAAAAATTATATTTTGGTAATTATTTTTGGTAATTATAGAATCTCTACATAGTACAGCGTCCGATTTTAGGATAATCCCATTTGACGATTTGAGAAGAAAATTATGATACCAGCATTCAGAATTTCTGATTTGTAAGGTTTTACCAAATCAGAAATTCTAAATGTTATTTTTAAATTTTGGTAATAAAAATTCCTTGGAATCGGAGATTTTATTTTAATTCCAAGAGGAATAGTATTAAGGGGAGTAATTGCTGTGAGGGAGGAATACAGTTTTAAATTCGCGGGTTGTTTTCTTGCCACTGTGTTCCTAAATCCTGGGAGGGTAAAAGTAGGTTGGTTTAAGTTAGAATAAGTTTATATGTAAATTTCAATACTCTTGTGAAGCAAAAAAGAAATTTAAGAGCCTTAAAAATTGTATCTAAAAATTTATTGAATTAAAAATTTGAAACTACATTTAGAAATTCTCTAATAATAGAATTCCAACAGAGTCAGACTTTAGGATAATCCCATTTGAAGTCTTGAAACGAAAATTAAAACAACAACATTTAGAATTAATAAATTAATAAACCAAAATTCAGAATTTCTGATTTGGTAAAACCTTACAAATCAGAAATTCTGAATGTTGGTTTATTAATTTTGTATAATCCAAAGTGATTATAGACTTGATTTTTGGGGAAAAATTCAAAATATTTTATTGACTTAAAAAGAGAGGTACAATTCCAATCGACCTAAAAAAAATAAATCCACCAAAATATTTAGAATTCCAATATTTGTAATTACAGAACTCCGTTAGTTGACGTTTTGTAATAAACCTATACAATAGAATACAATAGCTTTATTATGCAACACAGTCCTATTTAAAAAACAATTCTAAAACTTTCTAAATACCCAAAACATGTTTAAAATTCCCAGTTTTTTTAACTACACAATCCTTTCAATAACAGAATTTTACATAATTTTAGGTGATTGCATCCTTATTTTTGTAAAGAAAATTGAAAATTATTAATGGCTTAAAACAAATGTAGAAATAATTCTATATATATAAACATCTCTATTGACAAATATGTACATTGGAATAATAAACAATGGATGAGGTGTTATTATGTTAGTCTGTCAAAAGGCTATCGACAAGAGGTCTTTCTGCCTTGTTTTGTCCAGTCATATGGCGTCAGTCTTTAATGAGTAGGTGCATGAAATGATGAGATGAAATCAAAAATAGTAGAATGTGGGATTTTAAATTTAGGGATTATATTTGGGTTTCTACGAAGACAGTATAGGGATAATATGCGAAAGTTGTAGGATTTTTGGAGAATATTTCTGATAGGAATAGAAGGCGTTCTTGAATAGGGATAACTAGGGTTGTATCATAGAGAAGTTGGTAAGAAGGATTATGTAAAGGATTTAGACAATGTCGCAGTTTAGTTAGGAATCAAAGGGATGCTCGATCGCTAACTTGAATATTACGAGAGGTTGAATTGCTGTAATTGGGATAGAATACACAACCATGGTCCAGTAGTGGGCGACAAATCTTTTTATAAATTTTTACTGTTGTTTTGGTAGTATTACCAATATTTTTGTAAGTCAGACATCTGAAATATTTTACCCTGGTGGTTATTTTGTTTTTCATTATAGCAGTGTGTTTTCTAAAATTCATTTTTGGGTCTATGGTTATGTCAAGGTACTTTCCAGGAGCTGTGGATTATGGAGATTCATTTTAATGCATCATTTTGCAAACCAATGCTGAAGTTAATAGGCTCTGGGAGGAATTGAAGGGCTTTTAGTAACGTGGGAGCATGGGTAATTAGAGCAGTATCGTCTCCAAATTGGAGGAGATATTTGGATGTATTCAAGTAGGGAGGATCAGGATTATAGATGTCGAAGCTAAAACTATTGTATAATAGAGGCGAAGCCTTGGTGTAGTTCTTGTTCGGGAGTAAAAGACGAAGATAAAGAGTTGTGGATTTTAACTTTTAGGGTTCTATTACAGAGGAATTGTTTGATTATATAAATAATGTGAAGAGCAATAATTCTATTATCTCAGAATTTTCTAAATTCACTAAAGTTATTACAGTGATATTTTTGGAAAACATAAGCAGGGTCACTTGGTAAATTAAATACTTGTTTAGTTTCACATATATTTCCTGACATATGTTTCAACAATTGCTTGTCATTTTCAATGCTGTACTGTGATTACTGAAGGAATTTTATCTATCGGTATATATAATTTAGGGTAATTATTTAATTATATTAAATTAGACAATCCGCTACACAAATATTTAATCTGCAAACCCACCCCTGTAATATATGTTTCACCAGGAATGTATCAGCGGAAGCATTAATTTAATTGAAAACATAAATATTTGAGCGATAAAATATAGCAACAATGATTTGTATCTTTTTTTAAGAAACTTAAACTGTTATAGTAGCAAAAGTATGAATTTATTTGGGTGGTAAGTGTGTGACCTCTATACCTTCCACCAGTTTATAAATCCTACAAAAGTCTTTTACTGAATTCTGATTTAATTATAAGCAGATTTATACTACATTTACCGTGTAAGGTTTTTTTTAAATAATTTTTAAAGATAAAACTGTCGCTTATAATTAAACTGAAGAATGGGATAGATATCAACGAGACATTATAACAGTGCTTATAAAACAATTAACAACTCCTACATAATTTGTATTTTTATTTTAGTGAGCTTAAACATTTATAGTGGTGGAAATATCAATGTTAATGTAGGGTAGGTGGGCGGCCTATATCTCACCCTCCAAGTTAAAGATCATACACGAGTGTCTTAACTCGGATCTTAACATTTAACTTTAGACAATTATGAAATAAAACTATTATATTATTCACTAGTCGAAAGCTACTTAACTTATGGCATAATAGGGGAGGTGTAAAAAACAACTACTTTAAAACACTAGAAATTCAACCAAAGGAAATTACTAAAATTATATATAATAAATAAATTAAATTCCCCACTGAAGCGTTGTTTAATGAAAAAAAAATATTCGATATTAGACAGTTATTCTATACAGTCATATGTAAAACTCAATATATACACAACTAAACACTAAAAAGACATACCCACGATTATAACATACAAAAAAAAATAATTACACCGCTTATACGTAAGACAATTGGTCAGAGATCTAATATATATTTAGGTCCAAAATTATTCAATAGTATACCCGACGATATACAAAATGCTAGATCCTTCTCAATTTTTAAAAACTCTTGAAGTTGCATATGTATACTACTTCAAGGACTCTTATACACGATATTATTAATGGAAACTAACCTATTTTCGAAGAACATAACTTAGATTTATTGTATAAAAACAAGTTAATAATATGTAGGTATTTAACATAATATATTTATTTTCAAAACAAGATCTATATTACGGTATATACAAATAGTCACTATGCTCATACTGAAGTATTTTTTTTATATATATGTTTACATTTACTTTTATTGTTTGTCATACTGATGTATTCTTAATTTAATTATTTAAATACCCTATATAAATATAATATACATTTTAATTCCTCAGCGTCTCACTGTTCCCAATGAAATTAATTACAAAACTTTTTAAATAAAAAATAAATTAATACACTTTTTGAATGAGTAAAGTAGAAAAAATTGTATGCATGCTGGTTAGGCAGACTCTAAATCTAAATTACATAAGATTAGCTATAGAAAGTTATTTATATTTAAACTTAAATTGATTATTATGAATATGGATTTTCAACACCTCAACGCCTTATCTATCAACCAACAACAGTGTATATTAAATCAATAAAAATAACCACATACTTTAACATAAATATTTAAAAAAAAACAAAACATTAACAGCTTTGAAAGTATCAATAAATCTATGGATGGGTGGCCCCTAATCTACCCTCCAACTAGTAAATAATACAAAAGAGTTTTGATAAATTCCAATTTAATTATAAGCAGATTTACCTTATCAAAGTTATCATCATTTTTAATAATTAAGCCGTTGTATATACTTGCAATTTAAATATAGTCGAATAGTGGCCATTAACACCTTAACAGTGGTGAACATAACTATACAGGGTTATTCACGCTATAAGGCACGGAATATTGTGGCCAAAATACGTCACTTTCAAAGAGTTATGGGGGTCTACTGCTTTTTAAAATTGATTTAATAATATACAGGGTGTCCCAAAAACGCCAAAAGTTTTAAAGTTGTGTCATTTTTTATTGAACACCCTGTATTTGATTGCATTTTTGCATTCTTCATTCAAAATAAGTGTGTGTTTTAATAAGAGTTTTAATATCTAAACCTTAAGGTTTTTGAAATAATTTGAATTTTGTAAAAATCTAACCTAATTTTTATGTTTCAAAAAGTAATTAAATTATGTATACAAAATTTACATTGAAATGTAACAATAGATTATATTTTATTTACCAAGTATAATAAACTTATTATGTTATGCAGGATGTAAAAAATTTGTTAATTAAACAAATGAGAATTTTAAGTAGCTATAACTTCATTTATTTAAATGGAATGCCATATTTTTTAATTTATCAGCAAATTCACTTTTTAATTACCTATCAAATGGTATTTATGTCTTATGTCTTACAGAAAACGCTAAAATATTCTTTATTGCACCATTTCAGTATACTTTAAATAAAAATTTTAATGTATCTAGTTTCCTATCGCCTTTAGAAACGTCAGATAATTTATTTAGTCTGTCACTTTAGTTTAAAAAGGCTGTCTTTTGTTATAGTTGTGTTATTTTGCGTTTTTGTGTTACATCGGTATTGTTTGAACATCGTTATTGTATTTCTTAGTAAAAAATGAAGATTTACTCAAAAATAACGTATTGGCATGATTTTTATGCTTAGAGAATGTCATCAAAATTGTTTATTGGCTTCTCGAGTTTATACTCAACAAAGATTTCCCAAAAGAAATCATCCTAAGCTAGCCGTTTCGGAGAGACTACTAAATGAGTTTAAAGAAAGAGTGGAAGTGTCAGTTTAAAAGAAAAAAAAACAGTAAAAGAAAAACTCTCACTGAAGATGAAAACAATATTTTGACAGTAGTAAGTTCAGTTATCAAAAACCTCAGTATTTTAAAAAGTCTTTAAAAACACATAGGACCCTATTTTTTGAAGAACCTCTAAATAGTATGATGTTTTAATAATAATATAAATATAAACATCAGAAGAAACTTATAGCTTCAATTGGATGTAACTCCGTCTCATTATCATCGAGAGGTTCGGTAATTTTTAAACACCAACTTTCTAAGTAGATGGATTGGAAGGAACGGATTTCAAAATTGGTTTCTCAAACGCGTTTGAAACTATAACGCATAATGTTATCCAAAGTTAGCAGTAATTTTCAAAGAAGAATATGTAAGTGTCTTGAATTGAACGGTCGACATTTCAAACATTTGTTGTAAATATTTTGTTTCTTATTAGAAGTTTCTGAACATTTCTGTACATATTTTTTTGTAATTATTCTTATAATTATGAATTATATAACTTTTCTAAGTAAATAGATACATTAGAACTTATTTAAAAAAACACCTTTTGGTACAATACCCGATGTTTTGGCGTTTTCAGCAAAAACGCGGAAACTTAAAGCTAAAGCTATAAATACCATTCGATAGGTAATTAAAAAGTGCATTTGCCGGTAAGTTAAAGAATATGCCGATCCATTTAAATAAATGAAATTAGAGCCACTTAAAATTCTCATTTGTTTAATTATAATTTTTATACACGCTGTATAATATGGCAAGTTTATTATACTTAAAAAAAATATGATCTATTGTTACACATCACTGTAAATGTAGCATTCATAACTTAATTACTTTTTATGTATTTGAAACATGAAAATTAGGTTAGATTTTTACAAAATTCAAATTATTCCAAAAACCTTAAGGTTTAGATATTAAAAACCTTATTTAAAACACTTATTTTAATCGAAGAATACAAAAATTGCAATAAAATATAGTGTGTTTCATACTTTTGCTGTTTTTGGGACACTCTGTATATTATGAAATTAATTTCAAAAAGTAGCCCTTCTAGCTCCAAAGTGAAACTTTTTGAAAGTCACGTATTTTGGCCACAATATTCCGTGGCAGATGGCGTGAAACACCCTGAATATATCCTGTATCAACACTTCAACTTATAAATCATACTTGAGAGTTTTGGTGAATATTAATTTGATCAAAAATAGATTTATTCAAAATTCAACAAATGTATGGTACTTTTTTGTAAGTAAATATTCGATTTTAATTTAAAACTGGATAGTAGAATGATGTATACCTGCCCATCCTATATATACAATGAGATATAGGTTACAACATTGTTTATAAAATCATTAACAACAATTATCAATGCATAGTTTGTACTTTTGTTTTAGATGACTTAAACATTCACAGATGTGAAAGTCTTAATATACAGGATGTCCCGTTAATGCGGGGAAATGGCTGGACCATAGATTCCTGGAGTAAAAATATAATGATTTAACACAACTTATCTATATCCAAAAATTTATGGTTAAGCCGGAATTTGTCTTCAAAGTTTGAAATGAAATTAATTATTAATAACTACCTTAGTATAATACATCATTTAAGTTATTATGGACATTAGTGATTAACAGGAAATATAAAAAACAGTAACCACTTAAAAACTAAAATATATATATATATATATAAGATACAAAAAAGTTTTAAAATTAATTGGTCTTTCAAGAAATATTTTTTTAGCTTTTATTGGATGCACCAATAAAAACATATTTTAGTTTTTATGACCATAATAACTGAAATGATGTATTATATTATGGTAGTTATTAATAATAAATTTCATTCAAATAGAATAAAGCGTTCAATTGTTATAAACAAAAGAAATAAAACATTTTGAAACTTTGAAGACAAATTTCGGCCTAACCATAAATTTTTGGATATAGATAAGTTGTGTTAAATCATCATATTTTGATCCCAGAAATATATGGTCTAGCCATTTCTCCACGTTAACGGGACACCCTATATATGTAGAATGGGTAGGTGATTTCGATCACACTCTCCAACTTATAGGTCATACATGAGAGATTTGTTGAATATCAATTTCATTACAAGCAGATATCTTAAAGATTTAACTTTTAAGTATTTCCTTCTTAATATATATTTTATTTAAAAAATAAACGCTAATAATTTAAAAGTGAAAGATATGAGAGCGGATCATCCACACACCCGAAATATTTAATTAAACTAAGGCCACAACAACATCTGCATAATAAATTTTTGTTTAAGGGAATTAAAACAGTTTCATTACTTAATGTTTCACTATCTATGTAGCGTGGGTGGGTGGCCTCTATCCCACCCTCTAATTTGGCTGAATTTTAATATAATTGCAAACAGATTCATTCTAGATTAAGCATATTGACTTATCTTTTTTGATATACTTTTTAAATAAGAAAATTATCGTTAACAATTTAACAATTAGAAGGTAGGATAGTGTGATGAGATGTAATCGTAATAAATCGTAATTAAAATTACGTCTAGCAATTAATTTTAAAGGATAATAAAATGATCAGAACCGGAAAAGTATTCTGATGGCTAAAACATATTATTTTTCAATAATATTTTTAAGGGTGTCTAAATTTAAGGAAGAATAATATTTAGGTTTTAACGAGAATAGTACCTATTCATAATGTATATTTACTACAGTTTTTAATGAAGAAGGAAACACAATCTTTTTGTTTAACCACTTTATAAAGTTGTAAAGTAAAAGTTATCGTGTCTATTTATTCGTTATATTCTAGATGTACCACAAATTATAAACCTGCACAATTAAACATATAGTTTATAGTATTTTATGAGGATAATTTTCGATGATTCATAAAGGAATGTGGGGGAGATTATTAGGATGGAGTAATTTTGAGGGTAGACAGATAGTGGAGTAATGCGCAACTAAAAGATTTTGGATGGTTGATTGTGAAGTTCAGAAAAGAAGATAAAACAATATTTTAATAAGAAACCTTATATGAGTTTGCAGATTCTTGCAATTGCTACAGTTGATATTATATCATTTTGGTAGATAATTCCTTTAAAATGCTTTCCTTAGACTGTAGGATGAATATTGTGAACATAAGCTGAAAATGAAGTAGTTTATTTTGGTGTAAAGAGTTTCATGTGGGTTAAAGTAATAAGAATAAATTATTACGGTCCACTAATTTACAACAAATTATGTACAGAGCTAAAATCACTTGATTGTCCAGCGCTTAAAATAAATTTAAAAATGATTTTCTTTAAAAAACTTATTATAGCTTTGAAGAATTCTTTAACGATTTATTTTAGTTTTGTAAATACCATTTTTGATTGGTTTATGTAAGTTTATGCTATGTATTATTTATTTTGGATTTGTGTACATTTTTTTACTACCACCAATAAAGTTATTATTATTATTATTATTATTAACTAATTAAAGCTATATCCATCTAACCTCTAACTGTATCGTGGTAATAAACGTTGTAAAATATGAGAGACAAAGGAAAGCCTTGTGGGAAACCTTTTTTTTTATAAACTAAAGAGGTTTTGAATAATTTAATCGCTTTAAAATAGAAGAAAATTATATAAGAAATAGAATCAAAGAATGTACTCTTATGTTCACATTATCATTTCCAAGCAAATTAGATTATACGTGCTTTTAGTATAAAATCCTTGATGGTAATATGGTTTTATATAAAAAAATATATTTTTATTAAATCTTAAAAGTTGTACATACAATATTATCATGAATATTCCTTTATAATAAAATATTTCATGGAATTATTTTGTAAGAAAATTCATACATGAGTAATTACCTCATACTTTTCATATAGTAATTAGATAAATAGCATTTAAGCTTTTCATCACTATCGAAAGTTAATGTGGAGGGGGTAACAATCGTCCGGTGAACAATGGCGAAGGCTGTATCACACCGAGGAATGCATGCAGATTTTATACACAACGCCATATTAATTTAGACAATGTTGAGCGTCGCCATTGTCCCCGCGTTTCCAAATGGACAATGGGCCTCGCAAATATCCGGCCATTAACAAAAATACCCCGGCACAGCCATCCCATAATTGCGCGCCATAATGCACAACTACGTCCGCAATCTTGAAAAATGTTTTATTTGTTTGTTCAGAATTTCAGGATTGTTAAACCGTGCGCGATTTCGTTTTATGTCCGACGTTTATATTTCGCATCGGTTACTCATTCCGTTCGAATTCGGCAACTCAAACGAAAAGATTGAGGTATGGGGTGGGGTCGAAGGATTAGGTAAACTGTATTATAAAAAGATTTTCCCTTTGACGGACTCGATGGGAGAGGGAGGGAGATTGTGTATAAGTAGCTTATTATTTTTTTCGTTATTGTAAACGTAAGCTATTGAAATGTTTCGATATTATGAAGGTTTTACAGCGACTTGATGATTTATATCCTCCTGATTAAAATAACGATGTTCCTTTATTTTTATTAAATATAAGGCTTCATTTATCAAATAACTATTAGCTCATTAAGGTATTATAATAAAAAAATCCATTTTCATTAAATGTTATATACCATATATTTTTAGGATCATCTCGTCGTGATATTAATAATGGCTTCGGTCTATATATCAAAGTGTGGTGACAAGTTTGCAACTCCTGAGTTGACTACGTTGGTAGCTGTACCACACGTGTGCGGTGGAAAGACCGCGAGGAACGTTACGTTTTGCTTTTGAGACAAATACCGGCGTCCGCTTATTCATCGTTTGCTTTCATTTGTAATTGAATTTGTATGGTAATTTATTCCATAAATTCCGTCTGTGAGCCGTCCCATCCCGGATTATTTCATCTGTCACTATATATCTAATAAAATGGAACGCCCACCGGATATCCCTCCCCGAATGAACAAAAATTACATAATGGAATTCAACGTGATAGGGGGTAATGTAACATGAATTTGTAATTAATAGTATTAAATTGTATACAATTTTACGCAGCGTTAAGTGTGGAACTTTTGGACGTACCACAGTACGAAGAAACGCAGAAGTTAAAAGTATTTTCATTCCTATGCCTTAATGCTTATTTTTTTGAATGCTGAAACTTCATAAATATATTTCCGCTTTAATTCAATTCGCTGTATACATAAAACTCGTTTTAGATGATGACGAAAAAAAACTTTATAAAAATAAAAAACAAGTATTTTTATATATAAGCACGTATTAATATTTATTTATAATTTTAATAAACAAAATTCCGCTTTTATTATTTATCATTATATTCAAAAAGAGGGTAAACTAAATGAAAGAAATTATATTTTCTATTTTTAGTTGGTATATTACTTTATATTGAACATTTGTATATGGCCCCAAGAATTATAAAATAATCGAAACGCTCCGTTACGCTTAATAATGGAAAAACCAATTCCGGCTTGCATTGTTGTATATTATATTGTTGATATGTACAAAAGAAATTTTATGGAAACGTATTTTTTAAATAAATTTCGATTTATTTGTCAAAAAATGTGTAGAGGAAAATATGCTCCTATATTTGAAAATAATAAAAATATTAATATATTATGCCATAGAAGAAAAATTTTGGAAAATATCTGTTTTTGTAAATAAATTATCACTTTATTAAAAGTTATAAAATAATGAAATAAAAGGAATAAAAACAATAACACGTTAATCTTGATATGATCTAGACTTTACTGCATTAATAGCTATAATATATTTCATAGTGGTAACACAAAATTAAATATTTTATGAATACGTGCCTAATTACCATCACCAAACGTGTACGTTACTGCATTAATACGTTGTATTGTTATATTTCATTTTATATTCATTAGTGTAGACAACCGCAACTAAAAAACTTTGTGACTTTTCTAATCACTTTAACATTAAAAAATAATTACTGGTATTAGATCAAAGCTAAGTGATTATTTTTTATTATATATATATTATTTCAGTAAACTGCTTTATCAATAATATAATTCTCATACAATATAAATAAAACATACTTGCGATTCACAGTTTATATAAAATTAACTTGAATGTGTGTCAGAAATGGTGGATGCGCCGGGCATTGGGCATGCATTTTATTCGTTTCTCGAACAATCTTACTGCGTACAATTATAAAAATCCACGGAATTAATATTCAAATATATTAGATTTGGAAGTATACACAAATTTGATTTAACAACTGCCTCTCAGTATACAAATTGATAATCCTCTGTTAATTTATTTCATGTGGTGTAATAAATACTTCGGAAGGCACGACTGCATGCAACTCCTAGTTTTAACAAAAATTAATTGAGAACGACGTCTCAAGACGGAATCAGCAAACGTATTAGTCACGGAACTCGGACCGCCTACGCTATATCACCGGAGTAGCCGAAGGAACGAGCTTTTTCGTCAAAAAGAATAAGAAAAAACACACCACTTAAGCCGGCAGCGATTGATTTATCGCCGGCAAATATTGCATGCCATACTTAATGTAGTCGGAATTTATCACCCCGAAAGATCTGCGGCCGCTGTTGCATTCCGAAACTATACGCGATTACGCGGAAATAATTGGGGCAATAAATTTTATAAAGGAGAGCACACGAAAACCATTTAGCTATGTTAATATTTTTAATTTAATTGCAGCGCAAATCGAGGGGGCATTTTCACTCTTGTAATTACGCTGAATTAATTGTGTTTTCCTTACAGTTTGAAGCACTTCATTTATATTTCGAGTTAATGTTTGTGTATTTGTTTCCATCATTAAAATTCATGCCTGCCTGCGACTGAATGCCTCTCCTTGTGATTAATGACGAACTACTTTTTCAAGTAGGCCCTTGCGATTTTATTGAAAATAATAACGTCAAATATTATTTCATTTGCAAACGGCAATATTTATTCGTTATTATATTAATATTTTCCATATAGTTATATTAAGAGTTATACAATATATATTACTCCGAGACATCCGGTATAAAGAGATTATTTTACGTTAAGGATTACCGTTGAATAGTTAATGATTGAGACATATATATATTTCCTCATGGGATCAACATATTATTATATCGTACATGATATCAAAACATGATACATTTTCATTATAATCCTGTCATTCTTTTCAATTTATTTCAATATTGAAACAATTTTCGTTCTCGATGTCCTTATTTAGATGCCGATTAAAAAGCCATTATATTCGGAAAACACAGGTTATTATCAATTTATAGTTTTCTGGTTCGGAGGGCGTACAGCATAATCACCAGAGTGGAAATCGATTGCCATAATCTACGGCGATACAAAATCCATTAAATTATTTGATTATGCCGTATTCTGTACTGTACGCCTTATCTGCAAAAAGGCGCAAATTGATAAATCGATTGAAACGCTATTATTAGATTAATGCGTAACAAAAAGTGATTACGGTGTAATTATCTTCAATTAAAAATTAACACTGCTTCGCATGGTATTCACCCTGAGACTATTTAGGTGGTTTTAAATAAACAATGGTCTATTAATACCCCTAAGGTAGTAGTTATTCATGAGATACGTTCAGAGTCTTTATTTAATAATTTAAGGTGGATATAATTCGTATCCATGTTGAGATAGTTTTAGTTTATAAAAAAAATGTTTAATTTGTGATATAATTTAAGTTAAGACTAAAGAAATAGAATAATAAAACTACTTATCTCGACCAAGGTCAAGAACGGTACGATAAGAACAAAGGATCCACAATGGATAGAAACTGTATAGGATATAGATGAAGAAAGCTTATTAAGAAATCATTTAAGGTACTCCAAATATGTCTTTAGATAAATTCTATAGAACAAATAACTAAAAAATACGAAAATATTTAGTAAATCTAAAACGTTGTAGATAATGATGATGTTGTTTTATTCCGAATTTCCTAATATGTTGTTCATGGCATTAAAATGTTAGAAACTCTATAATAACATAAAATAATCGCATAGTTTGGCGCCTTAATGCTTAACTGATTGTAAGATTCAATAAAAATGAGATAATCAAATCCTGCAGTATACAAAAAAGCATCATTTCTATTCGTTAAGAAAAAAACTTACTCCATTAACTACATTAAGCACGAACAACACATCAACACGCTATTGAAATATATATTTGGGATGAGTTTATTTGTATCGCTATATATCTTTTAACAATAAACACTTTTTTCGTTATTGTGGGCTATTATTCCAAACGACTATTGATCAGAAGCGTTTATTACGACGAGACCTTAATTGAGCAGTAATATAATTAAAATTATTATTAATTGAAAATTCATAATAATACGAAATAGGTTATTGAATTATTAATTTAAATAAAATTAAGCATACCCTATTGTCCATAGTTATACAGAATATAAATTCTAAAGCAATATCCTAAATTTAAAAATTTAACATGAGAAAAAATAGAACTAAGAGAAAAGATACATTTTTCAATATTTAATTTAATGTTCATTGTCCATGTTGTCAATCAACCAGTCACTTGTATTTATTAATTTTCATCTAAGGCACACACTCCTCCATGCATCCGCATTGTAAATCCACCACCCACAAGACCAATGCAACCCTTCTAGAAAATTTCGTTTATCGAAAATTCAATCTTAAGAAAATATTTTCTTTAAAATTGTTTAAATCATTTAAACCTAATACTGTAGTTTATAACTATAACAGTGTTTAAATATTAATATGTAAGAAAAGTTTATTAACAGAGAGGTCAATAATCGAAATTACTCTAAATCGAAATTTTAACGTTTAGCGAAAAGTTTGTAATAACAATATTTTATATACAGAAACTTTATTATTCAAAAAATTTGACTTATGTAAATTCCATCACAAAAATTCAATATTTCTTGAATAGATTTCTCACTTATCTCTTGATGAAACATTATGAAAAATTAGATAAAGAGTTGATCAACATTATTGATCATCCACAAAAAAATTAAAAGATTTGAAACATTTATTCGCTGTTTACTATTTAGAAAATATCAATTATAAAAATTTAAAAAAATATATTGGCAAAATACTTCAATTTATAAAATTATTATAAACATCGGAATTTTGTCGTTACGAAAATTATATTCATAATAAAATATATTAAAATCCTTCAGTTCGTTGTAGAAAATTAACTAATAATTTAAAATACGAAAACATTTCATGAATCTACAACAATGAGTGGCAAATTACTTTTGTATCATTCAATATCTGTCTGTAGTATTATCTAGAGAATTAGTTGTTTCAACAAGTAATTTGTTTTAAAGTCTTGGTAAGACTCATTATTGTATATTCGCGGAAAGTTTTCGTATTTTAAATTATTATAATTATATCCATTGAATTATTGTTATATGTTTGTATATGGTTTACTATTTTAAGAAATGTAGTCTGTAGAAAATTTAATGCTATATCTTTAGAAAATTAAGAGAAATCCATTTTTCTAAATTGCAACGTTTATAAAATTATATCCATAATCCATAAACAGTTTATTAAATATATAGTTTTAGAAAATTTAAATTTGAACCTTCTGTAAACATTTCTGTTAACGTATTTTTATCTATGTTAAAAACTTATCAACTGAAAATCAAATATTAAATTTTATTAAATAAAAACAACTTCAATGTTTCAAATTAATCAAATTACTAAAGTTTATAATACTATTTAAGTAATTGAATATTGATATGATTGTACAAAATAATCAACTTTTAATTTTCAACACAGAGGATTTTGTAAAAATTTTATAATTCTCTCGTCCAATAATATAATATTTAGACATTTGTAAACGTTGACTTTTAAATGGTTAAACATTTTCTAAATGAAAGGCCGACGTTTGAATTAACCCATTTAAATAAAATCGGAAAACAAAACTGGAGAAATATATTACAATTTCGAACATATCTGAAAAAAGTATGATATTGCTATAAAATTCTTACAATCTGGAACAGAAATTACTTCAATAATCTAAAAGTGTAGAAGAGAAATTTTTGGAAATCAATTCTCAAAAAAATAGAAATAAATAATGCTCGAAAATTTTAGTACCTTTAATGAAAAGTCCTATAATATGGTAGCGAAACTGTTCGAAAATTTCGAAATCACGAAATTTCAATTTGGAAGAAGTATTATTATTCGGAAAAAATTCTGAGAAATTCTTAAAAAGAAAACATTGTTGGTAAATTCTTTCAATTTGAAAAAGTAATTACTCTATCAATCTAGAAGTGTAAAAGATAAATTGATGGAAAACTATAAACATTCTTTTAAAATTAAGCATTGCTGGAAGATTTTCAAACTTATAAAGAAAACTTTTACAATATAAAAGTAAAATTGCTCTAATATACTGAAAGTGTAGGAACTGTATTGCAGGAAAACTGTAGGAATATCTAAAAAGTTTAAAGAAATATTCCTGGAAAAAATGATGAAAAAATCTCAAAATTTAAGAAAAAATTGAAAAATTCTCACAATCTGGAAGAGACAATGCTTAAATAATCTGAAATTGTAGAAAAAGATTTGTTGGAAAGCAAATTTTATATCCTTTAAACAAAAATGTTACAATCCAGAAGATTACTAAAAAAACTATAAATGTTTTGTAAACCTCTATGTTCTTTGAAGAAAGGTCTTCCTATAAAAGAAATTTTCAAAAAAAAATGTTTTTTTGTATTAGTTTTTAATGAAAGTCCTTTTAAAAATTTTAAAATTTTAAAATTAATCATCAATCAAATTTAATAAATTTGACTTCCAACAAATATGTAAATTAAATGTTGATTTTCTAGTGCGGTATTAATAATGATAAAAATTGATTTCTATGTGCATTTCTGCACTAATATTTTATATTATATAATATAAAATAATAATGAGAAAAATTGATTTCTATGTGCATTTCTGCACTAATATTTTATATTATATAATATAAAAACTACCAGTTAAAACAACTACTTCCCGTACTAAAGCACCGCCGGGAATTGAATTATATAATTGTTAACTGTCGTTACATGTCTGAAATCATTTTCAGGACAATGTACTGTTACGTTCCCTATCCGCGTCATGAAATGTGTTATGCAATGACTTTCTGCAGACACTTGTTTTGCTGTATCACAGCTCCTCAGTACAACTATGTCATAACTAGACACGTCATTCTTGGCAATGTTTCAATTCTATTTGGAATTAGGGCCTTTCGCCTGGTTGAAAATTGCAAAGGCAATACCTGTATTGAAACCTAACAAAATATGCAAATAATAGGCCGATATCGCTTATTCCTATCTTATGTAAAATATATGAATATTTATTGTCCGAACAAATTCAAAAATATTTTGAAAACCATCAATTATACAATGAGAATCAGTTTGGTTTTATATCAGGCTATAATACTCATATTTATTTATTTATTTATTTATTTATTTATTTATTTAACGGAATGGCAGAAAATGGCAGTTAGTAAAATTATTTCATATATTACAAATGCTTTAGAAAGCAAACAATATCTTGGAATAATATGTTGTGATCTTAGTAAGGCATTCGATTGCGTACCTCAAGACTTATTTCAAAATTAAATCAATAAGGCATAGCCACGAATTGCTTTTCATTAATAGCATCATATTTACAAAATCTGTATCAGGTCTATCTCTATAATAACAAAGAATCGGAACTAAAGCACTAACATGCTAGATACCTCAAGGGTCAGTTCTAGGCCCAATAGTATTTATAATTTATATAACTGATATAGACAACTGTACAAAAATATATGTAGATGATACCTTAAAATTTTAATATCAAATGTGAAAGAGGAAGCAGAAAACTGGTTTCAGGCAAACAGATTGTCACTAAATACAGATAAAAGAGAAACAATGATATTCACTCAATCAAAAATTGAATCTAATATAACTTACATGTTACGCTGATTACACCGCAAAGAAATTGCCACAAAACTTATTTCTACTGCCAAATATTTGTACAATTGTGCCATTCAAGGTTGCTTTAACTGCAACGAGTTGATTTACTCAAAATTATCGTATGAAATAGTGTGCTCGAATCATTCAGCTCATGCTAGAAGATTATTTGGTATTCAACTTAAAGTAATAAGGCTTTTGGTGGGGATTGGTTACCAATCAGATGTAAGAAAGCACTTCAAAACAATGAATTTCATGACCATACCATCACAAAATATATATTAGTGCCTTACATTAATCAAGAATAATTTTGAGAACCTTCCAATGAATGGTGCGCATCATGATCAAGTAACAAGAAATAATGATAAACTAGAGGTAAAATATGGGCGCATCTATAGAACCAGATGGGCACTGTCATATTATGGGCCAGTGCTTTTTGATAAATTATCGAATGACATAAAAATGATGGAAACTAAATTGTTTAAAGCAAAAATAAAAGAACTACAGATTACTAATGATTATTATTAAGTGGAAGATTATTTATGTAAATAGAGTCAGATTATGTAAGATTAGAAAGATTTGGAAGTATTGTCAGTTTTTACAATTAGCAGTATAGTATATGCGAATATATGTATTTTTTTATTTGACAAGTGTAAACATCCGTTGTAGATGTGCTTGCATTAATAAACTTATTATTATTATTATTATTACCTCCATGTATATGTAGGGTGGGTGGGTATTCTCTAATGAAATTTTACAATCTGCAAAAACACTGCTCGAAAGTTATAAATATCTGAAGGAAAAATTGTTAATAAATTATCACAGAATATATTATTTATCTCATAAAAATTCTGCAAAGCTTTTTAAACAGTTTAAAATTCTAAAATTAACCAATCAATAAAATTATCCAAACATTATAATGCGATATAGTGTGATTTAAAAAAATAAATACGTCATAATAAACAATGGTCAGTCAATATAAAAAATTAAGGTAAAGTATTTTAATGAGTGTGGAGTTACGTGAAGATGTACTACAAAATTAAATGAAATATTGAGACTCCTATCTTCACAAAATTAATCAATAGCTGTCATGTAATATGCCACATATAACATCATGCACAGTAAAGACAAAAAACAAGTTTTTGTTTAGAGTTTCTAGTGTCAGTTTGTAAAATAAATGTTGTTTATGTGCTGTAGTATTTTTCTCATTAGATTTACTCCTCACATCCAATAAAAAGACATTGCAATAGTAAATATACATTTCTGTTACGATGTGACCATTTTCAATGCAAATCCAATAAACTCAATATTCCATTTAGTAGTAAAGGAAAAGTATTTTGCAAAATCAATTATCTAAATACGTTAATGATAGACAGATTGAAGACTTGAATAGAGGCTACCCACTTACCCTACATATTTATCCAAACTTAATAACCTATAAATATTGCTTTTATCTGTGGAAATAAAAGCACAATTATATGAAATTGTTTAAAAAAATCATTATCATAGTTTTAGCTGTAATACTCATGTTTATGTGGGGTGGGTGGGTGGTCTTTATCCTATCTTTAGCTTACTTGCCACAAACTAATTTTTTATAACTTTATTGCATTGATGAAAAATGACGTAAAAAATTTCAAAAATTAAGCGTTGCTTGAAAGTTCTTATAATATGAAAGAAAAAAAGAAAAAAAAAACTTTTGAAAAATGGAAGAAACACATCATTGAAATTCTCAAGTTAGTCAATGGTGGAAAATCTAGAATCTAGAAGCAGAATTGTTCAAAAATTATATATGTCTAAAGAAGAAATTGTTGTAAAACTCTGTAATCGTTGAAGAAATATCTTATCATTTAAAAGAAATTTTCCTGGCAAAATTGGTTAGAAACTTGTTACAGAATATATATTATTTTAAATAAAGTCCTGGAGAACTTTTTAGACGTTTAAAAAATTTCAAATGAATCAATCAAATTTAAAGATTTTCCAAACGTTGTAATGTCAAATTTAAAGTTCCAACAAATTGATAAAGTAATGCACATATACAGGGTGGCGCACCACATTCGCGTCGGTTTATATACGGCAAACGGCAAAATGTTTATAAAATCTTATATCTAGGTTCAATAGGAGCACATTATAAAATAATTTTGGTATATACAGGGGACTCAAAAAAAAGTTACATACCAATGTTATATAAATGTCATTAGAATACCCTATATATTATTACATATTTTGAGAGCTCAGGCTAAATAAAGGCAATTTACTGTTATGTTTCGTATACCTAACTCTAGCCGTTCTTGAGATATTTGACAATTCTTGAAAATGTAGACCAAAATTTAAGATGTATGGCTGCCTTACATATTTAAGCTAGATATTTTAAGTTGTATTTATCTTTTAGTCTAAGCATTAGGCTTGACGATAAAATAAAAATGATCCCTAAAAATTGATTAATGGTTGAGGCGTTCACTTCGTGATACATCTTAAATATTTAAATAAAGTTAAACTCACTTTGTTAATTTCACAGTATTTTAAATAGTGTGATATTAATAAAGTGAGTTTTACTTTATTTAAATATGCCTAAAAATTATACAGGGTGGATAAAAATAAACATTTGATATCAACTAATATTAAGGTTAAATATCTTTTTTATTTTAAATGGAACACCCTATATTTATATCGATATCGTATTTATATTCTAATTTTAGTCAGCTTTAAAATTGTATTAAGGTTTCCTATACCTATCTCTTATATTATTCTAGTAATTTTGTGTTTTCAAATTCAAGCATTGATTTCTTGACATTTATTTATAACAAACATTATTTGACAGTGGCTTGTCAGCAGTACTTGTTAATTAAACCATAATTGTTGTTCAGGATTGAATTAGTTGTTGATTTTATTTGAGATGAGAAGACAAAAAAAATACTATGATTTTAATAATTGGAGGGTGTTTAGAGGGTGCTATTATTACTCACTCAAATAGATAATATTTATCAATATAACTATTAAACTGTTTTTTTTTTCGTGCTAATAAAAAAATAAACTAATGTTTTAGAAAATGTTCAAAATGATGCCCATCATTTTCAATGCATAGTTGAACTCTTTCTTAAAATGACTGTTTCACTTTAATAAAAATATCTAGAGTTATAGTTCGAAATGCTGTTTTTATTCTTTCTTTCGTATTATCAGGTGTGGTGGGGGTATTATATCATAAACAGTATTTTTTTATATATCCCTATAAGAAAAAGTCTATGCTCCTTAGGTCTGGGGACTTTGCTGGCCAATTCTGTGGACTTCCGCGTCCTATCCATCTATTAGGATAATGACTAGCTAATTCATTTCTAACGTTTACTTCTAAGTTTGCAAGAATATTAAATGGTATATTTTCAAAAAGTATAGGTAAATTGTCACTTATAAGTTCAAGAAACATGGCGCCTTTAAAGTGGCTATCAAAACACCATAGGTCGAGGGTTCTAAAGAACTTGGGATTTTCATTACTCTAATAATGTGAATTATGTTTATTAACTAATCCGTTGTTATGGAAAGTTGATTCCTCTGAGAAACGTACATAATCGAAAAAATGTTCATCATCTCACAACTTTTCTGAACCCATAAACAAAATTCGAGGCGTAAACCGTAATCTGCTTCCACGAGTTTCTGATAAGGTTGTCTACTTATTTCAATCATTTTTCGCTGACTTGTATGTGGAGTTTCAATTAAAGATCATATAACTAAGAATTCATTTTCTTCATTTCATTTTTTGTCGCTCTGTTTACTTTATAAGATTCACATCCTGTTCTTCTAAACATTTGCAGCAAATTTTCTAATGAATGCTTTTCAGGATGACGTTTGCTTGGAAATTTTTGAGCCTAAACTATTGATCGTTAATGATAAACAAATTGGAGGATAGGATAGAAAACACCCGCCCACCCTACATATTTATCGAAACTCAAGTTATAAATAATGATTGAGTTTCGAAAAATAAAACCACAATTATATGAATGTGCTTTTTAAACATTCATTAGCATAGTTTTACCCATATATAAGTGGGTGGGTGGCCTCTACCCACGCTCCAATTTATTCGTCACAAAAAAGGGTTATTTAGGAACTTTATTGAATCGATTAAAAATTTCACCTGAAAATTTTCTAAAAATTCCGAATTGTGATTAACAAATTGGAGGGTGTAATTGAGGACACCCACTCACCCTACATATTTACCTTAACACAAACTACGAATGGTAATATTAACAAATTGGTGGAGGAATTGAAAATAACATTCCAGTATGGAGATGCTGCTAGGCTGGGAGCAAAGGCAGTGGGGGAAAATGGGCAATTCTGGTCAAATGCAAGGATTTTGAGGAGAAGAAGGAAATTATGGCGAAAAAAGGTGTAAAGTAAAGTACAGTATATTTGGACGATGATTTGTTGAAGGAGGAGTGGGAAATCCAAATAAAGATAAAAGCAAGGGCTAGAGAGGAAAGAATAAGCGGGAAACAGGTACACGTATTCTATCAAAAAATGCGATCAGGAAACGAATGGTGGGTTTGGGACACAGGCACACTAATAAAGGACCTTGAAGGACCAAAAAACGCATGGAAGAATTAGAGAAGGGAGAACATATAGGGGAAGAATTTCAGAGTCGTGGGTAGAGTTAGGGGATTGGGAGACTTTAAAGCAAAAAATGCCAAGTACGTTTATATGGAATTGGAAGAAGAGCAATTTCCGGAGCAATGGAGGGAGGGAATTATTATACCAGTACATAAGGCAGGGGATGAAATGTGATCCACAAATTATAGGGGTATAACTCTGATGGACACATTGTATAGAGTCATGATGGGAATGGTAAGGGAACGGTTGGAGGAGGAGGTGGTAGAGAAGGGCCTACTACCAGAAGAGCAGGCAGGCTTCAGGAAGGAAAGGTCTACAGTAGATCAGATAGCTACTCTAAACTGGCTGATTGAGAGATAGTTGGCGAAGAAAGGCAAGGTGTATTTTATGTTTGTGGATTTGAAAGCGGCATATGATTCGGTTGAGAGAATGAAAGGTAAGGGAGTGACAGAGCAGATTGTAAATTAAGTGGGTGAGGTGTACAAGGAGACGTGCTGTAAGGTAAGAGTAGGTGAATGCGAGTCGGAAAGGATCAAGGTAGTGCGTGGTGTGAGACCCCACTTTGAGCCCACTACTGTTCAACCTATATGTCGCGGATATGGAGAAGGTCCTAGCGATGGGGAAATCAGGGGGAATAGTGGTGGGAAGAAGGAAGATATGAAGCCTGGCGTATGCGGATGATGTGGTAGTGATTGCTAGAACTATGAATGAATTGAATGAAATAAAAGGGACACTGAAAAGGTATTTTAATAAAAGGGTGTTGACAGTGAGTGTCCAGAAAACTAAATGGATGATATGTAAAAATGCGGGTGGTCGAAGAAAGGATGAGGAATTGAAGTGGTTGAGAGAGAGATTGGAGAGAGTGGGTGAGTTTAAATATTTATGATATATGTTCTCCGAAAACGGAGGCAGAGCTAAGCATATAGAGTATGCATGTAAAAAGGCGAGAATAGCAATGCGGAATGTATGGGAGGAAGTGTTAGAAAGAAATATGAACATGAAGCTAGAGTGGTGGGATGCCTGCATAAAAGCGATAATCATGTATGCATCCGAAGTATAGGGAGTGTCTGGACATGAGAGTGTGGAAAAGGTACGCCTGCAATACTTAAAAAGTATATTAGGGGTAAAGCAAACAACACCAAGTTATGTGGTATTACAGGAGTGCCAAAGAATGTCTTTAGAATGCGAGTCAACGAGGAGGGTAGTAAAGTATGAGAGAAAGATAGATATGTTAGGAGATGAAAGATTGGTAAAGGAGGCATGGAGTGTTTGTTATAAAGAATGGCGGATGAATGCTAAAGGAACAGGAAAGATGAGAGAGAGTCTTTGAACAAGAGAGTCGGGTGGCCGTGCCAATTAGTGGATCGGAAAATAGCGTTGGGGGAGAAGCTTGAGATAGAGTATGCGATAAGGGCAAAGGATATCGAGTTACAGTTGCGATAAATAAGAATAGAGAAAAGTAAATCGAGCCCTAAGTATAAAGAGATCCAAGTATTTCATTGCCAAAGGAGGACACACGGCTGCTTGCAGATGTGGGAATGAAGAAAGAGGAAGAAAGGTATGGATGGGGGAAAAGTACATGAAATGTGTGTTTTGTGGGATTGGTAAGGATGTATGGGAGCACTGGATGTGGGAATGTATGGGATTGCAGGGAACGTCTGAGATAAATGGTAAAGGTCGAAAGAGTAGTGTGTGTGCGAGTGAGAATGGGATTGAGGTGCTAAAAGCAATTGTGAAACAAAGGCCAAAGACGAGTAGCTAATATAGCACAGAGGAAGAGAATTTATATTATAGTTTTGTGATTATGGGAGGATATTATATATATATATATATATATATATATATATATTGTTAAAAAAATTTACCAAAGTTTTAATTGAAATATACACCCAACCACATTACATATGCAGTGTGGGTGGGTGGACTTTATTCTACCGTTCCGTTTTTTTTACCACAAATAAGGGTTTTCATGAAAGTTATATCGATAAAAATTTGATCTAAAATTAAAAAAAAAAATTAAGCATTGCTGGAAATTTGTTAGCATCTAGAAGGGAAATTGCTCAAACATTCTAAAAATCTAGAAAAGAAATTGCTACACAGTGTAAATTTTCTCAAAAAATTAGTAAATGTTGGAAACTTTTATAGTCTAAGAAAAATTGTTCCAAAATTATAAATATCTAGAGGAGAAATTGCTTTTTAAAAAGTTATTAGTTTAGTTTTACCTGTAATACCATGTATATGTAGGGTCGGTGGGTGGAATTTATCACACCTTCCAATTCATTCATCGCAAACAATTAATACTTTTTGTAAAAATTATTGCATGGATTATGAACCTGACAAGTTTTAAACCATTTAAATAAATTATATAAAATTTCTTGGAAAAATTGTTTGAAATTTTATCACAGAAAATATTTTTAATAAACATTCTAAAACTTTAAATTTAATCAATCAATCAAATTTATTTTTTTTTAAATGTTTTAATTGCACATTCTGAACTTCCAATAAATGTTTTAATAATACAAAAGAAGTCAGTCTATAAATATATAAAGGTAAAGTTTTCAAAATAATTAATCTAAATACCATCGTTAATAATAAATAAATTGGAGGTTGGGATATAAAAAAGTTAAATCTAATTAACTAAAATAAGTAGTTTGAAAATGAATAAATCTAAATACTCCTGTTAAAGATAAAAAAATTGGAGGGTGGGATAGAGGCCACCCAGTAAACCTACATATTTATCGAAACTCAAGCTATAAATAATTATTGTTTCGAAATATAAATACACAACTATATGAATGTACTTTTAAAAAACTCATTACATATTTACCTTAAAACAAACTACGAATAGTAATTCTTGTTTTTGAAAATAAAACAAGAATTATATAAGTGTGTTGTTAAATTGTAAGTTTTAATTAAAATATACACTCACCCACTCTACATATGCAGTGTGGGTGGGTGGCCTCTATTCTACCATTCAGTTTATTTATCACTAATAAGAATTTTTATGACAGTTATTATATCGATACAAAATTAGGCTCAAAATGTTAAATAATGTAAAATATGAATCATTGCTGGAAAATTATTACAATTAAGAAAAGAAATTGCTCTAATATTCTAAAATTCTAGAAAAGAAATTACTTCACAGTGTAGATATTCTAAAACATAGTCAATGTTGAAAAATTTTAGTACCTCTGAAGAAATCCAAGCAAAAATGTTCAAAAATTATAACTGTCTGGAGAAGAAATTGTTGAAAAAATATATAAGAGTTAAAAGATCTAATCATTTCAAAGAAATTTTTCTGGAAAAATTGTTAAACATTTATGACAGAAAATATCTTTTAAATGAAATTTCAAATGATTTTTTTATACGTTCTAAAAAATTTTAATTAATCAATCAATTAAATTTAAAATTTCTTCTAATATTTTAATATCAATTTCCGAACTTTACAATAAAATAAAATTAATACATTTTTTAAAATACATAAATGGTAATAAGAAGTAGTCACTCTATGAAAATTTGAAAATAAAATAACTTGAATGCGTAGTTTTCAAAATAATTAATCTAAATAACGATAAATAAATTGTCGATTGGGATAAAGCACCCACGCTATATTTTTTATCGAAATCCAACCTATAATTAGTGATTTAGTTTCTAAAAGTAAAATTGCAATTATCTGAATGTGTTTTTAAAAAGTCATTAGCATAGTTTTACCTGTAATACCTTTGTATGTGTAGGGTGGGTGGGTGTCTGCTATCCCATCCTCCATTTATTCGTCACAGACAACTTTTTTTTAAGAAATTTATTGCATCAATTATAAAAATCACATATAAAGTTAAATCTTTTAAATCAATTAGATAATGTTTCTCTAGTACAAAAAATGTACTTTTTCTTATAACCAAAGTTTGTAATTAACAAATTAAAGGGTGGGATAAGAGACACCTACCCACCCTACATATTCATTCAAACCCAAACTATAAATAGTGATTGAGTTTCCAGAAATAAACCATATTTATGTGGATGTGCTTTTTAAAAAGTCATTAGCATAGTTTTACCTGTAATACCCACATCATATGTAGGGTGGGTGGGTGGCCTCTTGTCAATTAAAGTCTCAACTAAAAATTGTAACTTTGTTTTGTTTGTTTTAATACAGATTATCAAATTAAAGTATGAGAATACATTTAATAAAATAATAATTACTAGTTTGTATATGTTTCTTATGTCTGTTTTACAAAGAAAATACCATTTTAGTAAGTGAAAATAAAAATAATTCCAGTTTTAGTTCTTTATTTTTAAATGCAATCTAAGCAGGTTTAAATACTTTAAAAATTATTACTGTAATATTAAAGCAAAATTAACATTTTTTAATCTAATTAATGCATTTATAAGAACAAAATATTAAAAAGCATAGTTCATTGAAACTATGATTGTAAAAAATGCATTTATAGGAACAAAATATTAAAGAGCTTAATTAATTTAAACTCTACTTGTAATTAATACATGAATCACTTTGTTTGAAATTATTTTCCATGAAATATTAATATATTTATAATATCCAAACGAAAATTATTTTTGTATTAAATTATAGCAAAAGTTGTTATAAAATTAATATAAGTGTTCCCTAATTATTTAAGAAAATGATATATAGATTTTTTAAAAGTGTAATTGAATAATAAATATTATTAAGTTAAAAGCCTAATGAATAATATAGTGGGCATTTATTGATATTAATTTGCATTAAGCACGTTTTTATTGTTTTCAACTTTATTGATAATCAAGCATTAATAATAAACAATTGGATTGATTAGGTAGAGAATTGAAGAAACTTTATAAATATAAATAGAGTATTTTATTTGTATTGTGAATAATAAATAATAAACATTTACACATATCCGACGGACTATATTTTATAAAAAAAATATCTTATTGTATTTAATAACAAAAAATAAACCTATATTTTGTAATTTATTTCATCAGAATGTAATCTTCATATCTATTTATGAATGATGAAATAACCATCCGTAAAAATTCTTTTAAATATTCACAAATATTTATTAACTTTGAGAATTTAATCATCGCTTTATGAATAATTACATAATTTTCTAATTATGAAAGCACAATTTTCAAATTTATTACAAATTAATCATAAGGTTAAGTGGTTATATGAAAAATATATTATTGTGAAAATTATTTATTTGTAGAATTATTTGCGTATATATTTTTAAAAGAATTTACTTAATTAATTTTTATGACGATTTAAAAAATATATTTTTTATGACAAAGTAATGATTATTATTCTTCTTATCCTTGAAAGTAAGTTTAATTATTATTGTATATAACTATAAACAATAATAATTGGAAAAATAAATTTTAATACGTAATTGACATTTTTCTATACCTTCTTTCCCCTTAATAATTACACGATTTATGATTATAAACTTATTATTAAAAACGAATCATTCATTGTATATAAGTTACATAATAAAATATGTCTATAAAACACCGATTATCGCTGATATTTAATACATACACACGTATAAAATCGATAAAGCGTTACTATTTTAAGGATTAACTCCAATTTTAGAAATCGTCTGCGTCGTTAGTGGCTTACTGGGCATAGTGATTTACATTTTCGCACAGTGGTGGGATTAAACCAATTTTCGTTTTTTTTTATTCGTCGAGTTTCTTTCTTTTTATTTTCACCGCAATAATTCAGAGCCGTACGAGAAGATTTTAATTCTTCTTGGAGGGTGAAACGTGACGCGCTTTATCGCCGCAAACAGTTGGATAACACGGAATTTATGGTGGTGTAAATTAAATTAATTTTTATTGGTGTCATAACTGGGGGGAAAAAAGGGTCGCGCGGTTTTTTTGTACCGTACCCTACGAAACCCCAGCATTAATACAATGAATGAAACTGTCTTCCAAATGATGGTGTTTATAATTAAGGAAATTAGGTTTGTACAAATTACTTACAAAATACTGTAAAATTAATAGCTACTTCAGGCATATTATCTCTGTGATGATTTAACCGTTCACATAACTAATATGTTAAACACACATATTTTTTAATTATATATATATATATAAAAGAACAATATTGTATTCGAGTTTGCGAGTTTGTTTGCTTTAGCCGGAGGGCGCGAGGGTGACAGAACCCTAAACAGTGCAAGTGGTGATGAGAACTGGGCACCTAACCGCCAAAAGTTCAGACTTTCCCATCGGACGCAAGCGCATGGGGGCGTCTTTCATCACGCTAAACAGAATATAAACTACAGCATTGTTGTTGGGGTTCTGTTTAAAGGACGTTGGGGGTTGTTCTTTAACTAATTACATACATACATATCGGTTGCACGCATTACGTTCTTTTTTTAGGTGTCGTCGTTTTCACTCAGCGCGGACCTTTTCGCGATGTTAAAGCTCCGATGGGATTGCTGAAATATTAACGAGGTCGTTTCAGCAGCTACCCTTACATTATCCGCATGTAATAACATCAAGTGGCGGCAGCTCATCAATTTGATCAATTATTAATAACGTATTATTTCGATACGTATATGAAAACAGTAATTTTTTCTTGAAATATATCGACGATATAATTTATAATAGTAATATATTATGATAAGTACAGTTATCCAAATATTTATTACATTTGGAATTCATGATATTAATCTGTTTGATTAGACAGTTAAAATAAACCTCATTTTAAAACTTTTAGACAATTTTCAATGCTTTTACAACATAATTTATTATTATAATATATATAAACAAGATTTAAATATATTCCACACAATAATTACACGACTATAATATTGTGTAAATAAAAAACAGTATGTTAATAATTTGTGAATGTGAAAATATTTAGATGATTATCATTTGGTAACACGTTACAAATAGTTGGAAATTGATTACCTACCGCATTTAAGCTTTAAGAGGATTAAGGTGCGGTGTTTTCAAACGTGATTAATGTAATTACAAGAGCTTAAATAGTGATGAAAAATAAAATCAGCCTGTTGACTTTCTAAAAAAAATATCTCATCATAATCCTATCCCATTTAAAGTTCTTGATGTAGTAAAATTTGATGAATGGTTGAGTTATTAACTGATACATCTATCAACGTATGCAAATGATTATAAAGTTCAGTAGTTGGCTTCATTATATCAATTATAAATAGGGCTTGTGCAATTATAAATGAAAATATCAGTGCAGGCTTTGAAAATGCTGGATAAGTGTTTGATACAGGTTTGGGCTCATACTGGTGCTAATTTGTTACATATTATATATTTAGTGGCTGGTGCAGCTAATAAGAGTAAAGTAGAGATATATCGAAGTTCCTTTAAAGGCCGTTACTCATTTTAGGGTTCTTTACTTTACAAAGAAATCCATTATTACTAATGAAGGTTTAAATTAAATTATACTTGGTTTGTTTCACATTTTTTCTATAATATAATAGAAACAAACCAAGTGTAATTTAATTTAAACTTTCATTAGTAATAGTTCAAAATGTTTCATCAAGTGATAAATCAGAAAGTGATTCAAGAAATCCATTATGTTAAAGGAAGAAGAAAAAGATATTTAGAACAAATGAGAGATAAAATATTGGTATAAATTGAATAATATATTAAAACTGAAAATATAAGAAATTTAGACAGTTAAGCTAGCTAGCAAAGTTATTTATTTTTTTTTACAAATAATTAGTCAAGACAGGGCAGAAAGACCGATGGTCGATAGCCCAAACGGACAGACTTATAAATCATCTGTAAATGTTTTTAATTCTGTATTTATTTATGTTCGAATAAAGATGTTATTTTCTACCTTTAAGAAATTTATAAGTTAATTTGCAGAGCTTAATTACTAATTTAATAATAATAATTTAATAAGTGATTTGTCAACTATCAACTATCATCTGCCATATTCATCTATCAACTGTCATCTGTCAACTATTATATATAGATCTCAACTGTTAATAGTCAACTGTCATTTGTCATCTATCAATGTTATCTATCATTTACGATTTGTCGGGTATATATCTAGCACTATTTGAGGTTTTCTTCTGTACATTTTGTACCGTGTTTTTAACGTCATTACAAAATATAAATTAATTACTATTAATAATAATAACAACTGTAAAATATGACATAACTAATATAATTGAAGTCCTCTCTTCAAAGGAATATAAGCCAAACTTGGCAGGAAAATGGTGAAACAACCCCCAACAAAGAAACCTCATGTGGCAGCAGGGTCATCAAGGCAACAGTAGGCAAGAGTGGAAGATCATATTTTTATGAACTCGAGCCCTTACATGTGCAGTCAAAATTTCTGTAAGAAAGTAATGTTATATATGTATTTTGAATTTTATTTTATAAGTACAATGGATAAATAAATACTATCTATCTATCTACTATCTATAACTAGTTTGTAAACATTTATATTTTGTTTTTAAGTTATGTTAGTATGTAATACTCCTTCTTTATATATGTTGCCATGTAATTGGCATATTTTCCTATAGAGCAATACATAAATAAATAAATAAAATAATCACTATTTTAATTTAAATTGTTCACTAATAATCGTCCACAGTTGTCTGTCACTTGTTTGCATCAGTTATATGTCATTTTTAATCAAGCGTCATCTGTCAATTGCCATCTTTCAATTGTCATCTATCATTGGTTGTCTGTGAACTGACATCTATTATCTGATAACAATAATGTGTCAATTGTTGTCTATTGTGTGTCAAAATCAAGGATCGTTACTATAAGCTTCATTTATCAATTAGTAACTGTCATTTGTCTTCTTAGCTGTTCTTCTTAATCTGCCCACTGTCATATGATAACTGTCTTCTGTCAATTGTCATATGTCAACTGCTAACTGTCAATTGTCGTCTGTCAACTTCATCTGTTATATGTCCTTTGTTAACTCTCATCTATTGTCATTAACATTGTATGGCGTTGTCCTAAGGGAACACAATTCCTCTCCTATTGGCTAAAGCTAGCCGCTTGTAGGTGATTGCTTTCTTGAGACGGTTCAATTTTTGACAGTACAGTTCCGAGTTAAGAGTAATGCCGTATGCGAGCAGCTCAAATTAGATAATTATCTGACAATCGCACCAAACACAAAGCAAAACCTTCCTAGCCGTCGATCCCGATTTGGCCACTGTTTTTGCCGGCTCACCGTGATTCTACTACGACCGTTTTTGCTTAACGTTGTCCTAAGTGATCCACTTTTCATTACCAGTCACCAACCAATTCAGAAATTGATCGATTTTGTTGCAATTCAGCAGCGATTCGTAGATAGAAATTCTGTCCATGAGTTTTTTGTGCGTTAACTCATGTGGCACTCAAAAATCTAGCATATGGTTCCAACCGTTTTTTTGTGCAATCTTTAGCCCTTGGTCAATTGAAACAGTGCTTATATGACGGTTAAACTCGACAATGTCCATGAATTTATCGATACATTCGACAGGCCTTCCAGTGCCTGATATATCTTTGACATAGAAATTACAAGAACGGAATCGACGAAATCAATACTGTTCGTGATTGGCTGTTATAGTATCAGGGCCATAAACATTATTTACATTTTCAGACACCTGGCTTGGGTTTTCGCCTTTATCGAAAAAAAAAAAACTGTAAAATATAGCATATTTTCGTTTTGCTACTGTCCATATTTCACACTCGCTCAAACAAAACTGAGTCGACTAAGCACAAAAGTGCCAGAAAGGTTTTTCCGTACGAAAATTAATCCATTTCTGTTTACTACACCTATTGTATTATGCTGAGTATGTATAAGTATATCAATATTTTGTTTCACTTATGTAACTAAATTATTTTATTTATGTATAATGAAATGTATTTTTTATAAAAGAGTATTACATAAATTCATTGATATTCTAATTCAACAAAACTGTAAACTGCCATCTGTTAATTGACATCTGTTAACTATGATCAATTGTCTGTGAACTAACATCTGTTATCTATCATCAGTTGAATGTACTATTGCATCAATTAGTTATCATTTTTATTCAACTGTCACCTGTCAACTTTCTGTCAATTGCCATCTATCAACTGTCATCTTTTAAGTACCATCCGTTAACTACCATTTGTCCATTATCATCTGTCAACTTCCATAAGTCAACTCTAATTTATTAACTGTTGCCTATGACTGACTCTGTTATCTAGCAATAGCCATTATTATTTTTTTCTGTTTTATTTTAATAAAATTTTGTAAAACATCATTGATCGTTTTAATAAGTTTCATCTGTCAATTAGTAACTGTCATTTGTCAACTTATAATAACTGTAAACTGTTAACAGACAACTGTCATGTGTCATCTGCCAATGCCATTATTATTTCTTATTTGTCATTTATAACTAACATGCATTATTTGAGTTTTGCTTTTCATTACTGTTCGTTTTAATTTTTTGCAAATAAAATATGTAACGCCTAAATTATTGGTTTGTTTTAATGTTCGTTATAAATCGTCTAAAGATATCTGTCATCTAGTTTTGAATCGATTGTTTGTCACTTTTAATCAACTGTCATCTATTAACTGCCATCTGTCAACAGCCATATGCCAATTATTGTCTGTTCTATGTGATCTGTTATATGAGAACTGTCTGACAACTCATAACTACAAATTATAAAGAATTGTTATTACTTTTTACTTCTTTTTTTGTGCAGGTATTAAACGTGATATTTTTTAAATTTATAGTTTGTTAATTTTGAAGTTTAAAATTTTTGAAATGAGTTTTTTGGGACATCAAGGATTGTTACAATAACTTTCAACTATTAACTAGTAATTGTTATTTATCAACTGTTAATAACAGTCTTAACAGTAAATTAAAAGGTGTCATCTGTCACTGCAATCTATTGTTAACCCTATTGCACGCACTCTGAGTTTTTTTTGTGCGTTTTATAAAGTATTTTAGTCCCTTTCTATATTTTTCGTTTTCGATTTTTGTTAATTAGTTACTTTTCTTAGTACAGAGTTTTCAATATATTCTTCGAATATAAAGTTTTCAGTATACTTCGTATTTCATTTTGTAGAAATAAATATGTAACATCTATGAATTGTAAAAAATATAACGTTATTATTAATATTTATCAACTGTTATTCGTATCTGTTATTTACACCGATAATTTGTCACTTTTCATCTGTCAACTGTCATTTGTCATTTATCAACTGCCAAATGTAATTTGTCAATTGCCATCTTTTAATGGTCATCTGTCAGCTACTGTCAGTAAACTGACATCTCTCAGTCCACGATCATATGTCAACTGTTATCTGTTATGCCATCTGTTTGTCTATTAGGACAGAATTATCATTTTTTTTAGTTTAAAGTTTGCATTGCAACACATTTTTTATCGGTCACGTTTGGTTGAAAAATCTGAACATTTCGTATGGAACATCATTTAATATTTCCTTCGTCGTCTCGTATAGTTTCATTGATTTCCGATAGGTGGCAGCGCTATATGTAGTTGTTAAAATGACGTCTGTAAAGGAGGTGCATTCTATCAACGGGCATGATTGAGTTTCTTTTGATGGAAAGTCAGAGTATTTCAGATATTCATTGACGGTTGCAGAATTTTTATGGAGATTTCTCACTCCCCTACCAATAAAGTCATACTTTATGGTATGGTATGGTTTATGATATGTGTTATCTGTTGTATCATCTGTAATACGGCAATTATCTGTCAACTGATAATTTCGTAATTATAAAAAAGTGCTGACTACTTTTTATGACAGAGAATGAATATGATAATCTTTTACTTCCTAAACTATCAACTAGTAACTATCATTTGTCAACTTATAATCCTCAATTGTTAACAGTAAACTATCCTTAACTGCCATTTGTCAACTTTTATATATAAACTGTTAACTGTGATCTATCAACTGTTACCAGTTTACGAATATCTGTTGGCAGGTGTCAACGGTCATAGGTTGAATATCACCCATTAACGGTTTTTAGCGAACTAACATCTTCTATTTGTCGAAGGTCTTAATCAACAGTTATCTATTGTATTGAAGTTCGTTCTTAAGTTACGTGAAAATGTATGTTGGCTATTGATAATGATCACTTTGTGATCAAACTGAAATTCAAATTATTTGTGAAAAAAGTGTTAATGTTTCTATTCCAAGTTTATTTATTATCTATTGTGTCACCTGCTATATATCAACTGCCTTTCAACTGATAATTTTATAATTACAAAGAAATGCTAAATGTTCTATTTATTTTCTTGATATAATAAAGAATTAATATATAAGTTTTTTTTTAATTTACACTTTTGAACATTAAGGATCGTTACAACAAGTTTCAACTATCAACTAGTAGCCGCTATCTGTTATGTAAACCTTCTTTAACTGTTAACATTCAACTAAAATTTGCTATATGGCATCTGTCATTGCGATATACCATTTATCATTTGTCATTTATATCTAGTACGAACTAGTTTGTTGTACGGTTTCTATCGTTTTGATTTTCAACTATTTTCAATAAATAAATTAACTATTTTTAATAAGTAAATTTCATATAAATAAATAGTTTGTTTTCAATTCCCGTTGATATAACAAACACATCTTGTCTAAAAACGCTTGAAATAAAAATTATATTATTAAATTGTCAAATGTTTTCTATCTATCTATCTAATTCTAGTTACAAATGGCACATTCTATATAACAAATGATCAAAAAATTAACTATATATAGCTAATATTTGTAACTAGAATTTTTCATCTGTCAACTGTATCAACTGGCAACTGTCAACTGCCCTCTGTCAAATGTCAACAGTTATCTGTATCATATATCAACTGTCAAAAAAATAATAACTAATATGAAATTCCTAAAATTTTATTTCTTAAAAGTCTTATTCAAAATTAGTAGTAGTAGTAGTAGTAATACTAGTGGTGTTAGGCTATCGACCACGTGATCCTCCCGCCATATGTTATTTGTTTGTGTATGTGTGTGTGTGTGTGTAAATGAGCTTGTTACTTTAAAGGATCGCCAAGGGGGCGACTTCAAAGCACCATTAATTGTATCCTAATGGTGAATGGTACCGGTCACTCATTCAACTACTGACGCGAACTAACGTTGCTGCACTCTCGCTAAAGCTAGTTCGGCAGCAACCGAATGCGCCACCACCGGTGTTAAAAAAAATAGTATTTTTCTTTAAATTTAAAATATAGGGTGTCTCAAAATGAACTGACATTTTAATTTATTAATAAATAATATGTTTTATTGGAAAAGTAGGAATGTTTTTATTTTAATATAAGGTACAAACATGGAGGTTATGTGTGGAACACAATATTTGATAAATAGGCGCCTCGACCCAGTTTGCAAATGGTCATTCTTTTGACAAAATTTTTAATTACATTTTGGCATAATTGTCGACTAATTTCATTAATGGTACGTCTAATTTCACCATTGACAGTAACAGCATTTCCCGCATTTTCGAAAAAGTAGGGCCCAATCACTCCTCCAACCCAAAATCCACACCAAAGAGTGACCCCTGGTTGATGTATGGAAAGCTGTTAGATCACTTGAGAATTTTCGGTCCCCCAAATTCAACAGTTTTGTTTATTCATGTAGCCAGTAAGTTGAAAATGCAACTCATCGCTGAGGATGATTTTCTTCGAAAAATCACCATCGATTTGTTGATGCTTCTCTATCCGGTGTGCGAATGTATGGCGCTGCGTTTGGTCTGCAGGTTGCAGGTTTTGTGTCAATTGGATCTTGTAGGCATGCAAATGCAGATCTTTAGTCAAAATTCGCTGCACAGAGCTTCTTGAAACGTCCAATTGTTGAGCATGATTACAAATCGAGGTGGAAGGACATTCGTCAACACTTGCACTCACTGCGGCTATGTTTTCAATCAACCGACCGGTACGACAACGGCCACTGTTTTTCAAAATTAGAATTGAACCTCTAACCTCATTTTTTTTATTAAATGCACCATAGTGTTGCAAGCTGGTGCGTTATGATGACCAAAAGATGTGCGGACTTTTCGAACCGTCTCAAAAATTTTCACTATTTCTGTAATGAATTTTCACAACTTTTAGGCGTTGCTCGATCGTGTAGTTATTCATGACTAAACCTAAATACTTCCTAATGCCAGTTGTCAAAGATTAGTACTCTATGCTGGCCATAAAAAAATGGCGCCCAATTAAAAATGTCAGATCAATTTGAGACACCCTTTATATCGTTTCACATTAATGTACTACTTACTAATATAGTATAAGTGTACGCTGGAGAAATGAATAAATTATTAGGATAGGTCAAAAGTACGTTAGAGTAGTGCACGATCTATTAATGTGGGTCAATGAATAACTTATTAGAGCTTACTAGAGGCCTATGTGGAGGAACGGGGCATCTCGGTTTTGACAGACAGGATGACGTGGGCATCTGAATTATGGGCACGGCTAAGGAGAAAGTCATCGAGGCAGCTCTACTACCGCTGAAAGGATCGTATCGGTCAGGGTTGGCAATGTGTATTTTGATTCCTGCTTCGCTTTCCTGAATCAGAGGATAGATAGAACTGGGCACTTGCGTACGAGCGCTTGGTAGGAGTATCGGCATCTCCGGCGACTTCAACGCCAAGGCCAGATTGATAAGAGACGCTTGGCGCTGATTGTCAACCTTCACGCGGGTCAACTCGGAATCCATATTTGACCTCTGCTGAGGCAGCGGTCATAGGGAGAGACAGGGCAATCGTGAGGGCCCTGATTCAGACAAGTAACCGTGCTGTAATAGTTCAGGGTAGAGTAGTGGATTAAATGGATATATTGTAACACATATTAAATACAATTAAAATACAAGACATAATAGTAATGTGAGAGTCGAATTAACTCTGATTTGGTTGGCGTCCTCGCGGGTATTTATATTTTAGATTATTGCTGACTTGTAGCGTTGGCCCGGTGGTTTGGAAATCCATGAGTCAAACCGCTGCGTTGCAGAATTGTAGCGATGTACGGTCGGACTGGTGTTCGTGATTCATTGCGTAATTGGGGCAGCAGGTAATTGCCCGGAATTGCGCTGCGTTGTGATTGCATTATTGAATGAATGAGGCAATCACAACGGAATAATTAATAAATTAATACATGTCTAATTTGGAGATTAGACATTCTGCCCGCCGGGAGTATGAGGTATCAGTGGCCGTAGTTGGATGGACTCAGTCGGTGAGGTGTTCGTTTGAAGTGGGTTTCTGTTGGCCTTGATTGGTGTAGTCTGGACTGTGCTGTATTCTGGAGATGTCCTGGGCAGTGGAATTGGAACCATTTGGAGTTCTTCTGGATGTCCAGCCGATGAGGTTTCGCCACTTCTTCTTTTCTTCCAGATGGGCCTAATGATTGCTATTGATAATCCTAATACCATCAATATGCCTATGGTTGTTACAGCACTGGTCCAGGATGCGTGGTAGCTGATGTGATTCCAATTGATATTGGAAAGTTGCTCTCGGAGTTCCTCTTCTTCATTGATAATATCAGTTGCCATCTTGTTGTTCTGAGATCTTAAGATCGATTGGAGTTGAATCGGTTTTAAGATCGCTGGCAATGTTTGTCCTTTTACGATTGAAACGTTTGCCTTTTTTGAATAGGTGGCCAATATAGCTTTCGACTCCATCTGGTTAGGAGTAAGCATCACATGTTGTGTATGTATGAGGCAATCCTGAGTTATTTGGATTACTCCTGTGTTGCTCAGTTGAACATCCTCTCGTGTGCCATTGCAGGATATAGCTATTTTTATGGGTGATGGAGTGATGAATAGCCATGTGTTAGACATATGAAGTTGTTTCCATGTGATCGAATGTAATGGAAAACTTCTTGTTCTGCAACGTATCTTGTCATCTCGATCGAATATTTGACTTATGATGCATTCGGGATGTGTCTCGATGTCCATGATCTGGGTGGGTGCGCAGACATACTTATGTCGTGTCAGTGTTCTGCATGCCGAAAAGTCTGCTTCTTGTAAATGGAAGTAGAGTTGTTGGTTGTAGTCCACTGCGATAATGTCTTGTGTTACATCCAATGCTTCGTAATATGTTTTGTGAATTTGACATGGTGTTGCTGTCGCTTTCATTATTGTGAATTGTGATGTGTCCACAATAAGGAAGTGCCCATAAATGTGTATTGTGTTGCTATCCCGCTTGCTTTGCACATTTATGATGGGTGAGGATAGTATTTGTAGATTGGATGGGAGCTTCGAATTTGCGTTTTTTATGATGGATTGGATCTGAGCGGGGGATATTAGAACATGGAAGTTGTTTTGTCTGTATTGGATGCTTAAAATCTTGGAAAGGTGGTGGTATGTTTCACTGAGGAAGTTGTGTGCTGTTTGATAAGCGCTAAGGAGATGGATATTTAATTGGTTGGAATTGATGATGGCATACCACTTTGACATTTCATTGATTAGTTGGAATCCTTGATTTATCTTTAATTGAAATTGTTCCAACTTCTTTGCCATGGCTTCTTCCGTATTGTTGAATGTTGCCATGGCAGATATCATCAATTTAGTTTGATGTTGTGCTGAGTGGATGAGCTGCTTCTGATTGGCATCCAAGCGGTCAATGTCTGTGTAAACTTCGTCATTGACTCCGAATACTGCGGTCATTAATGTTCCTAGTAATCCCCGTTTGTTACGTGATCTGTCCTGATTTATTATGCTTGAGAAGGTTTCTTCAATATTTTTTAATATTTCTCTTAAATGATGTACCAGATTCTTGCATTCTACTTCTGTTGTTACTTTGTGTGTTTCTTTGCATAGTTGTAGAAATCGCAAGGTGACGTTACTAGCTTGACGTACATCATCCTCTAACCAAGTTCGATTATATTCTGCATGGATCCGAAAGGTTCCTCTCTCGGTTTGTGCGCTGCCAAAGTGTTCAATATATAATCCGCCGTGGGGATGTTTAATTGTGTAATAGCTGTTTGCAACTTGAAACAACTGTAAGAAACCAAATATTAGTATGGTGATTGGGCTTTTTTGTTTTCTTATTGTTTTTTCTTTAATTACTGCTACATGCGTATGCAGCTCTGTTTTAATTTCTGTTTCTTTTTCTTTATTAGTTTCATCTTTGAGTAACGGAATAAGATGATGGATCGCTTTCTTTGCAGTATTTCCTCCACTTTTCATAACTGTGACCAATCTGACTATTCCATCTTTTCCTGGATGAGTTTTAATTATTTTCCCTAATGGCCAATGTTGCGGTTTGGAATTATCTTCTTTGATAATTACTATTGTATTTGGGTCCATATTAGGCTGAGTTTTGTTCCATCTATATCTCACTTGAAGTTGAGATAAGTATTCGTTGTGCCATGCTTGCCAGAAATCTGTTTTCATTTTTTGTAATAATTTCCATCTTCCCTTGAGATCCAGTGATATGGCTTGGGACGTTGATAAGTATGGTGTTTTTATTTCACACCCGGTTAAGAAGTGAGCGGGAGTAATTGCAATAATGTCATTTGGTTCTGTGGAAATTGAGCAGAGTGGTCGAGAGTTTAAACATGCCTCTATCTCACACAGTAACGTAGCTAGTTCTTCAAACGTGAGCTTAGAGTCTCCGATGATTCGATGTAGATGATGCTTCATTGACTTTACAGCGGCTTCCCAAATTCCACCAAAGTGCGGTGTTGCTGGAGGAATGAAATGCCATTGAGTTCCATTGGTGGCTAGAGTGTCTTGAATTTTGGATTTTTTCACCATGGCTTCAATTTCTTCTGCCAGTAATTTGCTTGCGCCTTGAAAGTTTGTACCATTATCGCTATAAATGTGCCTACAGTTACCTCTTCGTGATATGAATCTTTTGAATGCTGCTAGGAAGGCGTCCGTAGTGAGATCACTTACAGCTTCCAGATGAACGGCTTTTGTTGATAGGCATACGAAAACTGCTACGTAGCCTTTAAGAGCTTGATATCCACGACCTTTGTAGGCTCTAATTGGAATGGGTCCAGCGTAGTCGATGCCACAGTGTGTGAAAGGGGGTGATGCCGTTGATCTGGCTTCCGGAAGATGCCCCATTAACTGTTGTGCCGTAGTTGCTTTGTAGCGTAAACACCTGGTGCACTTGCTTATAATTAATCTGACTGCGCTCTTTCCACGCGTGATCCAGAATTTTCGTCTGATGTATGCAAGTGTTGATTGATTGCCTGAGTGAAGGGTTCTGATGTGTGCATCGTGGATGATGAGCTTGGCCAGATTGGATTGATGTGGAATTATGATTTGATGCTTCGTATCGAATGGGATTGTAGCATTTTGTAAACGTCCGCCAACTCTAAGTATTCCTTTGACGTCCACAAACGGGTTGAGAACTGCCAATTTGCTTGATTTGGGTATATGGTTGTTTTTTCGTATACATTCTAATTCATTTCCATAGGTTATTGCTTGTGTAGATTTTATGACATTTTCAAGTATGTCTTCTAGTTCCTTAACTGTCAAATGGGGATTGTTGTTTTTTGTTTTCCAACGTTTACAGTAGGCTAATACTCGTAACATTCTTGACATGTTGGAGAATCGATGTGTTATGTCATCAGGGGGTTTGACCTGTGCTTTGATTGAAGTTGCTAGGCATATGTTCAATTCCTTTTCGTGAACTGAGATTACTGGTTTTGGAATCGTAGTTTGTTCTTTCAGCCACGATGGACCTTTCCACCATAATCTGCTGCATCGTAGTTTGTTTGGTGTTGTTCCTCTGGAGACTAGATCAGCGGGATTTTCTTTTGTATCCACGTGATTCCATCTCTCCTTGGGTATGATTTGTATTATTTCAGTTACTCTGTTGGATACGAATTGATTCCATTTCGCTGGATCACCTTGAATCCATCCCAGTGTGATCATTGAGTCGGTCCAAGCAAAAATATTTTCAAACAGAAGTGTTTTTGTTATCTTGCGAATGAGACGAGCTAGAAGCAGGGCAGCACTCAATTCTAATTTTGGAATAGTCAGCTTTGATTTAATGGGAGCCACTTTTGATTTTGATTGAAGAATTGTTGTAATCGTGATACCGTCAATAGTTGTTTTTGCATACACTACTGCTCCATACGCTTTTTCGGATGCGTCGCAATACCCATGAATTTCCGTGTGTTGTGTAGTTTGAATTCTGCGAGGGACAATAATTTGTTCCACATCTCTAAGATCACTTTGGAACTGATGCCAATATGTTGCAATGGTTTTAGGGGTTGCTTCATCCCAATCTAATTTTTGCTTCCATAGTTCTTGAATTAGTATTTTGGCACGCACGATGATTGGCGATAACCAGCCTAATGGATCGAATAGTTTTGAAATTTCTGAGATTATGTGTCGTTTGGTTGGAGCCTCTTTATGTGTTATGTGAACTTTGAATTGGAAGGTATCTTGTTGAGGGGACCACCATATTCCAAGTGATTTTCGAAGTTCTTCTTGTTGGATTTCAATGGGTTCTTTTAATTTTAAATCTTCTGGTAAGGATTCTAACAGTTCTGGTGCATTGCTTGACCATTTACGAAGGACCATGCCGCCTGTCTTCAGCATATTTATCAGTTCTAGTTGTAGCTCAATTGCTTCTTCTATGGAGTCGGCGCCTGATAAAAGATCGTCTACGTAGAAATCGTTAAGAGTTATTAATGATGCTTTCGGAAAATTTATTGCTTCATCACGTGCAAGTTGCTGCAAAGTGCGAATTGCTAGATAGGGTGCCGATGCCGTTCCATAAGTTATAGTTGTAAGTTGATATTCTTCAATTGCTTCGTTGGGGTTGAATCTCCATAGTATTCGTTGGTATTGTTGATCATTTGGATGTACATTTATTTGTCTGTACATCTTTTCTATGTCTGCCGTGATTACGATTTTGTATGTACGCCATCGTAACATGATTTCAGAAAGATCTTGTTGTAGTGAGGGACCAGTATGGATGATGTTATTTAGACTTACTTTGGATGTCGTTTTACTTGATGCATCAAAGACAACACGGAGTTTTGTTGTAATGCTTGATTCTCTGATGACTGGTTGGTGTGGAATGTAGTACATTCCCTGATTGTATGATTTCTTCGGAACTTTTGTCATGTGTCCCAAGTCAATGTATTCTTGTATGAAACTTGCATACTGTTGGGCAAGCGTTTTGTTTTTCGAAAATTTCCTTTCCAATTGAATGAGTCTTGCCGCTGCCTGGCTGCGAGAATCTCCCAATGTCAACGTTGTAGATTTGAACGGGATACGTACCATGTATCTTCCATCAGATTCACGCGTGGTTGTGCTTTGATAATAGTCTTCGCACTCTTTGTCGGCGTCGCTTGTTGGTTTGGGTGCATGTATTTCTTCTATCTCCCAGAATTTTGTAAGTTGCAGATCTTTGATCGTTACCATCATGCTGCAGCTATTTGAAATATCGTGGTTGTTTGCGGTTCGTGAAGCTCCACTTATTAACCAACCCAATTCAGATTGTTGCCCTATTAGATTGTTTGTTTTGACTAACCCTTCCAAGATAATTGCTTCGTATTCTTGGATTCCGATTAGTGCATCAATTTGTCCTGGAATGTTGAATGTGGGATCAGCTATCCACTTGTTGTTCCAGCTACTATCTAAGTTTGGCAGTTTGTTTATTGGCTGCGACTTTGTTATTTTTGGCATGATGATGAAATCTGAGTTAATGTTGAATTCACTTGGGAATCTCGGCAATATGTTCACGTTGATTTTCCATTTTGCTGTTTGGATTGTTGTTGCGTTGATTCCCGTAATCGTAGCCTGTATTCTCTGTTTCGGGAGTCCCAATCTTTGTGCAGCATCTTCAGTGATTAACGAGATTTGTGAACCTGTATCGATTAACACTCTCAGATATTTGTTTTCGCCATTTGCAGCCATTGCTTGTACGATAGCAGTAGCCAATACTGGTACCTTAGTATCACTGTATTTATTTGCTGTTACTGCACATGTAGTTCTTGCGTTCTGGCTGTTTTGCCGTCTATCAGCGGATTGTTGAATTGCGTTATTTTGCGGCCTGTCCCAATGCAGCAATGTGTGATGGAAACCTTTACATTGCCAGCATACTCCGTTATTTCTGCACTGTGATATAGGATGGTTTTTGAGGCAGTTTATGCATAGACGTCTCTGTCTTATCTCTGCGTTCCTGTCTTTTACTGATAGGTTCTTAAATCTATCACATTCCATAATAGAATGTGATTCAGAGCAAAATATACACTTCTTATTATGGTGTATAGGTTCACGCTTTTGGTTGTTTGTTCGTTCGTTGTTTTGCCCTTGGTATCTTGATGAATGTTGAGATACAGTTTTTGATTGATGCTCTTTGTTGTTGGAATGCTCTAGTGATTGAAACCTTTGTCTTAGAAATAGCAACACTGATTCCAATGATTGAATTTCGTTCGGTTCTTTTAAACCTTGATCATATAATCTTCTTGTTTCTGTGTCCCATCTTTCGTGCATGATTTCGACTATCATCGGTCCCATTGCGTTGACATCTAGCTTCAATGCTGATAGTGCGGAAGTACTTTCTTTAATTTGATCGTGCATGCGTTTCAGGTTTTCTGCGGATTCGAGCTGTATTTGTGGGAGATGAAGAATTCTTTTTAGTAATTTAGACACTAGTAATCTTTTATTTTCATATCTTTCGTCTAGAATCTGCCAGGCTGCTTCGAAATTATCTTCGGAGATGGTTAGATGTTGAATTAGCGCTGCAGCTTCACCTTTTATGTACGATTTCAAATATTGCAATTTTTCAGTCTTGCTAAGTGCATTGTTGTTTATTATTGTTTTGCTGAATAAATCCTTGAATGATGTCCATTTCTCGTAGTTGCCCGAGAATGTTGATAATTCGATTTTCGGTAGATTTACTACATTTACTGCTGGCATATCGTGCATCATCTTTTGGAGAATTTCTGAATATGCATCGACGTTGGCTTCTAATATTTCAAATTCGTTGTTTACGAAGTAATCATCTGTGTAGGCTTGCTCGTGCCCCATTATTTCTTCATGTAATTCTTGTGCACTGTCCCATTGTTTTTGTAGTCGTTCCAGTAGGGATTGATATCGTTGTTTTGGTTTTTCTAGGCTTTTTTCTTCGGTGATCGTATTCATCGTTCTCGTGAGACGATTGAACCTTTCTTGCTGCCTTTGAAATCGAATTTGTTGCTCCGTTAGAGATGGAGTTTTTGTATCCGTTTCTTTTTTGTCGTGAGATGAATCGTCGTCATCATCCCACATATTTAGATTTTTTGCGTTGTTTACTAAGTAATTTTTTGCTTCTTTATATACTGATTCTAATTGTGCATAATATCTGATTTTAAAATATGTGTGTTCTTCGGAGACGTTGCATTTTTCTAGGAGATCGTCGTTGTTTTGAACTACACCCCAGATATTTTCCAACGCGTCTAGGCGTTTGATGAAGTATTCTTTTGATTTTCTTGAGTTTGAATCTTTTTTTACATTGGAGCTCATTTGACTGATTTTCTGGCCCAATTCTTCTTGTTCTTTTGCGATTTCGTTGGCACGTTCCATCTTGGCGGTCGATGGGGTGCAGTCTTTCGATTCGTAATAAAATTAACTGGCGCTTAGGCAAGTTGTGGGCTGACCCAGTTAATTTAGATTGTCTTGTTTTGAAATGAAAGCTGGCGCTTAGGCGTGGTGCGTGCTGACCCAAGCTTTCGGATAAAAGGGAACCAACTGGCGCTTAGGCTTGGTGCGTGCTTGACCCAGTTAGCTTTGTTTTGGATGAAAGCTGGCGCTTAGGCGTGGTGCGTGCTGACCCAAGCTTTCGGATAAAAGGGAACCAACTGGCGCTTAGGCTTGGTGCGTGCTTGACCCAGTTAGCTTTGTTTTGGATGAAAGCTGGCGCTTAGGCGTGGTGCGTGCTGACCCAAGCTTTCGGATAAAAGGGAACCAACTGGCGCTTAGGCTTGGTGCGTGCTTGACCCAGTTAGCTTTGTTTTGGATGAAAGCTGGCGCTTAGGCGTGGTGCGTGCTGACCCAAGCTTTCGGATAAAAGGGAACCAACTGGCGCTTAGGCTTGGTGCGTGCTTGACCCAGTTAGCTTTTTTGTTCGAAGGACCATGTATTAGTTCAGGGTAGAGTAGTGGATTAAATGGATATATTGTAACACATATTAAATACAATTAAAATACAAGACATAATAGTAATGTGAGAGTCGAATTAACTCTGATTTGGTTGGCGTCCTCGCGGGTATTTATATTTTAGATAATTGCTGACTTGTAGCGTTGGCCCGGTGGTTTGGAAATCCATGAGTCGAACCGCTGCGTTGCAGAATTGTAGCGATGTACGGTCGGACTGGTGTTCGTGATTCATTGCGTAATTGGGGCAGCAGGTAATTGCCCGGAATTGCGCTGCGTTGTGATTGCATTATTGAATGAATGAGGCAATCACAACGGAATAATTAATAAATTAATACATGTCTAATTTGGAGATTAGACACGTGCGGAAACAAGTGTACAAGTGTACACCGGAGGTCATCAGGGCGGCTTTCGTCCCTAAGAGCGGCAAGGATCCCTCAGAGCCGGAAACATATCGGGCTATTTGCCTCCTTGGCGCAGAAGGAAAGGTACAGGAGAAGCTGCTAGCAAATCTCCTAATCGAGCACGTGGACAGGCACGAAGGGCTGGCGAGCAATCAGTGTGGATTTAGGAAGAGCAACAGACCCAGCTTATTAGTTTCGTGGACGACCTAATCTTCATAATTAGAGAGCGCGAAATTGATACTCCCAAGGCAACAGCCACATGGCGCAGTAGCGTGGGGCTGGAGGTGGTGACAGACAAGACGGGGGCGGTCTGGCTATCCACCAGAAGAGCTGACCGAGGCAAGGGTGAGAAAATCCGGATCTTAGGTCACGAGGTGCCGATCTCTCGGAAAGATCCTTCGGAATAGAAAAGAAGAATTCTACTGGAGGTGACCAAATCAAGGATCCTTTATACTGCACCGACCTGGGGTGAATGCGTTGGAGCTTCAGAACGGTAGCGATAGGCGCAGGTTCTGCCAGCTATAACAACTCCGGATCTGGAGATCGTTGCCAGGTCCTCTGCTTACAGCGCAATTAAGGCTGGTGCAGGAAAGACTGGTGTCAGGAGGTAACAGAAATATATGATAGTAAACTGGCAAGCGAGATGGAAAGTGACAGTAACGGGAGAGTGGACTAATAGGTTGGTACCGGACACTAGGACGTGCGTTCGGCGCGAACAGGACGATCTGGACCACTTCTTTATTTAGCTTTTCTCGGGACAGGGTTGTTTCGAGGCCTACCTAGCCAGAATTGGTTAGGAACTATGCCCCATGTGCGACCACTGTGGCGCGGACGTGGACTCTAACGAACACATCATTGTGGAGGGAGGCTCTGTAGGCAACACTCGGCACCCCAGTAAATGTCGACACAGTGGTGGGTTTGATACTGGTGATCGAAGATAAGTGGACTGCGATGGAGTCGTTCACCAACGCAGTACTTTACCACAAGAACACCTTCACGATGCGCAAGGCGAGGACAGCGACGACGGAAGATTGACGACAGAAGTAGCGGGCAGTCCGGGTACTAGGTATGAAATGAGTGAGCATGCCACTGGTTCTTGTTAGCAAGTGTAATATGAGGTAAAGTGGGTAGGACCTATTAAGAAAGAAGAGTTTGGGATAAGTCAAGAGTAAGCATAATAATGGATACATTATTAGTATAGGTAGACTAATGTACGACTAATTACTGTAGGTCAAGATTGCGCTAGAATAATTTAAAAAAATATTGGGATAGGTCAAGAGTACGCTAGGATAATGCATAATTTATTAAGATAGGTCAAGAGTACACTTCCGTAGGGGTGGTTGACGTCCACAGCCATTTGGGACACACACACACACACACAAAGAACACGACACTGACACCCCGTGAAGTAATGCCAGACGGCGGTTTCGCGGGTTGTCAGGGCGACTTGTGGAGGTGGTTTTTAGTGGGTATACCAGTTCTGGGGAGTCCCACACTCTGTCAATAAAAGATTTTCCACCTCCCAGCCACAAAAAAAAGGTCAAGAGTACACTAGAATAATAAATAAATTATTAAGGATAAGATTATGCTAGAGTAATGTACAATTTATTAATGCAGGTGAAGAAAATAGTAAAAGATTTATTATGATAGGTTTCTTCTTCTTGGGGTGCCTATTCTTTCCGAATATTGGCGACCGTCCTGGATAAGATCACATTGTTCATGGCTGTTCTGAATAGTTTGTTGGTAGTTTTTGAGAACCGTGTTCTTAAGTTTTTAAGCCATGATTATCTTCTTTCTGGTCCTGGTAGAAAACTTTAAAGTTGGCTAATTTATTAATATAGATTAAAAGTATACTAGGGCATGAATAATTAATTAAAATAAACGAAAATAAAATTGAAAACTATTGGAGTTGGTTAAGACTACATTAGGGCAATTGATAATTTATTTAGGAAGGTCAAGATGCTCTTGTATTTAAATTACAAATAGTGTTCTATTATAAAAACAAACAAACACAAAATCTTCAATTAAGATTAATTGAAGTTGAAATTAGCATCAATTCCAATTTCAAGTCTTGAGAATTTCATCTTAACTTGAAATAGTTGTCATAGACATAAATAAAAAATATATATTTTAAAGATTTGGGAAGAGTAGAAGAAGTTTAAAACAGAAGGACTTCTACATATTTTTAACAAACCTTTCAGATAGCTATTTAATAATATTTCAATACCGTAATATACAAGGTGAATATTCAGCTATAAGACAAAGTCTCAATTTATCAACGTTGGAAGAGCGTAGAATCAGAGCTTCTTACATCTTCTACTGAATGGGACTTTAGATTCTTTTTGGAGTAGTTACCAGTTCACATTCCGCAGAGGAAATCTCGTTCAGTGAAGATTCTCCACAGTGACATATACACGCTTGCTTAATAAATCTTGCTAATAAATATTAGAATAATCATTGGTTTGACTTATTTACAACCGTACTAATAGTCAGAGATTAATTCTCGGATTGTAGAATCCTAGATTCATTGTCAGATTTAGTAACTTTTTGAATTTGAATATCACTGGTTTTACGTTGATGTCACGGAACAGCTGACGGTATTGTCAATATATTCCGTGATTGTCAGTAAAGAAGAACGTGAAATGTTTGTTAGTTAAAAGTTAGTTTGTGTGATAAGGGACAAGGATTAAACATTTTTTTTATTTAATCAAGTAAGTACAATCGATAATTATTTTCAATGAAAATTGTAGAATTATTTTCATTTAATGTTTTTGCAAACAAAGTCTGCACGTTCTCCTCAAGTGACAATCACGGGTTATATTGACAATACCCTCAGCTGTTCCGCGATACCAACATAAAACCAGTGATATTTAAATGTAACTAAAAAAATACGACAATTAATCTAGGATTCTACAATCCGAGAATTAATCTCGGACTATTAGTACGGCTGTTAGAGAATCGTATATTAATTTTAAAATTAAGCTGAATAATATTCTATTAAGTTTAATGTAATTCACTCGAACATGTAGTACAAGCACACGTAAATTTTAACATGTAGATTGTATTTTAGTTTTAGTTTCATAATTTTTGAATTGTTTTATTTTTCATATTATTTCTGTAAAAAGGTGATACTGTTAGTCTAAAGAAAAATAATTTATATTTACAATCAATATTTTAAGTACAATATCTTTAGTACAACATGATAAAAACTAAACATTAATGTCTTAAAAATATATATTAAATAAGATATAAATTTTTATATTTTTAACAAAAGGTAGTTTACTGCTATAAAGAATAAAATGTAATAAATATTATTATGATTATTTTCCCTAAAAATCATAACCGTTTTATGTTTATGTATTATGAATGTGTGTGAAAGTAATTTGTAGGTATCTATAAATAAAGCCAATTACATCCTAAAATATAAATGTAACTGCGACATATTTTTTTTTAGTAATTACCGACTTAATTCGCTGTGCGTCAGTACAGCTATTAGATCCATAAAAAGTATCATCTAAAAATAATAAACTAATCCGAAATTGTAACGGTAATAACTTTCTGTCACAATTATACTTTATTATTCCTTGACTTCTAAGTAAGTAATATAAATTAAACGGATTACAGGTGTTTACTTTATTTAGAATAAAACCCCTTTTTGTGAACCTAAGTAATTACCCTTTTAAGTTCTAATTATAAGTATGACTAAATATACACCTTAACATCTGAAATTAAAAGAGCAACAAGTTGGCGTATTTTTTTTATCCCTCGGTAGCTTCGGCTTGAGTAAATAATGCCGCGAATAATAATAATTCGCGAAAATCCCCGCCGCGCGAGTATACAAATTTAAATGAGCACGTATTTATTTTGCAACAGTACTCAACTATGTTGTTTACTTTAATTACGTGAGCGTATTCTGTTTCCGAATTAAAAACTAACATCGTTAAATTTGCAGCAGAAAAGGCCACGGTAATACTCAATTAATCATCATAGTTGCACGTTTTAAACTGGACGTGTTAGGTGTGTAACAGCTAGAAACCGGAAATACGCGGTTTTAACTTTATGTTTTAGTTCCGATCGGTTTCGTTCAAATGGACTCGAGTATTAGTTGGGAATTATGTGAAACTTTGCTTAATTACTCAATACGTGTGACATTTACACCGCAGTATTACACGGTAGCAATTTAAATTTTGGTTATGCGCCATTTTACATGATTAAAATACGACTATTTATTAAAGTATAGTTAATAATTTAAATCGAAACAAATATACGCGGCCTAAACTAGAATTAAGCTCATTGTTTAACAATTAATACACTTATTAGGCCACGAGCAACCAAGGGCATATTTATTCAGGCTTTAGACAAGGATAAAATCATCCAGCAAAGAACAAAAGCCTCCAAATAGCAAATTTCTATCTTAAAAATGTAATGGTCCTGGAAAAATATATTAGACCTTATCCATGTTTCGATTTAGAATTGCGAATTATTCTATACTTTGAAACTTCTCTTCAAGACTCAATTCATTTTTTTAATTATTTTGCTTGACCATTTCAAAACGAATTTTTCTTTAAGTTTCTGTTGATTTAATTAGTTGTAGACCTGTTGGTCCAGACTTTGCTCTAAAGGCCATCAAATAGGTGCCCAATGACTGTATGGATTATCAGGATGATTTTACATTCAGAAATATTGTAAAATATATTTTCGTTGATCATCACTAGCATCATACAAGGACAGTTTTACTCAATAAGTTAGTAACACAGTAAAGTTAACCTTTGCAAGGATATGTATTTAATATAACGTAAAAAAATATTTTACAGCGAGTTTGGTTATTAACAAGGTGAATTTTGTTAATCTTAAAAATAATTGCGTTTAATATACTTCTCTCTGTCTAGAAATTTAATAAATGTTCACTATATCATTAAATGATTTTATTGCACTAAACGATATCACTTTTATTTTAATTATAGCATACCTTCTCACAATTTTTGAGCATTAAACAAGTTTAGTTCGTGTCCTTTGTTTAAAATTTCTTCAACACTGGCTGGAAAGAAGCGCAGCAAATATTCCCAATCGTTCTTCCGTAGCATTATAATATCGACAAAGGCTTTCACCACGAAGGTCTTCTTATGGCACTTTCCCAACAATCCCTGCTCTAGTCCAAAAACTTGATTTTTCTGGAACGTAAGAAGGTTGAATTATAAGTTGTAGTTTTAAACGTAAAAATTGCATAAACTTAGAAATATTTTAGGCTTATTATAATAATAAATATTGTTTTGGCTTATAGTTTAAATTTTAGAATATTTAAAAACTCTAAACCTATCTTCTTTAGATTTTTCTTTGGTACAGGAAGTCAATATGAAGAAAAACAGTTCTAAATTTGCTTTTCTAAATTTGCAAATTGGACTTACTTACTTACTTAACTGAATTGAAAAATTCACTATGTTTTAACCACAAATAATTATTGTAAAAATAATTATTATTGTAGTTAAAACATACTGAATTTCAGTAGACATATTTTCTTATTTACTTGATCAACAATATCAAATAGTAAGTTAGACCGTTTCGTTACTTCCATATTTACCGTAAATACTAAGAGTAAATTTACCAAAAAGGTCTAAAATAATATTCTTCAGAAAATTCGTAAACAATTTTAAAGTAAATTTTCCTAAAATTATTGTAGACTGACAGTTTGCTTATATAAAACTTTTTTTTAATTTTATTGATATTGATCCTAACCAATTGAGGCCCTCAAAATACTTACTGTGCATTTAAAATAGCACTTAAAACAGAATCGAGAAGTTTAAGTTGCTAATAATTCGTAATACTTTAAACTACAAAAAATATGTTCTAATAAGTAAGTGAAGTTGTATATGACTAAGAAGAAGATTATCAAATTCTTTACATTATTGATTGGCTAATGTAGCAATCAGTACACATTCTTTTGATAATGATCCTACTTTCAACATTAGTAGTAGTAGTAGTAGTAGTAGTAGTGTTTGGTTATCGACCACGTGGTTCTTCCGCCATGTATCATTTGTGTATTTGTGTGTGTGTAAGTGAGCTTGTTGCTTTAAAGGATCGCCCCCGTCACTCTAAAGCACCATTAATTTGTATCCCAATGGTGAATGGTACCGGTCACCCATCCAACTACTGACCCTAACCAACGTTGCTGCACGTCAGTTCGGGGCCGTAACCGAATGCGCCGCCACCGGCGTGTGTTTCAACATTATTTTCCTGTTTTTTTTTTTTAATATTACTCAACTTTGTCAATCTTACCTCTAACGTAAACAACACAACATCACCAGATTCACCCTTCTCCACGCAGTCGACTACTCCGGAGTGGATGAAGTACATCGTCTTGTCGACATCCCCTTTCTCGACAATCACGTAGCCCGAAGGATAGGTGCACCTCTTGAAGTGGACCATCAGCTGTCGCAAAAAATCCTTGTGGGTGTTTCGAAAAACCGGATGGTTCAGCAGATGATGGCTGTATATATCGTACATGATGTCCTCTTTCAAATAACTGACGGTACTTTCAAGCAAAGCAGGAAACGGCTCTCCGCTCTGGACCTTCCATATGATTGCACAGTAGTTTGACACTTTGCTGAAAATTGCTGGCGACAGGTTTTGATACTAAAAGAAGAAAAACTTTAAGATGTTTAAAACTACCAAGCACAAAAACTATTTAAATGTTGAGGAATTAGGAGTGTAGTTTTTTTTCAGTTCCTAATCTTTAAGATGTATCTCATAGGAATATATCTTGAATTTTGGAGGCGTTTACTTCGTGGTACATTTTCGATTATTAATAAAGAAAACACTTAACTTTTTTATACCACTTATATTTTTTATTTCTCTTGACTAGTTTCAATTACAAAGTAATAATTATCAAACTGTGTCACGAGAAATAAAAAATATAAGTGGTATACAAAAATTAAGTGTTTTCTTGAATAACTTCTCTCATAATATTGATTTAAAAATTGAATAAAACAAGTTGTGTGTGAGGTAGAAACGAAATTTATTTTTCATTCGAAAGGGTATTCGACCCCATTAAGTATGGAAGATAACATCGTTCAAATGACCACCGCGGCTCCGTTTGGTAGCCCGGATCCGGGAGGTCCAATTTTCGATGACTCTGGAGCACATATCGGCATCAATTTGAGCGATGGCGTTGCGTATGTTGACTTTGAGGTCATCGGTGTTTAGAGGCTTGTTGGCGTAGACCAGCGACTTGAGATAGCCCCGGAGAAAAAAGTCTAAAGGCGTTAAATCGCACGATCTCGGTGGCCAGTTGATATCGCCTCCGCGCGAGATGACCATGTTCGGAAATCGCTCGTGCAGAATGTCCATTGTGGCATGGGCTGTGTGGCACGAGGCGCCGTCCTGCTGGAACCACATGTCGTCCGTGTCCATATCATCCAGTTTAGGCCAAAAGAAGTTGGTTATCATCGACCTGTAGCGCTCCCCATTGACGGTTATGGCCGCCCCAGCTTCGTTCTCGAAAAAGTACGGACCGATGATGCCGCCGGCCCAAAATCCACACCAAACAGTGACTTTCTGGGGATGCATTGCCACTTGGTGGACCTCGTGTGGGTTGTTCTCACTCCAAATGCGGCAATTTTGCTTGTTCACATACCCGTTCATCCAGAAATGAGCCTCGTCGCTGAAGATGATTTTTCGGCCAAAATGGAGGTCTGCTTCCAACTGCTCCAGAGCCCAGTCAGCGAACGCCCGACGCTGTCTGTGGTCGTTTATCTTGAGCTCCTGGGTCAATTGGATTTTGTACGGGTGCAGACCCAAATCCAGATGCAAAATTCTGCGAGTTGATGTCTCCGAAAGGCCAAGTTCCTGTGCACGACAAAAAATGGACTGCCTCGGGTTCTCGCGCACACTCTCACGGACAGCAGCGATATTTTCGTTCGATCGGGCGTTTCGTCGACGTGTCAGTGTTGGCTGGTTGTTTACTGAACCAGTCGACTCGAATTTGCCCACCAATCGACGGATAGTCGACTCTACAGGCCGATCATCGCGACCGTAAAATGGGCGAAGTGCGCGGAACGTTGCTCGAACTGATGACCCATTTTCGTAAAACAATTTAATAATTTGCACGTGCTGCTCGACACTCAAATTTGCCATGGTGATTTGGGGTTATATACTGAACAAATGACAGCAACTTTGACAGCTCTACCTTGAACAACATGGCCGCACCCTTCCGGCAAACTTCGCGCGTCCCTATTGGCGGACCCTTTATCAGGCAGACCGAAAATACCAAAAATAATTGGTAAAGGTTTAAATAAAAATTAGAGAACAAACAATAAATATTAGTTTTTATAGAGGATAAGATATGACAAATAAGCGACAAATTAATAAATAAGAACACACACTTTGAAGATTTAGAAAAATAAAGTAAGGGCATAGGGAAGGAATGTAAAGGTATTTTTCACCCCAGTGTATTAATGCATACCCGTAAATATGTTTTCAGCTCTGAAATATTATAATTAAAAATGGCCAAGCTGTAGTTATCTATGATTTGGATAAGTGCGAATCCGTTGGTGAGCATTGCCAATAAGTAAGGAGCTGCAATGGCGATTATAATGTCCAACCACAATTGGTAAAGATCTCTCGGTCTAATTGCATAAAGCCCACTACCAGTGATCCTGTTCAATATAAACTGGTAACACATCATTATTGAAGCTAAGGTTGAATCCGATTTGATGTAGTCACTTGCTCCGTGGTCCAAACTGCGGAAGGCGTAGCAACCTTTAGATTCAAAACATGCTACAAAACTCCTAAAATAATATTTGGTTAACCATATGAACAACAATACTAATTTTATATACTTTAATGTTCATAGATTAATTATAGATACAATTTGACGTTTGTTTAATAATGAATTTAATTTTGAAAAAAATATATAATTAATGTCATTTCATAATATTTAAATAGGCATTCAATTTGTTTTTTAGTTGATTCAAATCGGTTAATAAATAACAACGTTATGGCGTTGGGCGTTTTTTTTTTATCAAACACCCGGTATACTTAATACTTACCAACAATTAGTCAACACTTGCACACAGAAAAAGAAGATATAAACGCAGTAAATGCTTCGAATCATATGCGTCAGTTTGTTTTGTGCCTTGTGATAATTATAAAAATGTATTAAAAAAAGCATCCTTAAGAGACGGTTGCTGCAGAATAAACTGAAACAAATTTTATTACATTACAATAGTTATGCAAATAGACAGACACGTAAAACTTGAATCCTTTGTAAAACAATCAAGAACTTTTCTTACTGCAATTTTTACTTAAAGATTACATCATTTGCCACATCAAAAATTGATTCAAAAAATTTTGCAAGATTCAAAAACTTACAGCTTTTACAGCAAAATTAAGCAAAACAAATTTGTTTACAATTTATAAAGAAATGTATACTGTTCGTTAATGAAGATGAAGATTAATATATGACCCAACATGAGAATCTTGGAATATACCAGAAATTACATTTATTGATGAATTACTTTTGCTGGAAAGATAATAAAATTAAGTTACCTATTGTAAAACTGGTTCATCGTAAACATACTGGCTACCAGCTCCGGTGGAAGCACAGAAATCAGGTCCAAAGTAAACTTGGTCCGAAGATACCGTTTGACGATCATTTTCTGGTCCAGAATAACCACACCGGATTTAGCGTCGATGTATGACAGGTTGAAACCGAAGAATATTTTAATGAGGAAGAAGGCGTCAAAGATATACAAACTAAAATTTTAAATGCATTAGTTTTATACATACAAATTTAAAAAAAGAGTAGAGTGTGTAGGTACCATCAAACAACTCGCTCTTCATTAAACACAAATGGCCAAAAATGCCTTCTAAAAAGACGATTGACAGTAAGAAGTTAAATAATAAAGTAATAGATATGAATGCCTTCTCCATCAATATTATGGTGAAAATGGGGTTTAAGAACATGTGAATATGAATTTTAGGTAGGTTAAATTCTTTTATGATAGAGGACCCTTGTTAAGATAAGTTTATGTAATTATTAAAGATGCCCAATATAAGAAAGATAGTGAAAAAACTATTACAGTTTTGGAGCAGAAGATTTTTATGAAGAACTTAGATGTCATAATTTACAAAAGTATAAAAGGAAACTATTCATATTAATGTAATAGTTAACCCTTTGAAGCACATGATTTCGATAATTGAAAAAGATGTATTTGCCAAATTGTACCACCTTTTTGTTATCAAAAGATGCATGGTGGGACCATTTTCATACCACTTCAGACGCGTCAAATGTCATATGATACAATGGTTAATTATATGACATTTGACGCGTCTGAAGTGGTATGAAAATTGTCCCACTATGCATCATTTGACAACAAAAAGGTGGGACAATTTTGCAACCACATAAACCCTAAGGGTTAAAACAGTTTTGTAATATATTTTACATTATAAAATTACTTTTTTATGATGTTAAGGCTCGATATAATAATAGGCTTCTGCTTCAAGGCCTTTAATATTTTTTAGATGGAGTCCAAATTATCATATTAATCTGAATATTTTCTGTCTATACCTTTGTAAAAAAGACAATTCAATTAATTAGTTCACATGTTTATGATATCTAAGTCTCCAAAACTGTAATAGTTTTCTTACAATATTTCATAAATTTAGTTTATTAAGCGTATGATTCATTATAAGTTCAACAAGTACATACATTTCTCGATTTGAACAAATGTTTTCTTTTGCTTATTAGGTACGTACCTGTTACAAAGTTATCTCAATTTTTTGCATCAGTGAAATCACCTTAAAAGGGATCTGAATCTATAGTTTGTCATCAAAATGTCTTAAATCTGATTTTATTAGGTACTTATTCATGACAGATTTACAAAAATTGTTACACCACTGAAATCACCTAATTTTGACGATAACTTTCAAATTCTCTGCTTGAAACTTGAAGCTTGAAGTTGTCGTCAGAATGTTTATTGAAACTGAATCGATTCTTTCAATACTTTTTTAAAAGAGACATTTTAAAATTACTTTTTAGGAACTTAAAGCCCAATATGAAACGCTACTACTCCAAAACTTCCTAGACTTTAATATTTTTGATGTAAATTTGTGGTTAAAATTTTTACGTTAATCTTAATAGCTCCTTTTGTTTTTAAAGACTTTGCAGAATTACTTTTTTAGAATTTGAAGCTCTATATTAAAGGCTACTCCGAAGCTTCCAAGATTTTAATATTTTTTAGGTGGATCTGTCATCGAAATTTTTACCTAAATCCGAATAGGGTTTTTTTTCTATCCCTTTTTAAAAGGGCTAATTTCAAATTGCTTTTTAAAGACCTTAAGCTCGATGTTAGTGGCTTTTAAATCATAACGTTCAGAAAGACTTTTTTATGTTTAGATTTACAACTTTTTTAAGTAATTACGTTAACTTCATCTTATTTGGATTCTGTATCAAGGATAATGACATATACTGTCTTATCACGTTACCATAAAATAAAACTTCAACAATAACATACATTTTTAGATCATTAGGATCTATTTGGACTTATTTATTCTTCATCTTCATTTGATTGTATTGGCTTTTAATTGTTGAAAGTTCATTTTAAATTAACCGTTAGGTGTTGTAGCTAAAACACAAGCTTTCAAAGAGTATGCTTTTATTTTTTCTTCGCCTGAAGAAGCCACAGTGTGGCGAAACAATTGTTGCGAAAAATAAAAGCATACTCTTTGAATGTTTGTGTTTTAGTTACAACACCTAACAGTGAATTCAATATTATAGGTTTCTGTACCAAAAGCTCTATTTAAAATCATGTTTTCTTCCGCCTAATGGGCATTTTCTATGTAACCAATTAGACCTTGAAGCTCTATGATCTAAAACTTTGTCATCAAAATTTTAACTTGATTGCAAACAGTTTTTTTCTATGCCTTTTAAATTGTATTTTGGGTTCGTTAGCATCAAAGTTAAAGGTTTCTGCATCAAAATCTCTTTCTCTGTAATAAATTAGTCCTTTAAGCTACATTTTGAAAGCTTTTCTTTGGAAACTTTAGTAGGGTTTTAGCTGGAACATTATATTTTAATGTTCTGCTTTTGATCTCTTTATAAAATGTACGTTTCCTTCGATTCTGTTTCAAGTATAACAGCATAGAACTGTGCGTATTATTAACGATAAGTTCGATAAGAATATACATTTTTACATGATCTCAGCACTATTTTAACTTATTTATTCTTTATATCAGCCAATTTAATTGTTTTATGTCTTTTAGATTCAATAATATAGTTTTCTGCATCAAAAAACTAACGTTTAAAAGCCTTGAGGCTCTATGGTCTGCAACTAAAACGTTGTAATCAAAATTTAAACTTGATTCTAAACAGTTTTTTATGCCTTTTAAAATTGTGTTTTTGGTTCTTTAGGATTGATGTTAAAAGGTTTCTGAATCAAAACTATATTACAACTAATATTTTCTTTTGCTTATTAGGGACTTTCTCTTTATCAAATTTGACCTTGAAACTCGACGTTGAAGGCTTTTCCTCCAGAACTTTAAGAACTTTAGTTAGAATTTTGTAGTGTATTAACGATAAGTTCATCAAGAATCTAAATTTTTAGATAATCTCAACATTCTTTGAATTAATTTATTATTCATTTACATGCAATTCAATGGTTCAAGGTCCTTTAGGCTCAATGTTATAGGTTGCAGAATCAAAAGCTCTATTTAAACTAATGTTCTTTTTTCCTAATAGGCTTTCTTTCTGTAACCAATTAGATCTTGAAGCTTTATGATGTCAAACTGAATCTTTGTCATCAAACATTTAACTTGATTTTGTTGTTTTTTTTTCAATGCCTTTTAAAATGGTATTTTAGGTTCGTTAGGATCAATGTTAAAAGGTTTCTGCATCAAACCTATATTTAAACTTAAGTATTATGTTGCTTATTAGGGGCTTTCTCTTTATTAAATTGAACCTTGAAGCTTTTTGTTGAAAGCTTTTCTTCCGAAACTTCGAAAACTTTGGTGGGATTTAGCTAGAACATTATTTTTAATGTTCTGATCTTGACTTCTTCAGGAAAATCTTCGAATCAATTTCAAGTACAACAGCATATAACTCTGCGTATTATTAACTATAAGTTCGACAAGAATACAAATTTTTAGTTGATCTCAGCACTATTTGAACTTATTTATTCTTGACCTCGAGCCAATTCAATTGTTTTAGGTCCTTTAGGTTCAATGTTATAGTTTTCTGAATCAGAAAACCTCTATTTAAACTAGTGTTTTCTTTCTCTGTAACAAATTAGACCTTGAGTTTCTATAATCTGTAACTAAAATGTTGTCATCAAAATTTTAACTTGATTCTAAACAATTTTATGCCTTATGAAATTTTGTTTTTGATTAGGATCAATGTTAAGGTTAGGGACTGTCTGTTTATCAAATTGGATAAAACTCTATGTTGATGGCTTTTCCTCCAAAACTTTAAGAATTTTAGTCGTTTTTTTTTATTGAACATTATTTTTAATGTTCTACTCTTGACTTTTTTTGAAAATATACCTATACTTTATCTTCTTTCATTTCAGTTTCAAGTATAATAGCCTAGAACTGTTATATCGTACGTATTATTTAAGATATAAGTTATACAGTTTAAAAAGAAACTAAATTTTCGGATGATCTCAACTCTCTTTAAACTTCTTTATCTTCATCTCCAGCTTAATTAACTAAAATAAGATCCGAAACTGAAACTTTTTCATCAAAATTTTTACTTGTTTTTCAACAGTTTTTTTATATTCCTTTCTAAAATTGTATTTTAGGTCCTTCTGGCCAAATAAATATGTCTGCACCAAAAGTTTCGGTTATTTTAATAATTCCTTTTAAGTGGAACACTATTTTTTATGTTATGATTTACAGCTCTTTCAAAAAAACCTTTACTTCAACTTTCTTCGAATAAGTGTAAAGTATAATGGTTTGACTGACGAGGCACTTAGTTGAAAATCCATATTATAGAGCTTTTTTCTTTGAACTCGATTCTTACCATTTCTTATTAATGTAGCAGAAGATTTGATTACGTTGGAAAGAAGTGGAACAAGTTTGAAGAGAAAATCAGCAAAATCATTAGGCGCTGATGATTTTCTCTTCAAACTTGTTCCACTTCTTTCCAACGCAATCAAATCTTCTGCTACAGCAATAAGAAATAGTAAGAATCAAGATTTGGTGGGTGCACAATCATCATGCAGTTTATGTGCGTTTCTAACAACTACCATGAGTGTTTTGTAAAACAAAATTTCTGCCACTTATTGGATCTTCAGTCATTTGATCTGCTAGATCCACTCCTCCCATATATTTATTATAGAACTTGAACATTTCTGGACTTGAGACTTCTTATTTCCATCTTTCATGGTTCTTTTTGTCATACTGATTTCATCAGGGAAGCAATAACTAATCGCCAGCACATCTTTGATTCCTGCCATCCGCAAAACTACTGTACCGTTTTCATTTAATTGGAACTGACTTGCGTCTCTTTCCAAGCTCCCTGAAAATTTGGATTCCTATTCAATGTACCAGCGGCAGGAAACTTGATAGTATCAAGTAAGTGGACAGGTGAGAATGACCTATCAAATGCCAATGCAACATTCGGACACTTGATAGTGCTGCGTAATTTGGTAACTACTCTTTCGCCAAGAGTACCTTCAGTGGCGTTCATTTCCTTGCCCGCATATATATTTAAATCGTAAACTTGAATCTGAGCAAAACCAAATCTGTATACCTCGTTGTATGGGCTTCAGTGATAAATACTGCTTCAGCCTTTAAATTATTTCATCGATTTGTCAATATTCTGGAATGATAAGTCTGAACGATAGATATTTGCTGAAAGTTTGTTTGGCACAATTGAAAACTTCTTCGATGTAAAATATTTTCTTTGCATTAGCAGATTTTTCTGGATTATTGAAATATAATTTTGATAAAAATATTTACATCGTTTTCTGGATATAGCCTTCTTAATTGAGACGTTGACCAATGATCCATTATTTGACCAGTAATCGTTGAATCCTGGTAAACGGTTGTAACTTATCACAAGATATACTCCCAATACAATCATTACTTCATGATAATCTGTTTCAAAGGTCTTTTTCTTGGTAACTTTCTCGAATATTTTTAATTTGGCATTTGTGCATTCAGAAATTCGCATCAGTATACTTCGGAGAAAATCTTCAGGAAACATTCGACATCCTTTATCTGATTAGGAAATAGTATCGTCAAGTAGACTAACTCTTGGAGTAAATTGTCTCATTTTCTTTCTGTCTAATTTCACACTATCGAAAATACAATGAAATAGTGCACAAGTCAATGAGCGTGGTTTAACGACTCACTTCATGATCAAAATTGCAGCATTATTTGAATAGAAGTAAGATGAAAAACATTGATATGCATTGTACTGCTAGTAAATTCATTTTTAATGTTTAAAAGGGATCTATTTCTACCAGCAGAGTAACTAATTCTATGGGTGGGACAAATATGTCCCGAAAGACTCCAAAGGTTTAGTACAAACTTGAAGCACAACGCCATGATTTTGAAAATAGTTATCATTTATACAAAAACATAACGTCTGCTGCTCTTAAGCGGTTCTTCAAAGTTTCCTTCTTCAAGAACGTGTATAAATAAGAAATTGTTGATATTTCTATTAATGATACTGGTGTAGGTAAATGCTTCTACAGAAATGAAAAAAAGCTGGATAGAGTGTTAGTAGTGTGTGTAAGTGACTATTTACAGAATATTTACATATATTAAAGAGTAAAAAGGCAGCTAGGTGAAGATAAAAAGAGCACCAGACTGGGAGGAAGGGGTGGGGAGTTAAGAAGTAGGAAACACAGAATAATGAAAAAGCGGTTTAACGAAAATAATCGAAGATAATAAGTTTACTATATATGAATATGGATATACTATTAAGGTGGCATCCATTGTCTAATTATTTCTAAATTGTCTAATTATTTTTAAATGATTTATGGGAGTCACAGATAACTAAAGATGTACTTTAGTGATATCAATCAGTCGACTAAATAGCAATCAACTGGATTTATCCCTTGGAAAAAACTTGATTTCCTTGAAAATTGTTATAGTGGTTATTACAGTATTATGTTTGTTGTTTTTTAGTTACTTTAATAAATAATTTATCTAGAAAACAAGTGGCTATTCCATCATTATGATTGCGACAGTTACTAGGTAGTAATCTATATAATGTTGTTATATATGTTTGAAGTCGATATTTATGCATTTATTATGGTCACGTTAATTAAGACGAGGTCGAAGCTTTTGAAACTAAAATGCCGATGAAACGACGCGGTGCTTTTACCAATTTATCGAAAAAAAATGTAAAGAAATAATTAATTCATGTAATATTTACCCGTTCTAATGAAATTACAAATTATACCGCCAGAATATGGAAATTAAATGCAAATAATGGTCGGGTGCTCTTTTATCTCCGCGATTGTCGTTTTTTTAAACATTTATATTTTAACGACCTACTGTTTTAACTAAGCTACGCGCGTGCGCTGTCTTTAAACGATATGCCTCATACAAAATATAATGAATTATATTATATTATATTTGTCTTTATCATACATGCTTTTAAAAAAGAATATTAACAAAAATGGCTCAAAAAAGTACATACATATTATAAATATAAATTTTGTCAGCGTGCTGAACTCAATACATTTCCTCCGCTGTTTCAATTAATTAATTAACACTAAATGATATTACTACAAGGAATGTTTAATACTTATACCATATATTAAAATTTTATTCTAATTAAAGATTTGTTTGATTGTAAATTTTGTACTTACGTATGTTTTCTTTGAATTATAAAATAATTTATTTAAGAACATTTAAAATAATTTATATATTTTTACCTTCTTAATTTCGTCCTTACCTCGAGGTTTGTAGGGCGTTTATTCCCGTCTCGAGCTAACGGTATTGAGGGATGTTGGTGTTTTTCTCATGTTGATGTGGGTTGCTCTATTATTTTAATTTATTATTTAGGATTAGGTTTTTTGTTTATATTTTAAATTGAGGGTATTTAAATTTAAATCTTGTTGAAAAATCTAAAATTAATGGTCTAAGACAGAGGTTCCCAACCTTTTAAATACGTTGTACCGGTATGTAATAGACAATATGGTCGCGTACCAGTGTAAATATTTCGCAAATTCAAGTAATGGCCTTATTTTTTTTTCTCAAAAACTTTCTCAAAAACAAAACAAAAATTATCCCTAACACTCAATTTATTCAAGATCCATTTTTTGGCAAAAACTTTGGAAAAACAGAATGCAACTCTATATGTACACCATGCTAAAGTAATGCCATTTTCTGGGCCTACCCTGAAAAAGATTTCAACGAAATAAATAACAAAATTAAATATATAGATGTATTTATCTTTAGTTCAGACTTTGTAAATTGAAAATTAAACGATAACATTTATTTTCCTTTCTTTTGAAAAATTAAATTTAGTTAAAATCTGTTTTGAGGCGGGCACAGAAAAACGACATTACATTAGCATGGTGGTATCCAATTGCAATAAAACCAATTAAATTCGTAAATACTTGTATTATACTAAATATAAATGTATGTAATGTGTAAAGATATTATAATAATTATTGCAATTAATGTGAAGGTTGCGCCTGTTTACATTTTACCAGCGTAGAAATATCGGGATGAATTTTTGTCAGATTCAGGCGAAGATCAGGCTTAATATTGAGCAATGATCTATATTTGTTTTTCATTGCTACCATAGTTGAAAACCAGGTTTCGCATAAATATGTTGTACTGAATGACATTAAAAATTTCAGAGCTTGGCATGAAAGTTCTGGATATTCTGTCCGAACAGAAAACCAAAATGAAAATAAGCTTGTGCTCTAAAACTTTAATTTCCAACCACCGTCACTTATGAGGTCTATGAAGGATTCTTTAGCAATTACGTCATCCCGAACATCCGCAGTGAATATAAAGGGATTACGAATCCAATTGTTTGAAGTAAAATCTTCTGTAAAATATTTTTCAAACCAATCTGACATCGATATTAGATGTTGCTTAATGTCGTTTATCACACAGTTTGATACTGATAAATTGTTTTCTTTAGCAAAATTGCAGAGAGAAAAAAACCTACTAATATTTCCTTTCTCTGATTGCTGTATCATTAACTGCAGTTTTCTTTTAAATGCTAATATTTTATCGCTGAAGTCAAACAAAGAATTATTAGTTCCTTCTAAACTTAAATTTAAATAATTTAGTCGAGAAAATATTTCAGATAGATACACTACTCTCATTGGCAAAATTATCTTTTTTTGGAATCTCCAGAATCCTTAAGAAAAATAGATACCTCGGAGCGTAACTCAAAAAGTCGACTGAGGACTTTTCCTCGTGAGAGCCATCGTACTTCGGTGTGAAGCAAGTGTTTTATGAATACTCCCCATCTCATTGCATAGAATAGTAAATAGGCGGGAAATAAGCGCTTGAGATTTTATAAAATTAATTATTGTGGCGTCCTTGAGAACATTTCTTAAATTTACAGACATATTTTTTGTGGCTAAGGCTTCACGATGAATAATACAATGCGTAGATTTGCATTTCGATGCTACTTCTTTAATTCTAGTCACTACGCTGGATAAATTTTCAATCATAGCTCGAGCACCATCGGTGCAAACTCCAACACATTTAACCCAAATTATATTATTTTTAATTAAATAATCAATAAATATTTTAAATATTTCATTCGAAGTTGTTCTCGCAGATAACGGTTTGCAGAATAATATTTCTTATTGTATTTCATTATTGAAATCAAATCGAACATACACAGTAATTGTGCCAGATTGGAGACGTCAGTACTTCCGTCTAGTTACAGAGAATAAAATTGACTTTCTTTTATTCTCTTGTTATTCGCCGTTTACCAGTATTGTTGGACAGGGAAACTTTGTCAATTTCCTTAGCTGCCTTATCTCCAAACACAGATTTGACGATATCCTTAGTTGCAGGTAGCAACAATGTTTCTCCAATTGTGTGTGCTTTCCAATACTTGGCTATACGCAAACTTTCTAATATGATGCCTGAACACAATTAGTGTTTATGTTACTAAAAGAGAACACAGCTGCTTTTTGAGTAGACAATTCTGAATGTTTTCTTTTAAAAAAATCAACTTGTTTATCATTTAAATTGGGATGTTTCGCTAATAGATGTGGTCATATATGGGAGTAGCATCAAGGATATCGAAAATAACCTAACAGTATGGACAGACAATAAATAAATATGGAATGAAGATCAATATACAGAAGACCAAGGTGATGGTGATCGGAGATAGAGAAGAATTAAAAGTAATAATAGACGGTGAACAAATACAACAAGTGGAAAGCTGTAAATACTTAGGAATAAATATTGAAACAAATGGGAAATACGAATCTGAAATAAATACATGATTAGAAAGTACGTCAAAACTCTTCCATGCAATGAAGAAAAACTTTATACAAAATAAAGAAATTACAAGTGGAACTAAAATGAAGGTCTTTAAATCTATATACAGGCCTATTTTAACGTTTGGTTGTGAGACGTGGACACTGAATAATCAACAAAAAAGCAAGGTTCAAGCGATGGAAATGAAATTCCTAAGGGCAGTCAAAGGAATCACAAAAATGGATAAGATACAAAATACAAAAATTAGAGAAGAACTGGAAATGGAAGCAATGTTAACATTTATAGAAAGGAGGCAAATGAGTTGGTGGGGACACTTAGTAAGGGTGGATGACAACAGAATTACGAAAAAGGTATGGCGAACACGGACGATGAGAACAGGAGGAAGGGCAGACCTAGGATAACATGGGAAGAAGGATTGAAGAAGATAATAGAAGAAAAGGGGATTCCGATAACGGAGGCAAAAGATCGAACCAGGAACAAAAAGTAATGGGCGAAATTTATACACGGACAATGAAAATGTGCATTTTATGGACTTCACCCAAAACCCGAAAGGATAAAAGGGTTTTTAATTTGATTATATATATGTTTCGCTAATAAATGTCTCTTCAAAAGAGATACACGCGTTTGATAAACATTCATAGCAAATAACACACTGTGGAATAGGTTGAGTTTCTGTGCCAGATTTCATTGAGAATCCATACCTCATATAATCAGGATCGTACTGCCTAATCCAAGTTTCTTTACATTTTGTTTTGATTTTGTTCATCTTTGGTTCCCTCTGAAGAATTATCGGAGTTGCAATAACTACATCCAGCCTGCTCTCTCTTCATTATATGGCCCTTGTCCCTATTTTGACAATAAATACCGATAGAATAGATAGATAGATAAAATATTATATATTATTATATATTATACTATTTTATACTTCACTTACTTCACTACACTGCATTTTATCAAAATAGTCACTAAATAATTTCAAATATTTATGTAACCATGTAACACGAGCATCTACCATATATACAGTGCATTTTTTTACTGTGGCCATGTTAAAAATTATACCTTGTGTTAACTTAAATGTACATAAATCAAATGTAAATATCTAAGCAAGTAGAAATAGAATGGTTATTAATGATTATTTGGAACGGTGAATTCTGTGGACGATAAAAAAGAATTAGGAGATGTCATTTATTAGGATTAATGATTACTCTCCATTTTGCGAACCATAATTGTATGGGATCGATCAACCCTTCTAAGGTAATAAGGGATTTTTGAAAGGTGGGAGCATGAACTACCAAGGCAGTATCGTCTGCGTATAGGAGTAGGTAGGATCAAGGATTGATATAATGTAGATCAGGGTTATACATATTATAAACATAAATGTCGTAAGAAATTGGTGATAGAAGAGATCCTTGGGGTGTACCTTGTTAGGAAAAAAGGCGGGTAATAGGTTATTTTCGATTTTAACGTGTAGTTGATTGGATAAAAAGCTTTCAATTAAGTTAAGGAGATAAGGTGGAATTTTTAAGGAATTGCATTTAAACAGCAAAGCTCGATGCTAAACTGAGTCGAAAGCTTTTTAGATGACTAGAATGACAATTGTGGATTTTTGGCGTTCGAGGTGTGCTGTTTGGCAGTTAGAGGTAAAGAAGTGAAATGATGTTCAAGGAAACCAAATTGGTAAGATCATCGAGGGGATTAGGCAAGGGCACATATATTCGCAGAAAGAAAGAACTACATCCAACAGCGTAGAAAGCGATAAACAATTTTTATTTCTTGTACAGTTCACCTGGTACCGAACATAATAATAAACATTCATATGGAGCATTAGTTTCCTTTTAACAATGTTTTCGAAAATTTTACCTAAGACTGGAAGAAAGGTAATTTGTAATAAATTGACACGTCTGTTGTGTCTTGGCCAGTTTCAGGTATCCATGTAACAATACATATCTTCCACTTCTTGGATATGGTCTGGGAATGATATATGTGGTTAAAATGTTTAGGGTGTATTTATAAATATTATCAGGTAGGGATTTAAAAATAGCTCTAGTAACATTGTCATAACAGGGAGCCATGTTTTTACTTTTATGTAGGCAAGCAAAAAATTCTTCCTCATTTATATGTGGGTATTTTTAAAATTGTCGTGCCAAGTATTTACTGTATTGAAAAAGGCGTTGTCAAATACATCACTAACTGTCGTGGTGTACTTGCTGTTAAAATGATCTGCAAAGGTATTTGCTATTAATTGTTCATCTGTAATTAAAAATTTTGAAATTGAGTCCTATATTTTCTGCAACGAGTCTATTTTTCTACATTTGGTCAGTTTTTTTAATTTCAATCAAGTATTGTTTGTCTGTCGTTAATGTCCTTACATGTCGTAGTCCACACGCCAGTCTTCTATTCTCTTATCAGTCTCTGTATTTAGGGCATTCAATTTCTGTTGTAATTCGCAGTTTTGTATTTGAAGACTTAGGATGAAGTTTGAGAGATAATATTTGTATTCTTTTCTTCTATATGTGGGTGTTTGGTTCTTAAATTAAGAAATAAGGAAATAGAGGATGGGTTAATTTGTAGATGGCATGTATTGGCGTCATTTAAGTCTTTGGTCACATCATCAATGTCACAGTCTTTTGGATAGATAAATGGTCTGAACAAAGAACAGGAATTAGGACAACATTTTAGAGAAGGTGTTAAATGTTACTTGTACATAACAGAATGTCAACAGTAGTGGATTGGTCTCGAGAGATAATAAATTTAGGAGCAGTATTGATGCAAACAAACTTTGAGTTCGATAAAAAAGAGGAAATCTGCCTCGCTTTTGTTTGTTTGACGTTGAAATCTCCGATTATGACAACGTAGTCGTATAAGGATGCTTCCATAAAGATTGTATCTTCAATAGAGAAGTTGTGATGGTTGTAAATTAGGAAAAATGGATTGTCAAGGATTGAAATTCAATAGTGCAGTGCAGGCATTGATTTATTTTATTGTTTGGTTTAGGAGGGTTGATTTTGCCTATTTTAATTTCTAGCCTGGCTACTACTATGGAACCACCGCGAATATTTTGATTAGGAATAATAGACGGGATTTGGATAGAGAACCTGTTTTTGAAGAAAAAAGGTTTGGTGGTTTTGGTTTCTACCATTAGGGTTACATCTATTGGATTATCAGAGAGAACATATCATGTTGTTTAGGCTAGCAATTTGTTACTACCTTAGTAACACCTACATGGACACTTAAAATTGGTTCCACTGGAGGAACGACGTTCGGTTAATCCATATCAAACATCACAATATTCACTCTATGTCCTTAAAAATGTATATGAGTTTTAATGCGAAATGAGTTAATGAAACGAGATTTTAATTTTTTAGTAGTGCTTGTGTGGATGTATTCGAGAATGAATTATTTTTGGTTGTATATAAGCTACGTCTCTGATATAGTCGTATATGGTATTAGAAGTGTAAAATTCTTGAGACTTTTAACAGTTTCCGGTCGATAGCCGCCGATTTTTTGTTTACGTTTTGTATTTTTACATTTATAATTTTCTGTATAGGCCGAATGTGTCTGTTCGGACATCGTGTGGATCATGTGCTGTTTCCCCGCATGACTTGCATTTAATTGACAAAATTGTATCGCAACTTATATAGTTGGGTTGTATTGACTGCAAGGAACGGGAGGGGGTTGGTGTTGTTGGTCTGCTTTCGATCACTGGATATCGTTTGCACATGTACTCGAATTGTTTATGAAGTATTTTGGTGAATGCTTCATGTGAATCATGTGTGTTCTGATTATTATTATGCATAGAATACCTTTTTTACCGCATGGGTGTAGGATTTTGTATTTGTTCTTGTTTCTTTATGTATTCCTTCCAAGTATTGAGATGCCTCTTTTATATAGTATCTCATTTATTGCTCCTTCCCATGTCTTTCTTGGTCATTCATTTTTCTTCTTTCCTTGTGCTCTTGCTTCCCATACTTTTCTGGCTTGCATGATTTTGTCCCCACCATCCTAATTGTGTATCTTCTATTTATTCCTGTATACTCTTTACTTGTATTTTTTTTCTCTTATTTTTTCGTTCCTAATTTTGTCCATTAGTGTGACGCCGTACGCTCTTCTCAAATAACTCATTTCCAATTGCTTATATTAGTGTTTATTAATTTAGTTTTTTTTAAATTATTCTTAGATAAATGAATGCATTTTGAAATTGTATGTGGAGAATCTTGACAATTTTGAATTGCTGATAATGATTTTTTTTGCAAAGATTATCCATTTTTTTTTTTCTTTTGGGTTAAAATATTTTATGAATGAACTTTTTTTTAACAAAATCAAATCAAATCAGGTATATTAAACCCAACGGGGTAAAGTTGAAATGTAAGTTCCGAGAAGAAAACCTTGAGATGGTGTTCAATTACATATCTGCTTCAATGCAAGTTTTTAATATTCGATCTTATGTTTGGCTGATGTGAACATATTTTAAAACAACTTCGTGCCGTAGACATTGGAAATTAAACCAGATATCATGGGATGTGGATCTATACTTCATTAACTTGTTGTAATGTTTGGTTACGCCAGTTACTATGTTATATTAAACCCTTAACTTACTATTTTTTTTTAACTTTTGTTGCGAATACTCTATAAAAAAATTTTATGAAGATAATATTGTTCCCACTAAAATTTCGTCGAACTTTCTCTATTTCTTACACATAAAATTAGCGCCAATTAGGCATATTTAAAATAAGCGAATCTGGGCTAGTCTAAAGTTTACTACATCATGCTTCTAAAATTCATTATTTATGAGCATCTATATTGTTTGGGGGCAGCAGTCTTGCCATATCCCACACTGATGGACGCAAAATCACCATTAGCGGTATTTAGATATTCAGAAACTTCATATCAACTCTTGAGGTATGCAGTTATGCATTATAACATTTGTATTCCTTCAAATATGTAAATATCGATTTGCATACGTTCTGTAGAAAACGGTAAATTACGTCGGAAACTGTTATTAACTAAATCGATATTCGGTACAGAAGATGATTCTATTAAACATTTTTAATACATCTCTAATTATACTTTCGCCTCCATAGAGTAATCAGTATGATCTGCACCCAAGAGATTCGATACTCTCCATTTATCACAAAATTCCGTTGTTGATATAAAACCGATTCAAAGAGTCACACGTCGAAAAGCACAATCTTTATTTCACACAAGCGAATTATTATGAATTGATAATCCAACTTTACATAAAACTTCTTACCAGGTTCAAAGTCTGTGAGTTTTTGCTTCATTGTCCATGATAATTTTATTAATCCATGGAAATTGTTTATATACTAATAAAATGTTGGTGAAAATTTTCTTATATTTCTAATTCAAGATGTAAAAGTGGGTCGAAAATAATATAATGGCTACATTATTTTTAATTAATTGAACGTAAACTTGTTACTAAAGAAAATTAGTTTATAACAAAGTTCTTAGGGGTTCCTAATTAACATTACAGACTACGAAGCAAGGTATGAAATGGAAGCTGATCTTAATATAAATAGAATATAGTATACATTTAGAATTTAGTGGAATGAAAATTAACTTTTTTATGAAACTAAAATTTAGACATCATTTGAGCTTTTAGTGGCATGTAACTCTAAGAGTTATTAAGAATATTATATTTGTATAATAATACTTCTAGGTAGAACACAATAAAACTCTTATTATCGAGAAAGTAGTATGATGGTAACACCACCATTGTTTTCTTGATCTTATAAATACTTTATACATACGTTATTTTTAGTTTTTGGACTTCCTCTTCGTACATAGAAATCAGTTGGTAAACTAAAGTCAGCATGCAGGATAACGTGGACAAATGCACGTTCATAAAGTAGGTAAACATGCGAAACCATTTCGTGTTCTGATTGAAAATCCTGTTAATCGTGTTGGTCTCGAATTTTCTGCTTTGATACACACTGGTTTGAGCATCTAGAGATTTCACGGAGACATCCTGCAAAGAAGTATTTGTTGAATATTGGAAGATTTCAATTGAAGAAAATAATTAACATAATTATACAAAGTATAAATTTCAAATACCTTTAATTTCAAAGCACAAAATTACACGCTGGTTATGTTTGTATTTGCTTTAATTACTTACAGTTTTTGCAGTAGATTTAATGTACTCAGCATTTGACCTAACCAAATAATCCATCAGCTTAACAATAGCAGGATGTTTGGAAATACAGCGATGCCACTCGCTACTCTTCATGGCCAAAAGTTCGGTATGTAAAGATGCTTCAGCATGGATAGTTTGCCTCACGTATCCTAATGATAAATTAAGATCGTTCATTTATTGTTTTCTAGTCAACATCCACGAATCGGATCTAATATATTTTGACTATCATCAACGTAGTGCAGTTTAATTCATTGAAATTACTCTTTACTATAGGTTTTATAACCACCGATATCAGTAAATATAGAGAAATCATTAATTAATTTAAAGCATTACAAAAAACTGTGGTTTTAGCTTTAAACAATAGATTTCACCTTAATGTATAATCTACATTGAATTGCATTGAGTTCTGATAATTTTCTTGTCTTGGATGCAATCTATATGACAAGCTTAAAGTTGATTTTTTAGTAGTAATAATAGTAGTAGCTATCGACCACGTAGTCCTTCCAGCGTATTATTTATGTATTTGTGTGTGTGTGTGTGTGTAAATCAGCTTGTTACTTCAAAGAATCAGTCCCGTCACTCTAAAGCGCTATTAATTGTATCCAATTGTTGACCTGAACTAACGTTGCTGCACTATCGCTGTCGCTAGTTCGGCTGCACGGCCAGCGTTTCTTAAGGTTGATTTTTATGTATCGTTTACTTTTTTTTTCATACCTACCGAATTTAGAAAAGCATCCAAACATTGATCCCTCGGATAGAACAGCTACTTCAGTATCAGCAATTATAACACTAACTACTCCCTGCCTAATCACGTACAAGTTATTTTGGACATCGTTATTTCTGATGATGATGGCGTCTTTCTTTACGAATTCACTCTTCATCTGTAAAATATTTATTTTTAAATGCTAACTGAATAATGAGTTAAAAATCATTATTACTTGTGAAGCAATGTACCGTTTAAGAGCTTCAGGAGCGTCACTTAATAAATACGTTTTCCCTAGCGCACCATAGTATAGACTGTACAAGAAGTCACCAGCTAGTTGTACTGTAAACCGAGCTGTGGCTTGTTCTAAAGCATACGAAACTATATCACTGGTGAGATATCCATGCGTGTCCAAAATACTCTCCACTAAATGTTTCTCTACAGTTTCCTTATCAGTGAACGCTTTGAAACTCCTTATATCGTTCTGTACTTGAACGGACATGTATTCACTGCTAAGCTAAACAAATTAAATTTCTGTAAAACTGAAGAAAAGATAATTCCAAAAATACCCCAGCGCTATTTAGCCGGCTCAGGATAAACCAGGAAAAAATTAGGAAAAACAATGAAGTAAAAATAAACGCCCAATACGTTTCATTCTTATGCGTCGTGTGGACGATATTCTCAAATTTTATAAAGTAGTGACAAACCGAGTGCAGGTACAGACCTAAACAGAAGTAAATAATGAAAAATAATTTTAAAACAAATAAAATGTGCATACTTATCGCATGTCGGGTAGGATTTGATTCCGCAAAAAATAATATTTTTGAATCAGCTGGACAAAAAACTTCATCTTCAGAAATGTCGCATATGAAGATCATGAAGAAGTTTGCAATAATCAGCACAGCTACTAACACGATGAACAAGCATTTGATTCGTACCAAGTTGGCGTCGGAAATTTTTTTGTTTAATAGGTAGGATATACCAGAATACTAAAAGTAGAAGATCTGGTTATCAAAATTATTATTGTTATTATTAAATTTATGTATTTTTGCTTTAAGTATAAGGAATTAAAAACTTACCACTCTAAATAATTGAAACGGTCTTGTGATTAAATACAGGACAACGTTCACAGAAAAATAATTATCTTCGGCCATCAGATGACCTATTGAGACGATATAAACGGGGAAGGAACCGTAGATGTCCACCCAGAACGAGGTGCGAAAGTAGTGTTTGGTTATCTTTCTAATTCTGGTCTCCAATCTTCCACTTTCGTCATAGTAGTGAACTCGTGTTCGTATAAAACAATCGATCCATACTGATATGTCCAACATGTAGTTGATAATATCCAGTGTTTCTCTAAAAGTAAACAACTGATAATATTACAAAAAAATGGGGTAAAATTTATGTACGCAAAGTAAAATAAGGAGGACTAATAGAAGTGGGTGCCCAAAAAAAAACTCTTGGGAATTTAGTCGATATAGAGTGTTTCTCGGGAGCGAACCACGGGTTGTGTGTGTTAAAGACGTAAAAAAAATTGTAATTCGGCGACTGCAGCTACTTAAGTTAGCCACCAAGCATACCCCTCATTCAAAAATACTTACATGTAATCGTAGAGTATATTGGTGTACAAAATAACCAATATAAACTGCGTCACCGCCAAAATGCATCTGATGATCTCAGCAATAATGCAAAATTTTCCTGTCGGATTTGCAGTGGCCCCCCAAATATCTAAAAGCGATTTTCCCTGAAAACTCTCGCGCGCCCTCTGGCTTATGGTGGAGTAACTGAATATCCTATTTTCCGCTGTCCCCTTCCTTTGCACTCTCAGGTTGATTCTGTGTTCAGCTCTTGTCAGAACGGAAAAATTTTCTCTCATGTGTATCTACAAGTATTATTTGAAAAAAATGTAATTAGAACATCTCAAACGATTCCTATAATTTTTTTCTTTGATATAAGAAGCTAAAAAAAATTTAAACGCATTGCTTCTCAGATTAATCAAAAATTGTTTCTCTACAATAAATAATTATAAATTAAAGAGAAATAAAACAATTATATAGTCTATGGCTTATCATTCAATAAATATAATTGAACATTCGACAAGGCAGCATTTACAATAAATGTTATCAACAATAATATTACAAAAGCTTTAGAGATCATCCAAAAAAGAGAAGCTCAGAATCTCTAATGTCCAGAGGCTGTTAAAGTTTTTTTTTGTATAAATACCTAATGGTATTTAGGAATTCTAAAATGGATATTTAATTACCTCCAAACTTCTCTCGAGTATTTCGTAACCTTTGGAATCCATTTTTAGATAAATCATCATCTTATTGTAAGGTATAGCAATTAATTCGGTAGTGGTTAATGCCTGCACAGTTAAAAAAGAAAACACTTGGTGCATAACTTCAACTACAGGAAAAGCCGCTCCGGCGGTTATTATTTTTTTGTGAGTTTTCTTATCACGATCGCCTTTAACAAAAATTAATCATAGTGAATATCAGAAAAAATTCTATAGAATACACTTGGCTAATTTAAATTGATTTACCTGGAACAGCCGATTCATACATACAGTAGCCGCGTTTGATGACGTAAATATGCGTTGTAATTCGTTCAGAGAAACTCAGAAAGGAACCAGGTGGTACAGCAATTACAGCCGTTATATTAGCGATTTCTTTAATGACTGAAGCGTCCAAGTGTTGGAACAACGGTTGCTCTTCTAAATATTGTGTAATCAGACTCTAAAAATATAACGCAATAAATACGTCACATTTGCGATAAACTTAAATACCAAGTACAATATTTTCAATCTTTAAACAACAATAATTTTAGAAAAACAGATAAAGTCTCTATTAACCACTTCCCGCATATGCCCGAGATATTTCGGGCACTAGTACATTACGTTACGGGGTTTAATCTAAGACATAGAGAAGCTTTTTGGAAACACTTAGAAATCCCGTTACTAAAAATTCTAAGCAACTGTTCCTTATGAAAGATTCTTTGAACAAATTTTACATCGTGTATTACATACGTATTGAATACGTTCCCGTAAGTTTGGAGGAGTCTCGCCGAAAATCTTCATGGCGTCCCATTTTATCAAATCCCTGTTGTAATCCCAGCGGAAATTCAGCATGTTCCCAACGCGGGTGATCACCTTGTCCGTTATTTTGTGCACTTTTCCGAACTTCTGCATTGACTTGGTCAAAATTGTATGGCTGTGCTGATCGTGGATCTTCCAGTAACACGCCGCTGTTAGATCCGTAGTGCCCAAGGTCACCACCACGAATCCGATTAAAGATAACACGTACGCCACACATATATCAATTATTGTATACGCATGACTAAAACAAGAATGACAATAATAAAATAATAATGTGAAATACCATTTGATTATTATTTTGTATCTCATGAGCATAGAAGAAGCTTAAAACTCCGAAAAAACTTAAATTTTTCTAGGTTCAACTACGCTACGCTGATGATACCTCACCTAGATCGGAAGCAGTTTGTAGTTGATGATAACTAATAGTTAAAACACACTCGATGCCTTTTTTAAATCAAAGCAAACACTTCTTAATTACCAAACCAACGATTAATTTATTTCTGAACAGTCTTTAAAAAATATAATACTAAATGACAAACAAACTTACTTATTAGCATCACCAGCACCCATCACCAGAGTGCATACAGTAAACGTAGTCCTCGTAAATGGATTAACATCACTTAAATCCACCACACTCTTCTCAACATTAAAAGCGAACCAGGCTGTAAATATTCCAATAGCTCTAATAGAATTGCTACAATATCTACAACGACTTACAGTATTTGTAACATATTTCTGTAAAACACGCAATGCTGTAATATAAACAAATGCCGAAATAGACGAATATCAGGTAAATGGTTAGGTACATTATGAATTTTGAAAGCATCTGATCTATGCCAAGTATCTTCTCATAATTGTGGATGAGGGCGATCAGTTTGTAGATTTTGATGATCCTCGGTATTTTGAGGAGGACTAACGTGTGATCCGATACGCCTTTCAAGTAACCGCAATAGTCTAAAGGGAGTGTGGCCAATATATCCGCTTGAAATGAATACTGCCTCAACCTAAAAAAATGATGAAATTAAATATGATAACTTTATATTTCAATTCAAAATTCAAGAGAATGGTGTCTACATCAGTATATGGAACGTGAACGTGAACGTAAATAAATAATTTTAAGTAATCCAATTGTCACGCGTTAGATCAGCCTGCGAAGAAGTAATCCCAAGGAGAAAACCATGCCAGCGAAAGAAAAGCCACTGATGGTGTGAAAGCATGGCAATCGCAAGAACTTCCACCAACAACGCAAGACGGAAGGGCTAGGAGGAGAGACTAGCCGCTGGAAAAGTTACTAGTGGAAAGGAACGAAAGCTGCTGGAAGGAACTCTGCGACGAAATAGAGAACAATCCGTTCGGGTTGGTCTTCAAGATCGTGACCAAGAGGCTCATGAGCAATCCGCATCATAACGGTGTCGACGCAGCAGGAGTTCTGTCGGGAAGGATACCACCAGACCTGGAATTGCAAGAGCGCGTAGACGTGTACCCCGCAAAGAAAAAGGGGGCGACCAAAGAAGATTCGAAACGTAGACGCAGTCTCCTTGCGTTGAGGTTATCGCAGGAGAGGTGATACGATGGAGAAAAATAGGCCTGGAGAAGGAGGCTAATATCTTAGGTGAGGCCTTGGGTGGAAAGAAGGCGCTGTCAAACAAGTTACTTCTTGATCCAAATGTTGACCGGGCACGGATACTTTAGAAGCTTCCTGCATAAGATCAAGAAGATAGAGAACAGCAACTGGCTGTACTACGAGACGACGGTGGACGATGCAAATCACACGCTGGCGTACTTGGTAGAAGAGAGAATGAGACTGGAAGAGGTGTTAGGGGGGTCAACCACATGTTGGCGAGCGAGGAAAAGTGGGAAGCCGTGAAGGAGTTTGCTAGGTGATGCTCAGAAGGAAGGACGCAGACGCGAAAGAAATGAAAAGAAGAGCAAGAATGAGAGATGACGTCGCCGAAGTTGATGAAGACGAGAAGCAGGGTAGACAGCCCGGCTGACTAAGACAAGGTGATGTTGAAGAATATCGAAAAATGATGTTGGCAGTGTCTCGAATGGGGAGAGGGGGAGAGGTTTTAGTGAATAGACGGAAGAGAACAAACTACTAGGAGTCCTACACTATCTCTTTAAAAAGGAGTATAATAGGTACTCATAAAGAATTTCCCCTCCTCTGCAAAAAAGGTCAGAAGTACGCTAAGTTAATGAATAATTTTTGGCCTAGGTCAAAAGTACTCTAGAACAATGAAATAATTCGTTAGTCTAGGACAGGAATATGCTTGGTTAATTAGTAATTGATTGGTTGTTATTAATGTAGGTTAAGAGTACGCTAGGGCAATAGAAAACATATTGACCTAGGTCAAGAATACACTAGGATAATGATTTTTTTTTCCTAGGCCAGGAGTACTCTAAGTTAATGAATAACTTATTGGCGTAGGTCAAGCGTACGCTAGGGGTATGGATGACATGTTGACCTAGGTCAAGAGTACGCTAAGACATTAAATTATTTAATAAAATGTATTAAAATCCTTTAGTTCGTTGTAACTAGTAAGACTCACTGTTGTAGATTCACGAAATGTTTTCATATTTTTAAATTTATTAATAAATTATTTGGCAGTCAAAGTCAGGAGTATGCTAGGTTACTGAATGACTTATTGACGTAGGTCAAAAGTACTCCAGGGCATTGAATAGCATATTGATCTAGGTCAAGAGTATGCTAGGACAATGAATAATTTGTTAGCCTAGGTCAAGAGTTCGACAGTTTAATAAATAATTTATTGGAATAGGTAAAGAATGCGCTAGGACAATTGAAATAGAACAAGGGTATGCTCGGGTTCTGAATAATTTTTTGGGATAGATTAAGTACTCTGCATTATGAATATATTGCTAAGAAATATATTTTCAAGATTAAAAGACCAATCAATCAAAAATAACGATAAAAAAATAGAAAGATTAAGAACTATTCAACTAACCATAAATTTGAGTTGCTGCCAGAACCTAGTTTAAAAATACAAATAAATATATTTCAGATAAACAACAAATTATATTACAGTTGACTTGAATTTCTGTATACAATCAGGTATAAATTATTTTATGTTTTGAATTTAAATAAACATATGTTGATCGTAAGCATCAAAAATCTCAAAGCACCAATAGTTAACTAGGATAAAAAAAAATTGCAAGGAAGAATTTATTTTTCAACACTAAAGTTAGAATCAGTAAAATAAGATGCAAAATTGTTATGAACTCTAAAGTGATTGCAGGAGGGTGAGGTTTAAGGTTTGAAATTGCTTAAAATAAAATGAAAAAAGGATAAGTATTAATCTGTCAAATAAATCCCATAAAACTTTACAGCAAATACTTCATGAGAAGAATATGTAATGTCCTGCAATTTAAAAATTTAAATAAATAATAATTATAATCACCAACATAGTGAAGTTGAAGTCTTCAAAGACAATCTATACTAGCGCAAGAACTTTGTTATGATTAGGAATGTGTACAGTTTTATGTAATGTAGAAAAAGGATTTCTATTTATTTAGAGTCCTGTAAACTTTTCGAGTTCAAGTTCAAAAACCTTGTCACGTTTTGTTGGATGTCAGGAATATCGTCAAATATTGTTCCTTTCAATGCTGCAAGGTACACTGAAATTTTGAACCGTATCATGAAATGTCTACGCAGGGTACGACTCCAGTACACACAACAAGGTTCATGTTCATGGGTCGTGCAAATTGAACATCCACCATTCTCATCAGATCTCAATCTTCCATTCCCACGATTCAAACTCGCTTTGATGGGAAAGATACTAGTAATTCGTAGCATAAATTATTACCTTTTCATTAAAATACCACTGAAACTCGTAATCATCTTATCTTTATCTATTATCGCGGTGGTCGCTTGCAAACTAATATCCAGAATATATAATAAGTCCAAAAATAAACAGAATGTCATCATGCTGGCGCTGATGGTACGTTCGAAAGATGCACAATATGGCACTATTATACACTGCACAATTACACTACCTGCAAAAAATTATATAGTCAATATAATGGCAAAAAACCCTTTGAAAGTCTCATGATTTTCAAAACCTAACTATTACATCACAACTTGTATATATTTTCAAGAGACTATTTTTTTATTACACATTTAGAAAGTAATGAAGGTTCCTGATTGATCATTTTTAATAATTTTGAACACAAGAAATTTATTCATCTAAGTAGAGATTAGTACTGTAGCTTAATGTAAAGGACATTATAATTTTTTATTTCATCCCTCCACGAAGCAAATTGACTTACATGCAATAATCTGGCCAACAAAGATATTGATCTACATATAATATGATGATGAAGCTCAATTAATACTAATGAAAATGAGAAATAAACCTACCTAAACAGAGGTAATCACAAAATTTTCTAAAACTTGAATAAGGATGAAGTATAAAAGGAAATGTGGCTGTTAAACAAATAACTTGGACCTTTAATTCCATATCATCACTCAGCACGTATAAGTCCAAAAATCTGTTGGTGTGGTCGTTGCTAAATGATTTCGGCATCTTAAACAATCATAGAAAAAGTTGTAATATTATTACCTAATGATTTTTTTACATAAAAACCCCTATAAGAAAATAAAAAATACTAAAAAAAATCACCCTGTTCGCATGTATTGATCTCCATTGCGTCTTTATCCTGATGAAGGGCCTATCGGTCTCCTTCTTGACCAGATTTTCCCGTTTCCTGTTATACAACGTCTTGGCCAGCTCCATTCGTTCGTTCAGCGTGGTGTGAAAGTCTGTCGAGTTCTTACGGTAGAACGCCAATTTTCGGCACAGATCCGTTAACGATAAAGTTTGGAACTCGCAGAAGCTCGCACAGCGAACCATGCAACCACTTCTGTACGCCATCAAACACGAGGTCTCGCTGAATACGGTTCCCGAAGAGAAAGATATGATCGGCGACTCGTCGTCTTCATTAGATAGAATCTTAAGTGAAATAAATTATCACTATATTATTATTAGTTATTAGTAAACAGGTGTATCAAAATAAACATTGTAAAACGGCTTCCTAAACTTTTATTGATGAATAAAGGAAGATAATCGAGGCAGCTTATGAAAGATTTTCTTAAATATTAGGTACCTTACAAGCATCCCAAAAATGTATTGATGAAGGAAGATAATCCAGGTAGCTAATGAAATACTCTCTCAGATATTAGGCACTGACAAGCAAAAAATAGAAGCCAGAGCTCAATGGGGTGTAACAACTAAGATATAAGATAGTTTGTACAGCCAGAGTTTTTCAGGGTTAAAATGATTCCTTACATGATAAGAATTTTTTTCAGCATTTAACTTGGAAATATTTTTTTGGGATGTACAAATAAAGATTATTATTATTATTAATTACAAAAAGAAAAACTAAAAGATTATAACATCCTCATTTGGAGAGCCCAACTATATCTACAACAGAGTTTCTCTAGAAATTAATCTACTTGAACTAAAGACAATAGCATCCTCATTTATAGAGCTTAACTATATCTACTCACAGACTATTTCTAGAAATGAACATATCTTAATAGTATTTTTTAGATGACTGTGCTTATTACAGTCTATTACTGCGAGATACAATGAACGACAAGATTGGTAAGAGCTGACTTTGTAGATGTGGATCTCTAACTATAGAACATACGAGAATGTTTAAGAATTATGTCCTCGCAAACTAATCTCGCAACCTTAGATGATATGAAATACTGCTTCACTTATCGCAGCTCAAAAAACTGCATTAGTAGACCAAACGGTCTTACAACCAGCAATTAGTGTTTATAATTTGAAAATAAAAATTATTACTTTGAAGCAAGAAAATTTTCAGGAAAACGATGCCCTGTTCATTAAATAATTGGTCAATACGCCCTGCAAGGTATGATTAAGGATCAGGCCTATACTAGCATCCTGGATCATCTAAACAAAACACTTGGTGGCTACTTTTTCGGCCATAATGACCGAACATATCCCACTATCAAGAATATATAAACTCTATGACAACATTAAGAAGAATTGAAATCTTTAATCAAATCATTTCTATGTAATCGGCCCACCACTGTTTGGTACTATGAGAAGTTATGTAAAGTCCACGACAGAAAACCTAGCACCTTCAACCATCCGAAACACCACATCACACGAATTTACAAACAATAATATAAAAACTTCTTAAGTAACTTAGGGTAGTGGGTACCTGTAATCAAACTGACAATCACCTATTCAAACCAATTCCAAGAAATACTAAATTATTTATTAAAACCTAATGTTTAATATTAAGAGTTAAAGTTCTAAAGGATTTTAACACTAAAAAATTATTCAGAATGTACCTGCACAACTCCCAAGGCCACGTAATACATTTTGTGTTTGAGTTCGCCAGTTTTGTACAAATAATCTCCGGCTAATAAAAACTCGCTCTTCATGTTTAAGCTGAGATCACGCTTGAAGGCCTTTCCGATGTTTTTAAACATGTGCGAGTGCTTGAAGGCATCCCAAAAAATATCGACCATTACATCTTTCTAAAAAATAATTAATTATTTAAATGAATTCATTATTTTGACTAAAAAATATCTTTTATTTAGGAAATTACCAATTTAATTGCACTTAAAGTTTTTACTTCTTAAATTTCAATAAAAGACATTAATTCAATCCTCTAGAATGTTGCAACTAAATATAATTTTAGTAATATTTAGGGTGGAGGATTCTACATTGTTGAACATGTTATATATTTATAATCAAGTAGATATTTTTAGGATCTATGCAAAGGGCTAAGGGGGATAAGAATAACTGACCAATAAATAATCTCTGGCCTAGTATAGGTGATAGAATAAGCAACTTTTTTCTAGAAGATTTCCATCCAAAAAATAAGTATCTAAGATTTAAGGAAATCGAAACTTTAAGAACATCCACACTTAGAGTTTGCTAAAAAGTGTTCAAAAGGTAATGCATTTTTCTAGAAGATTTCCATCTAAAAAATAAGTATCTAAGATCTAAGGAAATCGAAACTTTAAGAACATCCACCCTAAGATGTTGCCAAAGTTTTTGCAATAAGGAGAAAATAATAATGATAAAATAGGCTAGAAGATTTCTACAAAATAATGAGCAAAACTTACGAATAAACTCATTATACTAATTAACCACCTACTAAGACCTGTTAGAGTTTTAACAGAAAGGAAGAAGTGAAGAAGATAAAATATCTAACTTCTTTCTAAGAGATTTTTATCGAAAAATAATTATATTAGATTAGAAACATATAATATAAAATTAAGATTAAAAATCAATGTTTTTTGATATAAAATCTTCCACACTATAGAAATCCCGCGACTCAAGTGAAGTAGCAATTTTATTTTTAAATATCTTCAAATCAAGACCTTTATCATGATGTGGTAACATATTAAATAATTTGAGAGCATAATATCGAGTTCCATTCTAAAAACGAGTACATCGCACGTAAGTTCTTGGTCAATGTGTAATCCAAGAAACTTAACAGAACTATTCGAATACATTTCGATACTTTAAAGGAGTCTGGAAAGCAATTTTCTCTAATGCAATGATGTGATGAATGATAACATCTGTTACAGATTTAATTACCACTGGGGATAGCCCATATATATCTCTGTTATTTTTGCTTTTTGTAGATGACAACATATCCTTAATTTGAATTGATTGGAGGTATCATCAATTCAAATGTAGAGATTGCTCATTAAGATCTTTGATGGAAAGGAAAAGTTAATTTAAATGGGTGGTAGTCATCGGGATGTTTCGATATTAATTTATATCATCCAATATTTGCAAGACCTTTTTCTTCAACCAGATAATTTAACATTTCCTCAGTTGATTCTTTTTGTACTCTGTACATATTTCGGATATTGATTAATTTTCAGCTCTATTATCTCTCTATCTCTAAGGTAAGATACTTCGCTTACAGTTATCTCAATTGAACAGAAACATTCACTGGGATCCTCGATGTGGTTGCTTACAAGTCGAATTGTTGAATAAAATTATTGTTGAAATTACTGATAAAAATATTATCTTAAAAGAGCACAATCAGCTCCTTAAAGATAAAATTAATACAATGGAAAGTGAGAAGTTAAACAAAGTAAATATAAACAAAACTGTTGGTGACATCTATGAAACAACAACCAAAACCAAGAATATAGGAGACAAAAGGTTCGTGATCAATATCCGAATAGATCTCTGTCTACAAGTGATTTTGATGATAAAAAGCAGCGCGAGATAAATACCGTTTTTGTGTGCCGGAATTCGTTCGCGGGAAGACAGGAGCGAGCAGAAAGGCGGATGATAAACGTATTCCGATAACTCAGCAAGTAAATAACCAACATTTAAGTGAACCAGAAGAACCAGAGAACCAAAATAAATTAGATTGGAAAACTGTAACCAGGAGAAAGAAAAAGACGAAAACCCAAGGAATAATAGGAATATCTAATAATAATATTCATAAAATTAAAACTGTACCTCGGAAGGCGTTCTTGTTGACATTTCCAGAAGTCACATGCGAACCATTGGAAAGTAAATTTTCACATTATTACGCGTCTTTTAAGGTGACTATAGATTTATGTAACTTCAAAAAAGCAATGGATTCAAAAATGTGGCCCTACGGAGCATATATTTCGCGTTTTTTTCACAAGAAGAAACAGCAACAAGAAAAGAAATAACACCCAGGACTAACAAACAGGAGGACGGGTTGATAACAGTTCTCCATCATAATGTCCAACCTATAAAAAATAAAATTAGTGAAATTGATATTACCTTATGTGAACTAAGTGTAGATGTATTTCTAGCTACTGAACACTTGGTGACCGATTGTGAGTCCTTTCCAAATATTGCGAACTTCAAACTAGCATCACTATTTAAACGAACGAATAATATTCATGGGGGAGCATCAGTTTTTGTTAGGAGTAAATTCAATGCAATAAATAGACCTGACATAATCGCCTTTTCACGAGATAAAATACTGGAAATAGCAGGAGTAGAATTAGTGGTAAAACCAAAACATAATATTGTTATTTTATGTATATATCGTTCTCCAGACGGAAACTTTTCTGATTTTTTGAATATTTTTGAGAATATCTTATATAAATTAATTATATTGGAAAAACACGAAATAATTATTGGGGGTGACTTTAACGTGGATTTAATGAAATCTGAGGATTTTAAAACCATAATGATTAAAAACCTAGTTGATAGTTATAATTTAAAATTTACGATTAATACAGAAACGCGGATTAGTAATAATAGTAGAACTTGTATTGATAATATCTTAACCAACCTTAAATCTGTACGTACACGAGTAGTTGATACACATCTCTCGGACCATCGAGGTCAAATTTTATCATTTATGTGTGAACAAAAAAAGGAGAGAAAACATATTACGACGCGAATTATTAATGATTACACTCTGAATTCAATGAGCAAAGAATTGAGTAATATTAATTGGAATGATCTCTTATTTCACTGTAAAAATTGCGATTTATACTTTAATGTATTTTATAATAAATTCTTAGAAATATTTAATAAAACCTGTCCCATAAAAACAAAAACAATTAATAAATCCAAGGCAAAAACTCCATGGTTCACGGAAGATTTAAAACGTCTAAAAAATTTAGTAGAGTTTTATTACCAACAATATCTCCAAACAAATAGCGCACAGGTCAAAAGTAATTATATGATTGCAAAAAAAAATTATAAAACATCATTACAAAAAGAAATTAGGGAGTACAATTCTAACCGAATCATAAATTCAAAAAACAAGTCCAAAGAACTATGGGACATAATTCGAAGCAAAAATCAAAATGTTCAACAACAAGGTAAATCTCTCAATTCTCTGCACGTTGATAATTTAAAAATAGATGATCCACAAGATGTTGCTGATACACTAAATACATATTTTAATTCTGTCGGTAATAAAAAAGGAACAACTCAACTACAAAATCATGATATTAAAAATAATCTTTCAAAATCGATATTTCTCTATCCAGCGCGTGAGAATGAAATAAAAAACTTAATATCCGATATGAAATTAAATTTCTCGAAAGATATTGATGATATGTCCTCAGGTATCATTAAGAACGCTATGAATTATATAACTAAACCACTTACCCAAGCAATAAACATGTCAATGTCTGAAGGAGTTTTCCCTTCAATTTTAAAAACTGGACATATTGTACCAGTGTATAAGGAAGGCGATCCGCATAACATTGACAACTATAGGCCAATAACTATATTGCCAGTATTCTCAAAGATATTTGAAAGGGTCATTTTTAATCGAATAGTGGAGTTTGTAGGGAAGAACGATGTTTTATGCAATCAACAATTTGGGTTTAGGAAGGGCTTTACAACAGGTCATGCCATTTACAATTTTCTTAAATTCGTGCTCAGTAATTTGGATTCACAATCAAATGTTTTTTCAATTTTTATAGACTTAACTAAAGCATTTGACTGCGTGCCCCACCAATTACTATTGGACAAAATTTCAAATTATGGAATTCGAGGAAACTGCTATCAACTCCTCTCATCCTATTTATTTAATAGAAAAAATGTTACGTATGTAAACATAGTTAATAAGATCTATATATCAAAAGATGCCTACTCTAAAGTTGGTGTACCCCAGGGAAGTATCTTAGGCCCATTATTATTCCTTTTATTTGTAAATGATTTACCTCTTTCAATAAGTGCCCACATCACAATGTTTGCTGACTATACTACGTTTTGCCTAAATGAAAGTAGTTTAGTAAACTTAAATTTGACAGCAAACTCAATATTAAGCGAATTAAGTGCATGGCTTAACTCAAATAATTTAATAGCAAACGCATCAAAAACTTATGTTATGAATTATAGGGCATCAATAGGGCAAGCTCAAGTTTTATTAAACAACGAGAATATAAAGGAAGCCAAACATGTGAAGTTTCTTGGGATACAAATACAAAGTGATCTAAAATGGGACCAACACATAAATAAAATCTGCTCAAGCATAACAAAATACTCTTATTTAATATATTCATCGAGAAATGATATTCATCAGGAAGCTGCTAGACTGGTATATATGTCTTATTATCAATCACAATTATCATATGGTATCATATTTTGGGGTTGCACCACACAAAATATCATACAAAAAGTATTTGTAGTGCAAAAACGACTGATACGAGCAATATGTAATAGAAAGCCTAATACTAGCTGTCGTGAATTATTTAAAAAATTAAAGATCACGCCACTGATTAGTTTATACATTTTCGAATCCTTAAAATTTATTATTAATAATATGCAGTTATTCAACGTTTTCCAAAGCCAGCATCATTATAATGTTAGGAATAGAATTCTTACTCTTCCTAAACATAATCATACTTTCGTACATAACTCTTGCCTAGTACAACCTATAAAATTATACAATATTCTACGACAATCCCTAAAAACATTGCCAAATAAAACCCTAGAAAAAGCACTAAAACAAATTATGCAAGATAAATCCTTCTATACAATAGATGAATATATTAAATATTGTAATGACAATAAATGAATAATAGTATCTATTTAATTTTTAATTTGTAATCGATTGGTGTTTGTCTTATATATTTTATTTACATATTTATTAGATATTTGTGTGTATACCATGTATAACTGTATGTGTGATTTCTATGTTATTATATAAGTTTTTATTTATACATTGACTTTATACATAGACTATAAGTTTGAAATTTTAGACTATAATTTTAAATGTTACTTTCAAACTAACACTAATTTATACTTACATTTAGATTTTTATACAAATTTTTAATTATTTTAATTATTGATTAGTTTTTAGATTATTTTATATTTTTACAATTTGCAATACTATAGCACTTTTATTTAATATATCAAATTGTACAACTCAATTATAAATGACTCCCCCATGAATGTATTTACTCATTCTTTCTGGAATAATAAATGATTATGATTATGATTATGATTAACCTCAAAGACTTTATCGTTGCGACTACATGCTGTAGTATGCATTTTGAAGCATCCAGGGTGATAAGAACCACTACACATGTTACACTCAGTCGACTTCACCACATTATTATTACACACTTGACACTTTTTGGGTTGCTGAATTTTGGGACAATTTTGTTGTTCAGACATTTTAATATTATTAGTATGTGCCACACTCATTGGTTTTTGATAGAAATTATTTAAACTCTGACAGAAGTTGTTCAAAAGGTGGTGCAAATAAGAAGACTTTACTTAAAGGAGAACTAGACAATTAGGATTGTTAGAGTCTCAACAGAAATCTGCGAAAACATTACTTTAGGAACTTATTTTCACACCTGGCTCTAACAGCTCTAAGCTGACTATGAAAAGATGAAGACGGAAAAGGCAGAAAAGCTGAAAAAGCTGGAGAAACTCATCTCGACGAACGAGAGATGCAAACAGGCCCTGAAGGACACCTCGCCAAGGAACTCCAGACCTTGCACAATCTAAGGCAATTGTTTGTTCAAGATCTACAGGCTCGTATTAAAAGGCAATCAGGCCGAAGATAGTGAAGAGGATGGTGGTTACCTCGCTCAATGGTAGATCTTCTTAGAAAACAACCTAGACCAATTAACCAAAGTGCACAAACAGCTGGTGGGCGATAATGCAGACCTGCGCTGCGAACTGCCCAAGCTGAAGACGGCCCTCAATGAGGCGAAGGAGGGTGCAATAAGGGATTGTTAACGGTACCAGTTTGAAGTGGACAGAATCAAAGAGGCTGTGAGACAAAAGAACCTGGCGAGCGCAGCCCCGTTCCGCAAATAGCCAAGCCGATCTGCGCCGGTCAACCACACCACCCGGTGAGTGGCGGCGGTCGCATCCGCCCACTACAGACCAGTTCCATGCAGCTCTCCATCAATGAAGATAAGCGTAAATCTCTCATAATTGGAGGAAAGGGGAGTTGAAAGTTAAACAGCCTAGACCAGAGGTGCTTCAGTTTTTTCAATATTCTTACAGCCATACTAATAGACCGAGATTAATTCTCGGATTGTAGAATCCTAGATTAATGATCGTATTTTTTTAGTTACATTTAAATATCACTGGCTTTATGTTGGTATCATGGAACAGCTGATGGTATTGTCAATATAACCCGTGATTGTCAGTTGAGGAGCATGTGCAAAGTTTGTTTGCAAAACCATTAAATGAAAATAATTCTACAATTTTCATTGAAAATAATTATTGACTGTACTTACTTTGATCTTGATTAAATCAAAACAATGCTTATTTCTTGTCTCTTATCACACAAACTAACTTTGCAAACAAACATTTCACGTTCTTCTTTACTGACAATCACGTCAGCTGTTCCGTGACACCAACGTAAAACCAATGATATTCAAATGTTACTAAAAAAGTTACTAAATCTGACAATTAATCTAGGATTCTACAATCCGAGAATTAATCTCTGACTATTAGTACGGTTGTTAGTGAGCTAACAGAAAAATTTAATACATACCAAAACTCCCTCTCTCTCTGTCTCTTTCTCTAAAAGATGATAAGTTATCTAACTATTTTCTAGAAGATTTCGTACATCCCACACTAATTGTCTTTCTATAGATATTGATCGATCTCTCACAAAAAATGTTCAAAAGGTAATGCAAAGAATAAGATTCTAAAAACATAAAATATAAGTGACTAATGAATAAATTCTTTAACCATCAACTAGGATCTGTTAAATACTCAGAAAACTGAGAAAATATGACGTTATGAATCTATTTTCACTCTTGGACTTTGTCAGAAATCGTTTAAAAGACTACCTTAGAAATAAATAACCTCATTACCCACCTACGAAGAACTATTAGTGTTTTGGAGAGTAAGGAGAAAGTAAGGATGATGGGATAATTAACTTTTTTCTAGAAGATTTCTATGGAAAAACAATTAGTATATCCCACAATGATTTTTTTTTATATAGAAACCTTTCAATCTCTGACAGAAATTGTAAAGAGTATTGCAAAGAAGAAGATTTTAAAAATCTAAAGGATAACTGACTAATAAATAATTTCTTTAACTCATCTACTAGGATCTGTTATAGTATTAACAGAAACCTAAGAAGACATAATTTAGGAACTTATTTTCATCCTTGGAAATTACCAGAAATCGTTTAAAAAATAATGAAAGTTAAAAAAGTGGACGTTGAGCCAAATTTACCAATAAATAATCTAATTAATCACCTACGAAGACCTGTTAGACTTTTAACTGTAAGGAAGAAGTAAGGATGATGGGATATTTACTTTTTTCTAGAAGATTTCTATCGAAAAACAATTACTAAACCTCATTTTCATTTTCCAATTGGGATTAGGGCTTATGAAAATTGAATATTCAAACGATTTAAAGTATAATACCGGCATCAAATAAGTTTGCAATGATGGTACGCTTCATGAGCACCACCAGTGCTATCCAACAAAAAGTAAGGCCTCCAGTGCAAGTATTCGGTATCGAAGCAGATATGCCACTACCATATACTCTTCTGCCAGCAAACAGAAGCAGTTCGATACTGTTAAAATGAACTCGTAAAATTTCAAGGCAAGCTTTGTGATTTCATCAAGAACTCGACCATCAAACATAACTTAAAATCTGAAGGTCTTTAGGCCGTATGCTCCAAGATTTCACACACGCCTCAGTCCTCAAACTTGCTGCAACTTCTCGCCGAAAATGGTCATTTGAAGAAGATTAATCAAGTCATCAATGCGTGTAAGGCCATCATGTCTGCACCTAGAGGAGAGTTTATGTGTGAAGTTACCACTGCTAAGGAATTGGACTCTGTCCAACGCTATAAACTCGAGGGTATCTTGAAATAATTCCTGACAGAAAACCAATCCATTCATCTCACTTTCAAAGTCGCCCCCCACATCCTCGGTGGCATGATTGTCAGCATTGGAGATCGTGTTGTTTTTTTCTTCAGCAATTAAAGAAGTGAATATGAATTTTCAACAATCAGTTAATATGAATAAAACTATATAGTTACTTTCAAAAATATATTGTAAGACGCTACAATTGTTTCGCTACACTGTGAAAGTAACTATATAGTGATCCTTGAGGAATATGTACAAGTTTACAACAGTTGATTATTGATGTAGTTTTCAGGTACACACAGATTTAGATCATTAGAACAGAGTCATATTAAGAAAATTGATGCACGGTTTAGATAGTAGGTATCACCTCAATGGTGCTTTCATTCTTAAAGAAAAACTGGAGTTTTAAAACCTCCGTAGTAATATTTGGCTTCATTGTCCTCCAAATTAGTTGCGATCATTTCCTTCAAGACCAGACAAGAAAAGACCTTTTGGCCCCGGACTTCAACTATACTGCTCTGATGAAATACAAATAGGAAACTGTTATTGATAGAGAAACAATTATTGTTTTCAGTTAGATTCCCTTCTTCTCAGATTTGTTTGTTAGCTAAATATATATTTCCAGCACTAAGTGCACATTTTTAACAGTTCCATTTAAATTTTATTAATACTTTCTTAACTGATTGATTATTGAGGAACTTGGCATTGAATATTTGCACACATTTACTTTAGTTTATATAAATGATAAAACTACTTTGTTATATTTATATACAGATTGTAAAGAATCCACAGGTATAGAGGATTGGGTAAATGTGATTTCTTATTAATATAATATTGTTTTAAATGTGTATTTTAAATTAATAAATAAACTAAGCTAATTATATATTAAATTATTATTCTATATGAATAAAAATTAATAATATGTCTTTTGTTCCTCTGATTAAATTATACAACACTGTAGACTGTTTATATAATCCTCATCAAGAAATAATTAAAGCAAAAATATTAAATTACGTAAATGAACCTCAATTAATTTTCTGAATCTATTCTTACATTCAAATAAATAAAGACCAGTTCATTCATACTCCACACTTTAAATCTCGTCACGTTCGCATGTTAACTTAAAACTTTTCTCTATGAATAGAGGAGGCCTTTCATTCATTCCAGACATCCACGTGATTGTAAATGCAAAATTTACACGTGTAAGAATCTAAATTGTGCACGAGCTAATAAAAAAAATTCTTACCTGAAGAGACATGGGCAATATTTTAAAATAAGACGGCGTTGTCAAAATGGCGCTTCTCTTCAGCCAGAACGTGTTGTAGAATTTCTTAATGTCGTCTTTTAAATGCTTATCGATGTTCTGCTTCTCTATAAAATCGAACGTATTTCTTAATCTGCTGTCGAATAAATGCTGCTTTTGCTGATTGCAGATGAAGGCTTCGATTAGGCAAGCGCAAGCGACGACCGATTTTAAAAGTATGGCGTTTAATAAAATCGCCACCATGAATGTGTACTCGTACCATGTTTCTGGTTTTATTAGGCCTAAAAATATAAAACAAAAATTAATTATTTACTTAAATTAATAAGACACAAATGTTTGACACAGATAAATTTGTTACAAATTATTTCATCAAATTTACTTGATGAAGGTGTGTTAAAATAATTGTAGTGGATAAAGCAAATCTTTTGATCATTTAAATTGTTTTAATAAAAAAACTTCTTAGATAATAATATATTAAGAATAAAAATTAATTGACACCATACCTGGATAATTTTCAGTAAAAACAGATCCAACAAACGTGTACGGGCTTAAAAACTTATCCACCGTGGATTTATCATCGTAGATGTAACTCTTCAAATTATCTGTCCAATTTAGGTAGTTACAGTTGTAACAACCAAAAGCAGACCAGAGACAAGCTCCTGTGAGTACGCAGAAGGTGTAGCGATAGGCGCATTCCATGAAGATGTCGAAAATTGCTCGGCTACTGTTGTCCGTATTTCTCGTGTGGAAATAGTAGAAGACTTGAAATATTCTGAATAACACTTTGAGTCTGCACCAATTGTCCACGCTGGCATCCTTCGCGCCGTCCAAGAAATACACGTAAATCTCGTAATACGGAATTAATGATACCCAGGAGATGATGACCAAGACGAAAGGCATTTTCTTGGTGCAAAAGTCGATCTTGTGACTTGAAAATGATCTAGAAATTTATATTAAAACCACATTCGCAATAAGAACATTAAAACTGTAATATACCAAGATTTGTGTAGGTTCCATAATAAACAAATCAAGGCTCACCTATGCAAAAATGTGAAGACCGTATCTGCTAAATAAAACACCTCCAATGTATAGTGTAAATAAGTACACCAGCTTTTGGTTGAATCCCTCAAATATATCAGATTGAACATAGTGAATTGTGTATGTAATATTATTACTATCACTATTAGAATGATCCAGAATTCATTGTGGGGTATCATGCATAAACCGATACTGAAACAAGTGGATTAAGTTTGTACATTAAATTAAAATTAAACTAAGATTTAGCATAAGTAATCAGGTTCATTAATTATTGTATTGTTGAACTTTCTTTATCAATTACTCTAAGAAAAGATATGTTGCGTATTGGTTGCACCAATTTCGCCTTTTGATAAAAATAATTGAGGTCAATTATTTTTATCAAAAAGACCTATTAACATGTAAAGAAAAAAATCAATAAATCAATGCCAATTCAAATATAAAGACCTCTGGTTGTTAACCCAATGTCAATCAATATTTATATTGATCCTGTTTATTTGTCTACCTTCCTTTCTTCATCTTTTAGGAAGATGTATAGAAACATATATTAAATAAATACGCACTGTTTTATTTTATAATTAAAATAAGTTATCTCATATGACTATACTACAAAATTTTAATTTTTTGCTTTAGCTAGTAAACATTATTTTAATTGCTTACTCATTTCTGCGCGATTTCAAAAACCTGAGTTGTGAACTATCTAAAATGGCCCGCGATGAAACCTCCTGTATCTCCTCAGCAAGTCTAGCCGCTATTGAGGGTCTGTTGACACTAGACTGCCTTCTTTTCGTATTGGGAGGTTCATCCGGTTTTTTGTCTGCAGCAGTCTCCGGTTCATGTTTTTTTGGCGCCAAATCGGCACCTTTAATACTCACTTTCTTTGACGCTACCATTGTAAAAAAAATAATGACACATGTCAAAACTATTATTTGTAGCTGTGGTAATGTAAACAATGTGTTTTGCAATGATTAAACATTTAATTAAATAAAGCCTATTATATAGCATAAGTTTTACACACTGCAGTGGTTCAAACAAACGTTTTAGATTATCACAAATATATTTAATGAATGTTTAACTTATTTTTGCTTTTTTTTAATTTCTCGAGTAGACTAGACTAGATAATTGGCTTTTCTGCTCTTCAATTAGACAAATTTGCATCAAAATCCAAAAGACAGATAATTGTTGGCAAATTAAATACCAAGATTGGTCACATAATAAAAAACCTAAAGGAAATGTTGAATAAGTAGAAAATAATATTTATTGCACAATTTTAACAAAGTAGAATTAAGTAGAATATTTCTAACTATAACAAAGGAAACCTTTTCATAAATCTGTAATGCGGTGTTTCTATTTGATTTTATCCTAAAACTAATTTTCAGTATCAGGTCTTACTAATAAATCTTCTGCAAAATGTTCGTCAAAGATTTTCTCGAAAATGTTCGCAATTTTTGAACATTAAAGTTTCAAATTTCTCTCTAACGCAAATTTCTTTCTAAATAGTAGCTTTAGGTAAGTTTTTTGTGAAGTCTTTCTTATAAATCTGTGAGATATTGTTTTTTCAAATCATTTTAAAAACAAATCTCTGAACATAAAATGAAATAAGCTGGACGTCAAAGTTCTAAATTCTAATTAGTTTATATGAATATGTAATATATTTTCTACAACCAAGGTTTCTTGTTCTAATGATAATTTTTGACTATCAAAGGTTTTAAATTGTTTAGATTTTCTTCAAATTCTTCTTCATAAATCTGTCTTATATTTTTGTTAACTATAGCTTCTTTTTCTGAAGCCTTATTGTTTAAACATCAAAGGTTTCCTTTAAAGTCAGGTCTTACTTGTTTCAAAGATTTTCCTAATTTTTGAGCATAAATAAAATGGCTGAAATAAGAGGGCAAAATGAATGTAATTCAAATTCTAAGGTCTTAACCGCAAGATGTAATCTTAGTCTTTAATTGAGACACAAGTTATAATAATATTAATCATAAAAGTTCCAATAAAACACAATATACTTTTATTTATTATTCTTGAATAAGTTAGGTTTTAAAGTTTTGTTTCAAATTCATTTTTTAGACTGTTCTTTTAAACAGCCTTTCTCTGTGATGTATTGTGTTTCAAGTCATTCAAAAAATTAATTTTACTACACCAAACGGAATTAATTTCTTTCCGATTCAGATGTTTTTAAGGATTTAATTTATAAATCTGTGATGAATTTCATTCAACTGCTGTTTCTTGTTCCAAAGGTAATTTTTGACTTTTTTGCATTTCTTTTCAAAATGAATTTTCTTGTACATCTGAAATATAAAATTGCGATTTCTAAAAATAAAAGTAAGCTTAACCAATAAATCCTTACAAATCTGTGATTCATTTCTTTTAGCCGTAGCCACTTATTCTAAAGTTTTCTGAAAAGCCAAAGGTTTTTTGGATTTCTTTTAAAAGCCTATTTTATAAATTTTCCTCGAAAACAGAGTGTTTTTATACTGTTCACATCTTTCTTAATTATATGTAATTTATATCCTCCTTGATTGAAAGCTATTAGATTTTTTTAATGAAATTGTTGCACTGTACAAGCTGATTTAATGACATTAAACCGTCGAAACTTAAGTCGTGTGTTTTTGTAATATATGTATATATATTACATATTTTTTTAGTGGTTAAACCATTGTAAGTGCGTTAGTTAAGAATTTTATTGAATGTATATTGTGTTTTTAATTTTTCTTCCAAAAACGATGTCTCTAAAAACATCGGAGATCTATGAGAAACATTTAAATCTTTAGATATCTACTGCTTTTTTCTTATTTTAAATCTTATTTCTTTCGATTTATTTCAAATAGATGGTTTTTCATAAGTTTCTTAAAAATATTTTTCATCAGTTTCCTAAATAATTTCTTTTTCTTTTATCATGAACTTCTATAATTGTCTTTGTCTAAAAATCTTTCTGTTAATTTTGAAGTGTATTTCCTTTCTGTTTAAAAGATTTATGATGTTTTTCCTTCTAACTGTGGCTTTTTGAAGTAAACTGTTTTACGAACATCAAAGCTTTGAAGATTAAAAAAATGCGATTCCTATGGGTTTTTTGAAATCCTTCTAATAGATGTGCTTTGAATCTCATTTCAAATAACATTTTTAAACAAAGGATTTCTCCCTTCTTCGAAATAGAATTTTTTGAATCGATTTCTTAAGTAATCTATTTTCTAGACATTCGGAGATTTATATTTTTGTTTTGAAAATCTGTTATGTCTTTCCTTCTCATTCAAAAGCTACTCCTTGAAAAATGAAATATTACACGTTCCAAATGACAAACTGTGTCGTTTTCTTCGTAAGTAATTTAATTTGTGAAAATTAAAGTTTCAGTTTTCATCTATAGCGGATAGATTTTGGTACCTATCATTGTTTGTTGCTTCAGAAACTAAAGAGATGTTAGCAAAAAGATCATAAACAAGGGTGACATCAAGATTTAAAAAAATGTTAATACGTTAATGACACAAATAAATACATACTCATGATATGCTAATTTCAAATTAAAAAATAAATTTTGATAAGCTAAATTACCACAAAGACCAGAACTTGAAAATCTTATATAGACGAAGAGGTTTAGTAAGCCCGCTTAGTATTATTCCAATGGTCAGAAACACTTCAGTAACATATTACAGCAGAATTAAATACAAATTTAGATTATTGAATATACTATAGAAATAAAGATTTTCCCTGCAATTCTACCTTTTTTAACAACAAACTGACAAGTTTATATATAATCAGGTAATAAGGGATTTTAAATCTCAGGGAGGGCCTAGAAATAAATAGGGCAATAAAAGCGACTAAACACCTAGTCAACGACAAAGAGTAGATTTGGGATTCCTCGATCTCAAAATCCCTTATTACCTGACTATACAGGGTTATTCACGCTATACGGCACGGAATATTGTAGCCAAAATACGTGACTTTGAATAAGTTTCACTTTGGGGATATATGGGGGTCTATTAGGGCTACTTTTTAAAATTACTTTCATAATATACAGGGTGTCCCAAAAACCCTAAAGGTATCAAAGTTGTGTTTTTTTTAATAAAACACCCTGTATTTTATTGCATTTTTGGATCCTCCGATAAAAATAGGTGTGTGTTTCAATAAGGTTTTTATTACATAAACCTAAAGGTTTTTGAAATAATTTGAATTTTGTAAAAATGTAACCTAATTTTCATGTTTCAAATACTTAAAAAATAATTAAGTTATGCATACCAAATTTACACTGAAATGTAACAATAGATCATATTTTATTTTCCAAGTATAATAAACTTGACATCTTATGCCGGGTGTAAAAAAAATGGTATTAAACAAATGAGAACTTTAAATGGCTATAACTTCATTTATTTAAATGGAACGCTATATTTATTAATTTATCAGCAAATGCATGTTTTAATTACCTTTCGAACAGTATTTAAATCTTAAGTGTTAAGTCTTCTCGTTTTTGCAGAAAACGCCAAAATATTGTTTATTGCACCGTTTTAGTACTTTTTAAGTAAAAATTTGTATGTATCTAGTTTTCTATGGTATTTAAAAACGTCAGATAATTAATTTAGTCTGTCATTTTAGTTTAAAAAGCCTGTCTTTTGTTATATTTGTCTTATTTTGCATTATTGTTTTAGATCGTTAGTAATCGTTATTGTTTGAACATCGCTGTTGTATTTTTTTGTAACAAATGAAGATTTACTCAAAAGAAGGGGTTATTGGCATTATTTTTATGCTTGGAGAATGTCATCAAAATTGTTTATTGGCTTGTCGTGTTTATACTTAAAGGTTTCCCGAAAGAAATCACCCTAAGCCAGCTATTTTTGAGAGACTATTAAACCAGTTTAAAGAAATTGGAAGTGTCAGTTATAAAAACCTCAGTATAAGAAAATCTGTGTAAATTTTCATTTTTTACAATGACATACAACAACCATGTTCAAATAATAACGATTACTAACGATCTAATACAAAAACGCAAAATAAAACAACTATAACAAAAGACATCCTTTTTAAACTAAAGTAACAGACTAAATTAATTATCTGACGTTCTTAAATACGATAGAAAACTAGATACATTAAAATTTTTACTTTAAAAGTACTAAAACGGTGCAATAAACAATATTTTGGCATTTTCTGTAAAAACGAGAAGACTTAACACTTAAGATTTAAATACCATTCGATAGGTAATTAAAACGTGCATTTGCTGATAAATTAATAAATATAGCGTTCCATTTAAATAAGTGAAGTTATAGCCATTTAAAGTTCTCATTTGTTTAATTCCAATTTTTTTACACCCGGCAAAAGAAGTCAAGTTTATTATACTTGGAAAATAAAATATAATCTATTGTTACATTTCAGTGTAAATTTGGTATGCATAACTTAATTATTTTTTAAGTATTTGAAACATGAAAATTAGGTTACATTTTTACAAAATTCAAATTATTTCAAAAACCTTAAGGTTTATGTAATAAAAACCTTATTAAAACACACACTTATTTTTATCGTAGGATCCAAAAATGCAATAAAATACAGGGTGTTTCATTAAAAAAAACACAACTTTGATACTTTTAGGGTTTTTGGGACACCCTGTATATTATGAAAGTAATTTCAAAAAGTAGCCCTAATAGACCCCCATATATCCCCAAAGAGAAACTTTTTGAAAGTCACGTATTTTGGCCACAATATTCCGTGCCGTATAGCGTGAATAACCCTGTATATAAACTTGTCAGTTTCTTTTGTAACTCACTCTTGATAAAAAGCGAAACTAGTGCAGTAAATAGAAAAAAAATTGTGGAACAAACCAAGTGTAATTCAATTATATTTTTCATCGGTAAGAGAACTAAACATTTTTGTGCTGGTTGCAAAACTTCATTAAAAAATAACTAACGGCCACTTACCACCAAATCGGTTGGTTAAATATTTGACGTTCTTGGGGAATAAGTTGCGGTGCAAGCCGATTTCCGTTAACCATTGATTAACTTTTTAATCATATTTAAGTAGCTGCAATGTAAGGGCCATAATTTAGGCGTTACCTTAATATGTTTATAATATGTTTACAAATAAAACATTTATAATATTTCCTTTAAATAATCGTCGCCATTGTAGCTAAAGTTACAATGGCGACGATTAAACTTGAATTTAAAAAGGAATTATAATTCCATTAGTAGTTTCAAAACTTTATAAAAACATCAATAAAATGTGAAATTAGCTTGAAGTTTACAAGATGTTTTTAAAATTAATATATTTATAATATTGACATAAAACATTTGGTTGATTCAAGCTAAAAACAAAATGTTTGTCGTATTGTTGCTAGAAATAAAATGGCGGAGTTAAAACTTGAACTGATAAAAAGAAAAATGCATTTATAGTTTTAAAATAGGCAGAAAGACCTCTGGTCGATAGCCTTTTGACAAATTAATATATTAACTCCTCATTCATTATTCATTATTTCAATGTAAATATGTACAAAAATTTGTTTTTTTTTTGGCATAGGCTTATGCCATTCAGTCACGACATGGATTGTATTTTTGTATTATTAATAAAAGCATGAGACATACACTAAAAGCTCCCAATAAATATATGTTACTACTAGTTTTAAAAAAATACAAAAACGTCAATTGAACGTGGAGTTGACTTGTAATATTTAAGATCTATTTTGAATTAATATAGTTACAATATTTAAATAGAACAATTGCCATATTCAAGCTAGAAACAAATCGTGCTCATGAAAACTTGAATTGGAGGAATTCCGAAAAAAATTGCTGGTTTCAAAAATTTACAAAAAATTTATTAAACGTGGTGTTGACTTGATATTTTTAAAATATATTCCGAATTAATGTTTTTATAATAATTTACTATTATTAATCAACTGATGTTATGGTGCTACAATAATGACTTGCATTTAAACATTACTAAATGCAAATACATACGGTTTTCTAAAAAACAAGGACTATTTGTACCGGCTATCTATTTTCTAGATAGCAATCCTTTAGAGAGGGTTTATATCATTAATGATTTAGGCGTTATATTCGACAGCAAACTTCAATTTAATGAACACTTAAATTTAATAACAGCAAAAGCTTTACAAACAATAGGGTTTTTACGGCGTATTAGTATACATTTTAAATCTATCCGAACTTTGATAACATTATACTCCGCATTAGTCAGACCAATTTTAGACTATTGTTGCATTATTTGGTCGCCATACTACCAGTGTCACATTGATAGATTGGAACGTGTACAACGTAAAATGGTAAAACTAATCTGCTACCGATCTAACCTTTTGTTTGATAATAACTATAATATGCTCCTTAATTATCTTGGATTGCTGCCTCTTGAAAAACGAAGAATGTATTTTTCGTTATGTTTTGCATATCGCATACTGAATGGACTGATATTTTGCCCATGTATACTGTCATCGATTGCTCTCAACGTCCCATTTCGTTCAACTAGGCAGCAAAAACTACTTGCCGAAGAACATCATATGACTCAGTATGGCTATAATGGCCCTAAAAATACACTAATAAGAAATGTTAATTCAGTTAGCGAGTTAATAGAATTTTTTGGTGTCTCAATAAATAGTTTTAAAAGAATTTGTTTAAGATCTATTGATTTCTGCTAAGGTTTTTTTTTATTTCATATACTTTTTGGTTTATGTATAGTTTATTGTATAGTATTGTTATTTGATTGTTTATATATTTTGTTATATGTATATTATATATGTATTATTTAATGGTCTACCGTAATAAAGAATTATTATTATTATTATTAGAATCATTTTTGTTGTTCACAAATTTCCAAAAATATTTTGGGTTATTAATTAAATTATCCTCCATGTTATTGACAAAGTGTTGATAATCAATGGCTAGCCTACATTTACATTGATTTCTCAAGGATGAAAATCTTGAATAATCTGCGTCATTGCCAGATTTTTTATAAATCAAATGAATTCGTTTTTTTTCCCTTTATTAGTTTATTAGAGCAATTAATTCTGCAGTAAACCAATTTGGAAATTATGATTTAAACAATCTCTTCAGAGGAATATAAGCACGAATAATATTATAGATGAGTTCATAAAAATTATCAACACAACTATCCAAATCATGATTAGTATTCAATAACTTTAACCAGTCAATATTATTCAAATCAGTTTTAACACGATGGTAGTCGTTTTTTTTTTAAATGAATACATCAAAGTAATTATTTTGTTCCAGTTCAATAATCTATAAAAACACAACCAATTGTATAAGTAATTGGTTTAAAATTTTTAAGTTGTTTTGAGAATTGATATATTTCTATTATTTTCTTTAAACAATTGCTATATTCAAGCTATAAAACACAAAAAACTCTAAGAAATTAAAAATTCTTTTCACGGTTTCGAATATTTACAAAAGACATTATTTAAAAGTGGTATAGGCTTGAAATTCAAACGTTATGTTTCGAATTAATAATTTAGAATATTTCTTTTAAAAGTTGCCATATTTTAACCAGAAAAAAAAATGACGACTCTGAAAACTTTAATTAATTAAAAATGTTAAAAAAACGTGGCATTGGCTTTAAATTTTAAAGATGAGTTAGGAATTAATATATTTTTAATATTTTCTTCAAATAATTGACATATTGTAGCTAGAAATAAAATAGCGATGCAAAAACTTAAATTAAAGGAATTAAAAATGCATTTGGTAGTTTAAAAAAATTACAAAAACTTAATCAAATATTGAATTGACCTGAAATTTCTTTAGAATTAGTACATTTATAATATTTTTATATAAAAATTGTTAGTATTACAATTTAGAAACAAGACAATGACTGAAAACTTGAATTAATAGAATTAAAAATGCTTTCGATCGTTTCAAAAATTTATAAAATATAAACCAAACGTAGAATTAACTTGAAATTATAAAAATGTATTCATTTTTAAAACATTTAAAATATTTTTTTCAAACAATTACTATATTTAGACTAGAAACAAAATAGAGACGCTGAAAATTTGAATTAAAATAAATAAAAATGTTTTGGCAGTATTTATTTTATAATTCCAAAAATGGAGTTGGCTAGAAATTTTTAAGGTATGTTAAGGATGAATATGAATTTATAATATTTCGTAATTGTAGCTAGAAATAAAATGCTAAAACTTGAATTGAAGGAATTGAAAACTCATTCTGAAGTTTTAAAAATGTACAAAAAATCAACTAAACGTGGAATTGTCTTAAAATTTGCGTCAAGTATTAATTTATTTTAAATGCTTTTCTAAAACAATCGCCATATACAAGCTAGAATGAAAGTGGTCTCGCTAAAAAGTTGAATTGAATGAATTAAAATTGCTTCCGGCGGTTTTTAAAATGTATAAAAAGTTTACCAAACGTGACATTGTCTTAAAATTTTTAATATATGTTTAGAATCAATATATTGATAATATTTTCTTTAAATAGTTTCCGTATTGTAGTTAAAAATAAAATTGTGATGCTAAATCTTGAATTGAAGGAATTACAAATATATTTGGTGGTTTCAAAAATTTAGAAAACAAATATAAAATTGGCTTGAAATTTATAAGATGTATTTAGACATAACAACAAGTATTTGGATTTTGATCCGCTATTCAGAGTAATTATTGCTGCTAAACTAAATGATTTGGGTCTAATTAATCTATGAGATTATTAAGCTATAAATCTTATTACTGTGCTGCAAACAAGATCTTCTTGGTTAAAAAGCTAAGAGAATATCAAAAGTACAAAATATTTGTTTATATGATGAATTTAATACTCATTTAACCCGTGGCGAAATATAAACCTCCAAAAACATCTACCTAAACTAATTTAACATTTGAATGTCGCTCCTTTTACGTTTTAGAAGTTTGCACTTTAATAGTTGATATCTAAACAACAAATCCATCACGACGCCATATTCAGTGTATGAATGCGTAAGTTTATTTAAGGCACATTTAGTTTTAAAGATTCAACGTGCAGGTTTATAAATATGTTATATACAGGGTCTATTATGAAAGTAAGGCGCAATATTTTATTGTGACGCTACTATTTATCGCAGAGAGGTAAAACGGGTGAGGAAATGTTGTGAAGGGTCTGCTATTCCAATGCGGCTAGTTGCCAGTTTTCTCTAAGTAATCTGAGTGGGAAAAAGTGCCTCCGTGTGAAGTAACACACTTTGTAATACGGAGCGAAAGAGCATTTGCTAGAACATTTTTCTGTGCGGCTTGGAAAGAATGCATCCGAAACATTCAAGATGCTTTAACAGACCTTTAAGTTTCGGAGATGGCACAAGACGTTCAAGGAGAGCTGGGAGGAGATCGGGGACGAACCATGTTCTGGATACCCAAGAACGGCTGTTTTGATGTCTGAGGAATCATCTATTTTGAGTTTGTACGGCAAGGAGAAACTATCAACTCAGCCTATTACCTGCAGGTGCTCAAAAGTTTGAAACACCGAGTCCCGCTCGTGTTGGCTGACATCAAAAGCACTCTCAGGCTAAGACAATGCCCCCAGTGACACAACCTCAATCGTTACCAATTTTCTGGCCCAGAGCAACACTCTGGTGGTCTCCCAGTTCCCTTACAGTCCCGAAATGACTCCCTGAGGCTTCTTTTTGATTTTCCATTTGATGAGAGAGCGCAAAGAAATGCATTAGTAGCAGTAGAAAACATCTAAAATATTACAACGTTCCCAAGAGGCATTACAAAATAAAACACAATAATCACTTTGTTTTTTATAACTGTTATACAAAACAAAGTGATTATTGTGTTTAATTTTGTAATTAAATATGTATAACGAGGTAAAAGCATCCATCGTCAATGAGCCAAGAGACATTTCCGTCAATGAGTTTCACGGTAACTTCCAGGCATGACACATTTCCGCAAGTATATTGATGCTAGGGGAGAGTATATTTAAGAATTTTAAGCATTTGTGCCGGTACGGCCAATAAATATAATTTGCTCAGAAAATGCGTATTACTTTTATAATGGACCCTGTAATAAATAAACTGAGGGGGCTTCCTTACCTTCCTTCGGAATCTATTATGGTAACTTAAAAGTATCGCTCGATAATATTTTGTTTAACTTTCATTAATGTAAACTACGAACTTTTTCTTCATCCATCACTTGATGAAATTTTAACGATATGGTAAACTAGTAATTAACCAAGTGATATCAATATACCTTATCGTTTCATTAATGTGTTGATCAACAAATTTATACTTAGCGTAATTTATGAAAAAGATATTAATTATCCTTTTTTATCCTTTTCTAGGAAGTACATAATATGAAGCAATATTCGACATAATTTATGCAATCATCTACACATGTTTCATTTACTAAATATTAATATTATACTGTATATAAATTATAATTAGATGAGGCATAAATGTAACGTCGAAAATATAAAAAAAAAATATATCAATTTTATCCATTATAAAATAATTTACTTTTTAATAATCACGCAAACGTTTTAGTCCACTAATTTAGACGTTTAATAATATTACGTAGATATTAAAAACGGGGCCGCGTTATAAATACATTTTTTGTGCTCAATTTCCACCTGTGAAAATCCACTTTGTCTACTGAAAGCAAAATACATTGACTAGGCACTGGAATATTCATGAACACTTAATAACTTCTGCATAATTGTATTCCCGCATAAAAGGATTTACATTTCGAAATATGAAAAAACTTGTTAAAACCCTTCAGAGCCCTGCGTAACAGGAAAACTTGGTAACGACCAGTTTATATAAAGCCTCGGCGTAATCCAAGAGATTTGTGAAATCGTAAAATACAAAATATTTACAAATTCATTAAGACAACAACAACAAGTGTGGAAGTAACTCTCTTTGTAGTCTTTAAATTGCGACAAAAGTTGGAACGGTTAATTAATACTAAGAGGACCTAATTCCGTGTTGAATTTAAGGATTGTTTAGATTAAAGCTTGTGTTAAAAAGAATAATTTAATTTTCGTAATTACAATGCTATAATAACGCAGGTTTTAATGTTTTTAAGTTTTTAAATAATTTTAATCCATGCGTATGAATTATCTTAATTCAATCATAAAAACATAAATTTAATAAAATATTGAAATTCCAACTGACTATAAGTAAAATAACGAAATCGAGAATGTTAGGCTATTTGATAAAAAGAAAAAAGAACCATTTACTTTACGTGCCAAAGGATACGCACAAAATGCCCTTCCCGACTGTCAATATCACTTCCCTCATTCTTTATCATAACCGAATTTCGGCTTTATTATGTAAATCCTTCATACGGCAGATCCGAACCCCCATCGGATCCTATTCTACTCGTTACCTAACCCAATCAACGTATTCGAAACCTAATAATAAGGCTCGTTGGGATTCGTACTGTTTTCACAACAAGACATCGATTATTGCGTAATGCGAAACCTCAGAAAACGCAAATTTGTTTCAATTTAAATGGACCTTTTATAAAATCAGAAATTATAACCCCTATTATTTCGTACAAATCAACGGTAATTGTTATGGATGAATACAGGGGCCCTACGTGTGAAATAGGTCGGAATGTTGATTCGGCAATAAGGATTAGAAGTTTCTGGTTTTCGCAGTATTCCGTGATTACAAGGACGTGCTTTACGGTTGTCGTCTATCGACTGCAATAACTGGATTACCGAGGGAATTTCTACGTAAATTTCCAAAACTGCTCAATTGATTTTATCGTTATCGTTAAGGTGCACAATGTTGATTTTCCATTTAAATTAAACGAATTACAATAAATATTGTAATAATACTTTTGTTTCATTTCCATTACTTCAATTAGATGATTGCGATCAATACTGTCGTAAAAGCTATATTGCTTTCGTGGATAATGATTACCGTTTATGTGAGTTGGTAATACTGAAATGAATGCAAACTTAACATTCGTACTAAAATAGTTTGTATATATCCATATTAACAACAGATTAGTTAAAAGTTTTTGACTTATTATTGCACAATATAGGAAATATTAAAATGGAATACTTAATTGAAAAATTTGTTAAGAATCAACAATCTTCACTAATCGCTTATAATTACAAACAAAATGGCAACTTTTAATGACTAATTTTTAAAAATAAATTAAAGCATTGACGTACGGTACCTGAAAAGAAAATTCTACTCCTTAGTAAACTTTGAAAACGTAACTGAAGCAAACTACAAAATACATTTGCCGATTGAAAAGTACATAAAAATTTAACTATTTGCACACATTACCTAAAAGTTTTAAAATACAATTAGTAGTTGATTATTTTAAAAAATAACTATAAACATTTGTTTATGACACCTATAAACAAAATGGCAACCTTTGAAACTCAAACTGAATCAAATTAAAAAATGCAATTTCTGATTTAAAACTTCATAAAAAAACAACTATTACTATAGAGAGTTTAAATTTCAAAATAATCCAAGAAAGAAAAAAGGGTTAAAGGCGGATTTCAAAACAGAAATCAGAAGACTAAGGAACAAAGACAGAAGATAAAAGTAGGAAAAGGACAGAAGATTAAAAAAGAAAGCAAATGTCGAGGAACAGAAAACAAAAATCAGAATATAAAAGAGCTAAAACAGAAGAAATACATTACTTAAGATTATTGAACTTACACAAATAAAAAAATCAACAACTGAAAAATATTGGATGATTTCTCATTAAAAATGAAATTCAAATATATCATTTCAATAAGACAGAAGAGATGACAAAAATCAGGAAGGAAAATAAAAAAGTCAGAAGAATAAAAACAGGAACAAGTGGAAAAAGTCAAGAAATTCATCTTTTATTTCTTGATTTTTTCTTTTGTTTTTTTTTTCTTGTGGACTTTTTTACTTCTTGATTTATAACCAGAACAGAGAAAACAAAAAGAAAAATTGCTTAAAATAATTAAAATTTTAGGAATAATATAACCTCTCTGAATGAAAAATCATAGATAAATTTAAATATACAAATTCAATATTTTCGAAGCTGAAGAAAGGGTACAAAAATATTTTATGTCAACAACAAACAAAATATGACTTAATAAAAAGAAAGATATTGATAGAAAATAGAATTCAAAATAGACAAGACTAAAAGCAACAGACAAAATAGTAGGCAAAGAATAAAGGATAAAAATCAAAAGTCGAAAGATAAGGGGCAAAAGAAAATAATAGAAGAGTTAAATCAAGAAATAAAGACAAAAATTTGAAGATAAAAGATAGAATGAGGAATACGAAAAAGCAGAAGATAAAATAATAATAAACTATAAAAGATAAAACAATTCCATCTTCATCTTTTCAAAATAGAAGGATTTAAAATGTAAATACAACTAAAATACAAGACAGTAGAAGAAGTTTAAGCAGAGAAAAAAAATAGAAGCCAGAAGTAAAAAGGAGACCAAAGGCTAAAGACAGAAGGCAAAAGAAGTAGGCAAAAGACTTAAGATTTAAAAAATAATCGAAACTCAAACTGAAGCGAATGAAATTAGTGAAATTATTAGAATTCCTAATAACTATTAATATTAAAATTACAATAAACATTTTACCTATGATGGATGCCTTAACTATTATTTTAATAACAATAAATAATTGATCTACAGTACTTGAAAACAAAATTGCAGCCCTTGAAACTCAAACTGAAGAAAATTAAAAAAATGCAATTGGGGATAAAAAAACAAACCATCTCAGCAAAGCACTTAAAATTTAAAAAATGCAATCAGCTTTAATATTTTTTTATAATGTACGAGATCTGTAAATAAAATGGCAACCTTTGAAACCCAAACTGAAGTAAACCAAAATATGCTGATTGAAAAATTCATTCATTGCTGAAAACGATGAAAAAACTAAGTTACTGTACAGGTTACTTGATGAAAATTATCAGGTATTTTCGCTAGTGAAAGCGAATTCGTGTGCTATGCGCGAGAATGAGCAGCGCACAAGCGAAATAGCATTGAAGAATATAGTCAAGCTTCTTCACAGTAAGACGAAATACCAATTAAATTACTGCCAAGTATAACTACCACAGCAGCGTTACCTTCGACGCCCGGAAATGTTACCGAACACGCAAACTTACTGACCTGTCGATTACTTCGTTACCAATTACTTATCAAGAAAAATCGTTAACTCAAGAAGAAGGCTTTACCCTCGTTGAAAGAAAAAGAAAAAGAGGCGAACAGAAATTGTGGGAACTGCAACAGTAAGTGGAATAAAAGCCGCCCCTAAATTAGCTTTTCTGCATGTATGTGGACTTGATGTTACAACAGAAGCTCAAGTTACATATATTAATAAATATATAATATCTGCATTCATTTAGAAGTTGCAGGATGTCAAGAATCCTAACATTTGGCCCAAAGGTGTTAAACTTAATCGTTATTTTCACCATATGCAAAACAAAGAGAAATTCAATTAAATGCAAAAATCCTCAATCAAAAACCGTTGAAGCATATATTGTTGTATATTAACATTCAATGTCTTCGTAACAAACTGCATGAATTAGAAGCCTACATAATTGATAAAAGTATTAATATAAGAGCCATTACCGAACATTGGCTTTTGCAATTGGAAATACCATACTGTACAATTAATGGATTTACTATAGCCAATAGTTTCTGTCGCAAAACAGAAAAAAGTGGCGGTTCACTAATTATGGTCACAAATGGTTTAAACTTCAACTCGTTAAACCACATAGAAAAAACTGGTGAATTAGCAGGAATAACCTTCAATCTAAATACAATATTTATATCAGTATACCGGTCTCCCACAAGAATTTGTTTTCAATTCCTCAGTATATTAGAAAATATGTTGGAGAGTTTAAATTTGACCTTTAATCAAATATATATGCTGTGACTTCAAAGTTCAATTCAATAGTACCAGTCACAATAGATCACATGAATTATGCAGCTTATTTATGAGCTATGGTTTGAAGATATTAGTAACGTATCTAACAAGAGGAGTCGCTTGCATTGATAACATATTCAGCAACTATGAACATTTTAATTGCTCGGCAGTTACTGTGAATACTGGATTTTCTGACCATCTAGGAATCGAATTAGAAATATGTAATGGTAAAAACACAATATCTTCCACACAAATAATAAGACCAATAACTATCAACTTCTATAATCTGGTTAGCGATGTAGATTGGCATATAATAACGAATGTGGATGTCGACGTAGAATGTGCATGGTATCTTCTAATTAACATCGAGTAGCGAAATAGCTTACCCAGAGAAAATAATACCTAAACTAGGTAACAAACAAATAAAGTAGTTTACTCCGGAACTTAAGACGCTCAGAAGTCAACTAGAGTTTCTCAAAGAACAATTAAGAAAGCGTTACTCTGATGATTTAAAGAGCTCATATAATTCAATTAAAAAAATATACAAAAAATCTATAGAAAGGGAACAAAAGGAACCCACGATCGCTTTATAAAATCATCAACAAATCAAAACCGAGCAACGTGGTAAGTGATCAACTCAAAAAAACCATGGTACTGATTAATTCTCTTCCGTAGGAAACAACATACAACAGCTTCTACTTATATTTCGAAGAAGTATCTCCTGCGCGAGTGAAAGATATTATTCAGAAATTGGCTCAGACACATAGCAAGGATGGCAAAGATGTATGTAACTTTCGTATACAAATGATTAAGAGTATAATAGACCTAATCATTCTACCACTGACTAAACAAATAAACACATGTTTACAGTATGGCCATTCCCCACACGTTTTGAAATTAGAAAGGTGTGTACCAATTTTAAAAAAGACAACGTAATATACTAACGCCACCTTCCATATATATTTTAGAATGTTTAGTTTACTTTAGGAAACATGAACAACAGTATGAGAGAAATAAATCTTACAAGAAGAAGAAACAACTTCAGACCACCTCCAGCTCACTTGTCCAAATTTATGAATGGTACAGAGTATCTTTGTGTGAAATATTTTAACGTATTGCCTGAAAAAATTCAAACTTTACCTTTTCGATTTTTTAAAACTTGTTTGAGAGATTTTTTTATTCACGAGGCTTTTTACACCATAAAGAAATTCTGTATGTGTCTGTCTGTCTGTCGGTGGGCGCTGTATCTCAAAAACAAATTATCGGTTGAAGATGAAACTTCAAACTTAAGGTTTTATAGTTAAAAACTAGAGCTAAAAAGCTTTTGGTAAACATTCATGGACCGGAAGTGGATGTTTAATCGAGGCGTTTTTTTTTTTGTTTTTTCGTGAAAATTAAACACAATAATCACTTTGTTTTGTATAACCGTTATTTATTTATATGGTGACCAATGGTTTCAATACACCAGCGTATCATTTTCAAACTTAAACTACCTAACGTGCGGTATTTATATAAGATTGGATTATGGATTAACAATGGCATTAAAAATATAAAAATTATAGGAGTGTATACTAGGTCAAACTGGTCGTTAATTACTGGAGTTTCCGGATTAGCGCGTGCTTTATGAATTTCCAGTGATTCCAGGAGGTCCATTTTACGACCCTTTTCGGCAAATGAATAACCGAAAATACATCCTCGCCAAAAGAATAATTATTTTCAATCATATGTCTGGCGAATGACGACTTTTCAAAAAGAGTAAATGTTCTCCCAGACGAGTCTTGAAACTACGATCAGTTTGACCTACATACACATCTTTACAAGATTCCCATGTCAACTTATATATCCCTAATAAAATGTAATAAAATCCTTTAGTTCGTTGTAGAAAATTAAATAATAAATTTAAAAATACGAAAACATTTCGTGAATCTACAACAATGAGTCTTACTAAGACTACAAAACAAATTAATTTGAAACAACTACTTCTCTAGCTAATACTTCGACAGACATTGAATAATACAAATTAATTTGCGTGTTACAAATAGTACAACTATTAAAGCAACACTAATTTGAATGAAATTATTTCTGTTGAATAAACTAATAAATGATAAAATGTACTTTAGATTGTTAAATGTAACTATAACATGAAAAATTATGAAAAATGAATTTTAAACTGATTTCATTAAATTAAATTAGCAAAAGCAATTAAAAAATCTAGCATTCAAGTTTATAATCATCTGCAGTTCGAAACACGTTTTTAGCGACCACACCTTAAGTTTAAAGTTTCATCTCACTAAAATCATTCCCCTATATATTTTATATAGGGAAGGTAAAAATCTACTCTATTAAGAACACTCGCTGCTTCCCAACAACCCGTAATCAGCTAACTAAACGGGTTGAAGAGTAATTATCGCACGTTGCATTTACACTGATTTCTCCCCCATCTCCTCGGTTAAACAGGAAACGCGGTTGCAATTTTATAATTGACGTTTTCCCTCCGGGACAGATTTAAAGCTCGCCGGATGAGAGCAAGATAATATGCAGCTAGTGGAATTGAATTTTTTTTCCACGGTGGAAAGATTAACGGCGATGTGGTGTTTCACGGTGCAGTTTTAATTAAATGAAACTTTGTACATTTCTTCGTTATGGCCCGCTGCTGTTTAATCTGCTGTTGGCGTCAGAATTAAATGTAATTTGATTGTTTTATCAGATTTTTTTTTGAAAAAATGTCATAAATGTAAGAAATTTTATATCGAAGAGTAGCCCCGTGTTGGGTGCCAAAATATATTTTTCGTATAATAATATAATATTATTACTGGACGATATTATGTAAATAAATTGCTAATTAATTTCAGTACAGACTTTCATCAATTGTTTTCAAACGTCTATGCGAAAGTATATCGGGGATAAACATGATACACATTTTATTATTTTTATATACGGAAATATGAACTGGTAGTTAAATTATATGAATTATGCATTCAATAAAATAATATTTTATTTTAAAAAAACACATGTTTCTTTAAGATGGCTGAAATAATACCAGTGTTGATCTGTGGGGAACGGCGCACGCAATTCTTATCTCCAGGACATCGTCGAAAGAATAAAAGTAATAGGGGTGACAGTATCCCCCGATAGCAAACACTGCCACCGCCGACGACGCCCCCGTCGCTGATGCGAATTTTATGGCGCTCTTGTTATATTTGCCTCGCAGAAGTATAGTTTACACATGTGACACGAAATACAGCAAATCATCCGTCGAAATAAATTCAAGTGCCCATCGGACGCAAAACGTTCCCGCTGCGCACATTACCGGCCACTCGACTTTTATTCACATTTATTCATAATTCACCCATTCATGCGGCACAATATAATACAACGTAATTTGTAAATATTCCATTAGGTTTTGTACAAATTGGCTCGCAAATTATGTATGCTCAGAGATCGCTCTCATGATATTAAATTGAAGTTTAATACGGCAATAAATCGCGTCCTAATTAGACGTCCCAAGGTTTGAGAACGTTCGGAATTATTATTACTAAATATAGACTAATTGGGGTAGGGTTTATTTGATACAATAAAAGAAAAACCATTATTTTATTAGCATAAAAATTGTAAAAGTATTTTTAATTGATTTTTAGTTGATTAAGTAACAAATGGAAATAGTTGTAATTGTTTAATGGTTGCGGATCTCCCCGACAAGTTATTAGATAAAGTGGTTGTTCTTAAGATCTTAGTAGTACCCTAACTAGGTCATAATTTAATATTAGGAATAGACTTTTGGAAAAAAATGGGAGTTGTCCCAGATTTATCCAAGAATGTTTGGAAGTTCCCTTCACACGTGCCAATAGATACTGTGCAGTCCGATACTTTTTTGACCAACTATCAGAAAAAAACCCTAGATAAGCTATTATGCTCCTTGAGCATAATTTTCATAAAATGGGAAACGTTTTAGGTTGTACGACTGCGGATCAGCACGAAATCGTTACTAGTTCTCCACCCATTACGTAGAGGTATTACCCTGTAAGAACGACATTGTTGAAAAATCAAATTTTGCATGGTCTTCTCCAGTAATCTTAGTGCCATAAAATGATGGAACTCGTCGTTCTTGTGTAGATTTTAGGAAATTAAATGCGGTTACAGAACAAGACGCAGTCCCTTTACTCTAAAGGTAAAGAGAATGCGACTTATATGTCATCTTTGCTTATTGGCAAATTCCGAGAGCAGAGTCGTCTCGAAACTATCTTAATTTTATAATCCCTGGGATGGGAAGAATGCTACTTGGGTTGTACAATGCCCCAGCAACTTGGGAACGATTATTAGATTCAGTACTGGGTCCAGAACTTGAACCGTTTGTATTTGTATATCTGGACGATATAATCGTGGTAACCCAGACTTTTGAGAAACACTGTGAAATCTTGCAAGAAGTATTTTCTAAGCTTCACCAAGCAAACTTAACACTCCAGAGATAAATATGCGTTTTTCCGTAAAGAACTAAAATTATTAGGTTATCTCGATAACGAAAATGGTATTCAAGTAGCTCCAGAGAAAGTTAAATCTTAACTAGATATATATATATATATATATATATATATATATATATATATATATATATATATATATATATATAAGTTATAGTTTTGGTGTTGGCAAACACGTTTTTAAAAAGGGTTGATTTTTATTATTATACAACGTTACTACACGAATGGATACAGATTTAACGGATGCGACTAACTCTAAGTAACTACTATTATGAATACTGGATTACGAATGCTGCTCTTATGATCTAATTACTCTTATTTATAACATAATTCTACATACTAAGCATAATAAAATGTGTGGACGTAATAAGTGCGCATTAAGAGACAATATAGATATTATAAGAATAAATCTATTGTTAATTAATAATAAAAGTCCTTGTGTAGCCGCCAGGTTACTCCTATCCTCCTAGGTTCGACATACCCCTGGGGATGGATCGATGTCTGAAGCAATTTTCACTTTATTTTTATTAAATCGTCTGTAGATGTAAACTGCTACACAAATTATTATTGTTATATATAGTATGATTGTTCCTACACTAGGTTTAACCGAAATGTACTCTTCAGGTGCAATTGGTATTTGTGAATAAATCGGAATGTCTTCTAATTTGAGTCTATTTAGTTGTATAGTTAAGTTTTTAACATTAGCACTGTTCATTTTAAGTTTTGCAGCACTCACTATTAGGGGGCTTCCCGAAAATGTTTCAAATTTAGGGATTTCATAGTTTTTGTAGATCAAGCTGCACTGGTCCACTTGGATGAGGTAGATCCCACGTAGTTGCCGGGCTTCTTCGTGATCTGGACATTTTATCCTTAGTTCTTCGTTGTTGGTAAACACGGCCAAAAATTTATTACTATCCGGTATTTTTTCTAAGTGATTCTTCTGAATTTCCAATTTTGTGTATTTACAGTCCTTTAAGTCTCCGTTTAATAGTAAATTTGTTTCGCAGTTTCCTTGATAATTTAGAATAAGATTGCTACTGCACTGATAATGTTTCTTGCCGCTAAGACACAAGTCATTTAGAGGCCATATGGTTTTATCAATTTTTGAATGAAGTATTCATACTTAGTAGGAATGGGATGCATCATGTATAGATTAAATGAATTTTCATAATTTATCGGAAGGGAAAGGAAATAGTGAATTTTTGATTTTTCGATTTTACAATTGACGGTGATTACCGATTCAAAATCTAAAATATTTTCAGGTTTCAATTCGAAAGGCATTTCTTCATTATAGTGTGTAGAGATTTTAAGCAATTCATCATAGAGATCTTGTGGTTTAATTATATCTGAACTTAATATTTTTAGTTTACAAAATGTCAATGAATTTAGAATATCTTGTAGTATTTTTCCGATAGTTCCGTAAAGTAATATTAACTGGTTATAAAGGTCCTTCGCAAATAGGACGTGCTGATGGTCAATGTCTTCTCTTAGTATAGTATATAATTGCATGATTCTAGATTCCAATAAGTTTTGGTTATGTGATATATCTTTTATTGTATTATTAAAGTTTTCAATAATTTTGGTATTTACACTATATCCGAATTTTATTTGATTCTGGAGACTGTTTTGATTTTTCTTTAGATGTTTCAAAACTTCATTAATTCTTTTATCGTCGTAAGCGTCCATATTTCCACTAATACTTTTAATTATTGAGCCTAATCCGTTTATTAATCCTCTTTTTGTTCTTTTTGTTATAACATTTATCTGTATGGCTTCAATTTTTGAAATGATATCTTTTCTAATATGCTTCAGGAGATTATCGTAATTTTGGAAATCTCGTTTATATTTTGTTATATTGTTTACGGTGTCCGTAAGGAATTCATATTGTGAATTTAGTTTATTAAATTCATCATATATTGGCTTTAAATCATAAATATGTACGAATATGTGTTTACTTTTCTCTAGCTTCGCATTTCCTAAATTTATCGGTAATATACCGGCATTAAAAGTTATGTTCTTTATTTCGAACCCTAATATTTGTGCTATAAACAGCAACCTGGAATAAATAATTTGAAATAGTTTTCGTTAATATAAATTTTAACTTAAATATTCTAATTTCCGAATAGGTAATTTATCATTTGTTTAACAATATTGTATTCTAATTTATCAAGACCACAACCTAGTTTTGGTATAGCTAATTCTTTAATATTATTATTTGAACAAAATTTCTTTAAGGTGAGAAGGGTTCTAAAAAGGTTTTTGTGTGTGGGTTTATCAAAATATCTTTGTTTAGTAATTAAATATATAATAAATTTATTATTGTCTTTAAGAAAACATAATGAAGTGACTTGGGGTTTTTGTTTAATTAATTCTTTCTTTCTACCGAATTTATTTTTAAACTCTAACGCTATTCCAGCACTCATCTTTAAATCTTGGCTTACACAGTGGGCCAATGAAAAATCTTTTGGGGCATTAAAAATACTATCATTTATTTCTGTAATATTATCGTTTATTTCATTGTCATTGTTTGTGTCAAAGTATTTTTTAAAACTATCAAAATTTAATATTTCTTCTGTATTTTGTCGAGTTACCCTGGGCCTTTTTATGTTTGAAATATGAATTTTTTCGACCTGGTTGTGATGTCTTTGTTCAATTTCTGCGGTTTTATGGTCTGGATTAATGGTTTTTAATTTTTCCTTTTTATACTTATCCTTAGTTTTGGATTGTTTCTGTTTATTTTTTACATAAATAGTTCCGGAAATATTTGGGACATCTTCTCGTGTTTCATTGCGTTTCTCAGTGGATTTAGTTTTGGTTTTATTAATGTTTTCATTAATTTTTTCATAAAAGACTTTAACTTTGTTTCTGTGATTCTCAACGTAACTATTTGTAATAAAATTTTCAAGATTAAAATCTAAAAGTGAATTGTTGTCGATATGACCAGAAATGATTTCTTGGGGTTTGAATTTTGTGATCGAGTGGATCGAATTATTATATGCCACTATCGCGTATAGTATTTTAGTTTCGATTGGTTCCTTTTTAAAAATTGATTGGTTGTTTAGAAGCCTGATATGTTCGATTATGGTAGAGTGAACCCTTTCTACAACTCCATTAGATTCTGGATGTTGCGAGCTTATAAAGTGTAGTTTGATTCTATGCGTTTCGAGAAGTTCTTTAATGACTGTATTTTTAAATTCGAGATGGTTATCAGATATAATTAGATTTGGAATACCGTGATGACAAAAGAATCTTATTAAATTATTAGCTATTTCAATTGCCTGATATGAACTCAATTTATATAATTGGGTATACTTAGAAAATGAATCTATAATTGTAAGAAATTTGGTGTTTTCGATAGCAATACAATCAATATGGACCGTTTCAAATGGTTTATTTGCTACTGGTGTATTATTAAATTTTAATTTTAGAGGTCTTCGTTCATATTTTGACACAAGACAGACTTCACATTCATTTATATATTTTTGAATTGTACGCCTCATATTAGGCCAATATTAGAGTCTTTTTAATTTAGCTTCTGTTTCATCTATTCCTCTGTGATTCGTTTTGCCTTCATGATAGTTTTGGATAGTTTCCAAAATATCATCATTGTTTTCTATATCAGTTAGTAATTGTGTGCATCTAGTCATTTTGATTGCTGAATTTTTAAAATATTTTTGGATGATGTTACTGAATTTTTCATAAATTGGATCCTTAAAGAAAATATAATAATTGACATTGGGTGTTATGTATTCTTTAACAAAATTAATTAGTTCTTGTTCAAAATTTGACTTTGAAAATTGTACATAGATTCTTATCTTACTATTATTGAATAGGTTATTTATTTTAGGTGCCGAAGGTGAATGATTTACCTCTGAAATAATGAGTTGATTATCGCCTAGGTTAACGGGTTTATCCGCTATGGGGATTTCTACGATTGGATGTTCTAGTTTCGAATGGATGGTTGCTCCATCATCTTCTTCGTCAATAAAATCTACATTTGTGTTTTCAGGTGGCTCAACTATCATTGATGCTTTTTCCATATCTTCAAAATTCTTTAAGTAATATTTTAAATTATCTGAATACTCTTCGTTAATATTAATTTCTATTCTTGACAGTGCGTCTGCATTTTTATTTAGTTTACCTTTCTTATAAATGATTGAGTAGTCATATTCTGAAAGTTTGAGTCTCCATCTAACTAGCTTCGAATTAGGTTCTTTAATTGACATGAGCCACTGAAGGGGTTTATGGTCGGTAACAATTTGGAATTTGCGTCCAAAAAGGTAGGGACGAAAATATTTGACTGCCCAAACAATTGCGAGTAATTCTTTCTCGATAGTGGAGTAACGAGTTTCCGATTCGTTGAGAGTTCTACTGGCATACGCGATGGGTAGATCCGACCCAATAATACCTTGAGAGAGAACTGCACCTACTGCTTGATTACTAGCATCAGTCGTAAGAATAAATGGTTTAGAAAAGTCTGGGTATTGTAGGAGGGGTTGATTTGTCAAAATATTTTTGCATAAATCGAAACAGTTTTGATAGTCAGGATCATTAGGATTAATGATCGATTTTTTTTTTAAACATTTTGTTAAAGGTTTTGTTAAGTCAGCAAAATTCTTAATAAATTTCCTGTAGTAGCCTAAAAGTCCAAGGAATCCTTTTATTTGTCTAGTAGTCTTAAATTTATTAGTTATTGAACCAGGCAATCATAATTCCTTAGGTCGCCGAATCTCTGTCGGAGATGATTTTTAATTTGTTGCCACGAGTTTAATTCTGTTCGCGACCCAATCGCGATTAATGCACGATCTCTGAGTTTGCTTATGATAGCATTTATTAAATAATTATTTAATTGTTCATTGTTAAAAGGTCTGAATTGCTCTAAAACCGCTTCACATCGAGAGATAAATATTTCTGTTAATTCGTTTCGCCCGTCGAATAATGGAATAGTTTCTATGTTTAACTTAACTAATTGGTAATCAATATTTGCGTTATTTTCCATTTTTAAGTTTTTTAATTTTAAAACTAATTCACTATAATTACAAAAATGTGGAGAATGTAAATGAATTGGGGATTGATAACTAGGAGGAGTTAAGTCTGAATCCGATTCTGAATCCGATTCGCGATTCAACATGTAACAATAATAAAGCCTCGAAAAAACTTGTGCTTACCAAACGTAGATCACACGGTCCATCCGCCTCTGGTATTCGTCCGGGGGTAAGGATCTGGTGATGAGATGTTCCGTCTCGCCGCCCTCAGAGCTGTATCTTCGATTTTTGGAAGACTCCTCGGTGCTGTCCGATGTGGAACTGTTGCGACTCCCGATTAATTGTTGAGACAAAGGGAAAATTGGTGTCGACTCTGATGTCCACTCAGGGTTGATACGTTTTCCTCGGGAATCCTACCGACTGCGCCAGTTATAGTTTTGGTGTTGGCAAACACGTTTTTAAAAAGGGTTGATTTTTATTATTATACAACGTTACTACACGAATGGATACAGATTTAACGGATGCGACTAACTCTAAGTAACTACTATTATGAATACTGGATTACGAATGCTGCTCTTATGATCTAATTACTCTTATTTATAACATAATTCTACATACTAAGCATAATAAAATGTGTGGGCGTAATAAGTGCGCATTAAGAGACAATATAGATATTATAAGAATAAATCTATTGTTAATTAATAATAAAAGTCCTTGTGTAGCCGCCAGGTTACTTATATATATATATATACCCCCAAGAACGTTATCAGTGTTCCAAGACTGTTAGTTTTGTGACCGTACTTTAGAATCGGTTAAAAATGCTTTGATTACGGCTCCAATTTTAAGGTGTCCTAACTTTGAGTTACCCTTCACTCTCCAGACAAATGCTAGTGCGTATGGCATTGGTGCGGTACTAACGCAAACCGAAAATAACATGGAACATGTGATTTGTTATATAAGCAGGTATTTAAAAATGCTGAGCGCAAGTATAGTACCATTGTACGCGAATGTTTGGCAGTAATTTAGACTGTAGAAAAAGTACGTTTCTATTAATTAATCTGGTTAAGTAATCTAAAAGATCTGCAGGGTAGATTAGCTCGCTGGGCACTTCGTTTACAATATTCCTTGAATATTATTCATAGCAAAGGAAAAGACCATGTAGTTCCTAACGCACTGTCCAGAAGTGTGCCAATTATTGACAGTGTGATGGTACCTAAAATAGAGGATTAATGGCTAAGTCATATGATTGAAATGGTCAAGGAAAAACCATTAAATCATCCTCAATGGAGAATTGAAGGATCAAATCTTTACAGTAATAAACAGATTGTTACATAAGGATGAAAAATGGAAACTGGTTGTGCCAAAACAGTCTCATAAAAATGTAATAAGAGATAATCATGACATTGCAACCGCTGGACATGCGTAAATTTTCAAGACTTATAACCACTGACCGATAAATACTCCTGGCCCAAAATAAGATCGGTTATCTCAAGATATGTTAAGGGTTGTGACGTATGTCAACGGACAAAGTCGAGGCAGAAGAAGCCTTGAGGTTTAATGCAATCACAACCGACGGTAGATAAGATAAGCCCTGGCAGATGATTAGGGTTGATTTAGTCCGTTATAGGGAAGTTCGTCTGGTCATCTAGTCATCAATATATATTAGTCTTGGAAGATTATTTTAGCAAGTTTTCTCTATTTTTCCCCTTGCGTAAAGCCACCTATTGTTAGCAATTGTTGTTAGGAAGTTGGAAGAGGTTTATGGAGTTCCTAGGTTACTTTCAATAAGTAAACAATACACCAGTGGATGTATGTATGTGAATGTATGTCAAAATTGTGAGATTCGATGTAGGTATAATACACATTTAAACTTTGAAAACAATCGCAACACCTGTCAGTCAACTGATAATAAACCTATGGAACATAACAAGTGTCTTACTTCACCAAATTTGCATATCTGGTTCCATCAAGAATGTAGAGCAACAAGTATCAATTATAATTAACATTTCCACTCGCAAACTAAGATCGAGTAAATCGCGAACTGAAAACCATGTTATGCTCCTACGTGGGAGAAAATCATCGCCTCTGGGAAAAATTGGCTAAAATTGGCTGTGCAATACGTACAGCAAATCATGAAGTTACTGGTTTCACGCCATATGTTGTAAATTTTGGGCGACAGCAAAATCTACAACCAGGCTGACCGCCGCTGCTGATGGCAGACGACTGGTAAAGAGCGATGGTCGGGCCTGGTTTTATATGGTGATCTCAGGTACCGCGGCTTTGTTCTTGTCACGTAGGCACGGTAATTCTTGGAACAGGTAATTATCCTCGTTCGCCGAAAAAGGGTCCGATTTATTGTTCGGCACTGGCAGCTGCACATTTTGGAAAATTATCTCGTTTGGATTATTTCAATAATGCGGAATTTATGCAAATTATTATTAGGAGCAATGGGTAGCTCGTAAAATGGATTAAAATATAATTACACATTTGTTACCACGTTCAGGTAAACTGAACGCCGGTAACAAAACCAATATTTAGGTGTATTTTAGCCTTAAATCCAGGCATTTTTGCCCCTAATGTGGGAATTATACGTCAATATGATTGTCGTTCTACTTGACAATGAAACTATGTGTTGTCCAATGCGGCTTACTCCTTTACTGCGAAGTTACCGTCAAAATTTATTGGTCCCTTTAAAATTAAACAGAAGTTATTTTCATGGATTTTGCTGTTGATAGATTCTTTTGGCAAGGAAAGCGGCGTTTGGAACGCCAAAGACTTAAAACCCTATATAGGTGACATTGGGGAATAGGTTTTGTTGTCAATAGTATAATGTATAGACTTATGTATGAAATATAATGTCGGCCTTCACGACTCTTCTGACGAGATGCCATTCTTTTAGCGAAGTTTCAATAAATGCGGTTCTATTTCAGCAATTACACGTCCGATTGTATCCATTTGTTCTGGAATTGTAGCAGGTTTGTTGACATAGACGCACGTGTAGTGTGTCATGTGGCTCTATCTTGATAAAAATAACATATCATTTAAATTCAAATCATTGGCTTCGTGAAAGAATCAATCAATAATGCCTTCAGCCCATACAAAAAACTGCCTTTTCTCGATGTATTGTATTTTCTTGAATAGCGTGCGAATTTTTACTACCCCATTTGCGACAATTTTGTGAAACCCAGTTTTTCTGGTGTTCCACTGGTTTAAGTTCTTGGGTCAGTTTTATTTCGTACGCCTTTAACTACAGACCTTTTTTTAATTCATTGAAGAGTGCTATATGAAAGATTGACGTGCTTGGTTCTTCCTGTACACTATCACATATAAGAGCCATATTTTCATCTGTACGATCTCTACGTTGATAGTCAACTCTTAGTGTATTAATAACCATACCACTTGTTTCAAATTTTTACAATAGATCGCAAATTGCACCCTGACTTGGAACATTATTGCGTTCAAACAGTGGTCGAAGTTTTTTCTTCGCTTAATCATAACTGATTATATGTTTTAATAATTTAAGCGTTTATTTAGACTAGTGATTTGAAATTAGTTATATAATAGAGCTCACAGAATTACAATTAGAAAACTGATAATTATTTTAATATTTTTACCAAATTTCATTGTTTTTTTTTTATAAAACCCCTGCCTAGTTAGTTTTTATAAATTCCTTGACAAATTTCAATTGTTTTTTTTGTTAAATGTGTGTGTAAATGTATTTTGCCAAATAATTTACCTGTTTAAAATTCTTAATTGTTTAATTTTCTAGTTCTGAATAGGATTTTTCTAAAACACAAATCTTCTTTCACAATATTTTCAGTGTATTATTTTATTAATTTTAAAATATGAAATAAATATTCATTTTTAATTTCATTACATACATCAAATCATTCAGCGTTCAAGTAAAACTTATTCCAACCCTGCAACAAAATAATACAAACAGTATTTTACCGAGAACACCTTTACGCAGAAATAAATATATGATTCACTAATAATCCAAAGAATTTTCAATATTAAAGTTAGCGACTGCTATGTGCATTATTACAGTTTCTGAGAATTTTACTCAATTATTCGAAAAACATGAAATATTTTCCAAATCGTTTTGTTCACAATTATTTCAATAAATACGAGTTAGTAAATAATGTAATAAATTATTATTAATTTTCTTAACGGGAATTCCCCATTTTTTCCGCCCACGCGTGCTAGATGGCACCATGCACCGACGTTCTTCGCGCAAGAAGTACAAGAACCTGCATTACCGGCGCGATTCCCCACCTCCACACAGCTGTTCACTGTGTTCCTCGTATTGTCACAATTCGACTCGGACAATAACATATTGTGCGCTTTCTACCCGTCCCACGAATCTCACCAATATCGTAGCACCTATTCCACTCACGTATCGACCTCGAATAGCATGCTGAAGTGAACCAGTCCAGTCCACCATCCGCAGTGCCTTAGCACTCGATCAAGGACATACTGAACAATGATCTCAGAGTGTTAGCGAAACATTACTTCTTCGGTTAAAGACTCTACTAGTGCAGTGGCTATGGCAGCAGTGAACATGCCCAAAGTACCGACACGAAAGTACAGGAGGGAGACCAGTGAAGTGAGCGGGTGTCTCAAGTACATGATATTCGGATTTAACGTTCTGTTCTGGGTAAGTAAATAGGTGATAATTTATGCGAGTTAATGTATGGTGTTTTGAATATTAAGGGCTGTTTAATTTATGCGGTATTCAGATCTAAGAGAGACAAAGCATTATTTAATGGATTAGTTGTGTCTTTTACCCTGTGAAGTATGCAATGTTTTAATTAAATATTCAGAAAGCATATTTTTATTCTTTTGTTTTTAAGAAATTTTAATGCTCTCGTCTATGCTACTAAGCATTTATACATAAATGTAAGCTGAAATGTTGAATTATTTATTATTAATAATTGCACCATATTATTTTATAATTTATTTATTTATTTAATCTTTTTACTATTTCTTGTGTAAGGCTTATATATAGTGTGTTCGTTGGATCTTCCATCGTACGTCACAAACTATTGCTTCAAAAAACGACGAAAGTTTTACAGTGCGTTCTTTTTCCAACGCATTTGATTTACTTTATCAGACTGAATGTTTTTGTATCGTTTCTCGAAGCTATATTTTGTGACATAGGACGGAAGATCCAACGGATGGACTATATTATTATTTTTTCTTGCTAGACAACTTCTCCATTCTGTTTTGTTTAGTGTTTAATGTTATATTTTTATTTTCCGCTCCTTTTCTGACTTCCTCTAGTTTATTTTGAGTTTTAAAATGAGTATATCTATTTATATTTAAATTTTGCATTTTAGTAAAATTAAATTTGTGATTAATCTGATTTAAATTATATAGTATTTCTGATCATATTAATATTTATTTACAAACACCAAGCTAAAACACTATACTTTTAATAACTAAAACTGAATATAAACGTGAATATATTACAAAAAAATTTTATGTAAATTTTGTAAAAAGAAAATGGTTAGAAATAAAGATTATTATTATTACTGAAAAATCATTATTAAGTAAAGATTTTCTAAAGTCAAAACTCATGTTATGCAACAAGATTTGTTTGATCTATTAAATTAAAAATAAATATTTGAAACTTGTTATGAAAATACGATATTGACTCATAAATTAGAAACAGCTAATTAATACTCGATTTCTTCAGTTCATCACAAATATTGTTTAATATTTACTCGTGTTTAATGATTTTTTGTTAAATTTTTGTTCAAATTAAACGTAAAAACTTTTTGTTGCCTGTTATATATGTATTAAGTTGATATAATTGGTTTTGGCAATTTTTAAACTAAATTCGTGAAGCAGCTAAATAATTAATTGATTAAATGATCAGCTATTGATCAAAACTTAAGTCACTTTAATAATATAGGGTGATATCAATAACAAAATTGTTTTATTTAAATAGTGAATAATTAATATAAATTTTCAACACGTATATGCAACTAAATATACAATTACAGGTTTACAGATTATAACTTATGAATGGAATGAAAAATAATCGGTTCTCATACATTTATTTAGCAATTGAAAACTAAGAATGTAATATATAGTAGAACAACTAACCAGTATATCAATCTAGAATTAAAAATTTGAAAAGGAAATTAAAATAGGGCTGTATACTCGGTTGCCTATTATTACCCCAAAACTAATGTGTTAATGATATTTTTATGGGTTTAAAAATCTGAATTATTATTAGTAAAATTAGTCTCTTGGCAGAATATGAATTGAATAATTTTGCTATTACATCACTATAAATTTCATTTAAGAAAGGAAACAATATAAATAACACTATTGTATCTTTTCACATTTTCACATCTAGCACTTGAAAAGATACATTTAATCATTAGAAAATAATAGAAGTGTGAAGAAAGTACACTAGAGTGTTATTTATATTAATTATACTCTTCACGAAACTCATAAACAAACATCGAAAGTGGTGTTATTGAAATTAAAGTGTATTAAATTGTATTGGTTGCATTTTAATATCAATTATTGATTAATGTACAAATTGAAATGCAATGCAATATTTAGGGGTTAATCAAGAAATAATAGTCACACACCATGGCCTATACATTTACGAATGTATAATGGTGTTGATACATTTTGAGATTTATATTGTAAATTTAATTTTAGTTATAATTATAAATATTTATAAGTAAATTCAAATATATTTAAAAGGAAAGAACACAATGGAAAGCATGAAACAAGTACTTGAACTTAAAATGTTGACCATTGGAAAATAAGAAGTCAAAATATACACAATTTATGATCATATGTAAATCTATTTGGGTTGAATAAATTTGAATTGGAATTTGAGGATTTTCTGACACTACATTTCATTATACTACTCATAAGAAAGGTAATCAGTATAACTTTCCTTAACATAATTCGAAGAAATACTAAACTTCTCGGTACTATATGATTCTAAGCTGTATAACAATTTTAATGAGCATATGTTTCATATTACTAATATTCTCTATAATTTTCAAAGCTTCTGGAAGACAATTATAAAATTTAATACAGCTATAGAATGGTCCTTTTTGAAACATTGAAAAACCAAAATTATGACAAAAATTTATTTATATGCAGCCTTCGAAACATACTTAACAAACATCTTTAGCTTGTGTTGTGTAAATCCGTGCCTTGTGTTGTGAGCATCAATTAGAATATGTGGGAATAGCTCTGTATGCGTACATAAAAACATACATACATTCATAGAAAGCAGGAATTCAATTTTACACTACTGCCTCAGAATATAATACCATACTACAGGTGGGAGTAATAATAATATTTTTATTTGTAATAATATGATCTTTATTGTTGGTTTGAGTTTACGTGAAATGTTTTTCAAATGAAAATAATACACAGTTTATTCCTTACTTCACTTGTTTATTAAGTGTTAAATGTACATTTCGTTTATTATTGATAATGTTCATCTTGTGAATGAAATGTACATTTAACACGTAATAAACAAGTGAAGTAAGGAATAAATTGTGTATTATTTTCATAATATGATCTGCTAAGCATTTGAAAGTGTTCTCTGTAAGTTAGAGTATCATTAAGATTAATTCGAACAAACTTGGCACTATTAGAAAATGTCTATTACATATTATACAGTTTTATTTGTTATGGATTGAAGGGCAAAATATGTACTTCTATATAATTTTTATTTCCAATGCCAATGGATAATTTTGGTTACATTGTTGTTGGATATGTTGTTCGTATTTTATATTGAAATATTACATCTGGTCTGTTGTGCATTATTGTTTTGTCTGTATGTATAGTAAGATTTCAGTATAATTTGTAGTCTTTATTTTTGCGCACTGTTTCTGGAATGTATTTATATTATAGTAATAATAAGAATAATAATAATTATTATTGTTATTATTAAGATAGTACCATAAAGTGTCATCTATTACTGAGTTATGCACTAGTTCCCACCAACCAATCATGGAGAACTGTCATCAGCGACAATTATAACAGTAATATTGTAAAAATTAAACTTATTAAAAGTAATAATTAGAATTAATTATTTGTTTCTGCACAGTTTTACATTGTAATAACACTCATAATAATTCATTGTAATTATTACTTTTACTTCATTAATCAATATTTAATTTACACTGTTAAATTTATTGTTATTATTATTTACAGTGGTTAGGATTAGGAATTTTAACAATCGGAGTTTGGGCATGGACGGAGAAGGACATATTCAACAACATTTCCAAAGTGGCCAACATCGCACTAGACCCGGCCTTCATCCTGATGTGTATAGGTGAGTGTGGAGAAAAAATATTAAATCAATATTTCCGAATCATCCATTCCTAGAATGGTGCATTATTCACACGCGGGCAATCAATTTCATTTTATTACTCATTGTTACCTGGAATAATTACTTTTTTAATAGGTACTCTTACATTCATAATTGGTTTCACTGGGTGCGTGGGAGCTCTTAGAGAGAATACCTGCCTGTTGGCAACTGTAAGTAACGAATGGTGTTAATGGCCCTCGTTCTCATGGTTGCCGCCTTTTGCTTTCTTTTTCAGTACGCCCTTTTTCTGGCCATTCTGTTGTTGTTCGAGATGACTGCGGGCATAATGGGTTTTATATTTAAGGATTGGGTTCGTATAATTAGTTTAATTATTACAGTAATTTGATTAATAAGATTAATATCACATATACAGGATAGTAATAAAAAGACAGTAGAAATATTTTGTTATTATTAAATCACTTTATTTGGCCATTCATTCTTACAATTAAATTTATCAAGATAATCACCTCAAATTTGTTAGTAAACAATATTATTGGCATAATGTATTAGTGCCTAAAAAATGTCTTGTTAATGAGATCTAAAATAGATTGAAACATGGGTTGTCTGCAGGGAAATGATAATTCAATGTTTTATTGAACGTTTCTCAGTTTTGTCAGTGCCTATTAATTATATTTTATTTATAGTATCTATTTATAAATAAACTATAATTAACAGGATTTTTACACATTTTTTAAATCTAAACATATATTGACATGAAGTGGCCATTATCATACGGTAGATACTTTGTTTAGTGCTCCTAATAACATTAGGTAATTTTAAATGAGTGTTCTAATTGTTATGTTAAATACAACAATATGAAACATAAAGTGTGTTCTAATTTCATTATCAATTTAAAAAAAAATTACTTATGTTTTACAAATTTAATAAACTAACTACAAGTTTGCAGATGTAAAAAATGGCATTTTAATGATTAGGTTAGATTATGGCATTAATGTTTGAATATGATTTCGGTCTTGTGGTCGCCATGGCTAGCGTGTACATGACGGAATTTGGAGGTCTAATGTTCAGATTGGCTTCAATTGATTTTCAATAAGTGCTTAATTGTTTTTGGCTAATCACTCGACCATTTAGAGAATTTAATCGTTTGTCGAAATTTTTTTCTCTGTATGTTAATTGTAATGTGTGACTAAAATTACAAGATTGTAACATGAATGCCTTCTAACTAAAGGCATGAAAAAGTTAGTTTTAATGTCTGCCTCACACTGTTGAGTGTGACGTTCTGGCAATCATCATAATTTCTGAAGATCTTTTGTCTCCATTAATAATTCCACGCACCAAACGGTGTTTTTTTTTTACATATCTCGGTAATTGCATCAAACTAAATGCGACGATTTTGTTTATTGACAAAGCCATTTACTAAAAGTGTATTTTTAATTTTTAATTAAAGCATCAATTTGAATTCTGGATTAATATTTAAAATAAATTTAAATAATTTGCAAACGTGGTTTCGAATGAATTCTGTTTGTGATTTATAACTAAACTCAAAACAACTGCATAACTGGATAACAGGGTGGTCAACCTAAAGTTTTTTAGGTGACATACTCTATCGGTTTTCACGTCTTTGTTTTTTTTCCGTCAATATTTTTACATCCATCATTAAATTCTTACTTTAATTGTTCCTACAATTATTGTATCTATGTTTTATGTTGCTTTATATTTTATTTGTGTTAGTTAAGCTCATCTATAATCAATAGAAGTTGTGGCAAAGTTATTTTTATTTTCCAGCTCAAATGATTGTCCTTACTTATTGTATCTTGTCTGATAGCTTCTATAATTTCTTGTGGTTTTTATTGCTTCAATTTTCGTCGTAATTCTACTGTTCTATTCCATTTTTATAATTCATCGCTAGAACAATTAATGACGAATTTGGCGTTAAGGTCTGAGCTAAAATATTTTAAGTACTCTCATGTTTATATAACAGTCACCATTTAACATTCACCAACCCTATTATTACTTGATAATGCTGTAACAAGCGAAACTAGTCGAGTAAATATAAAAAAATCAGTGTTTATCAATTCTCTGACTATTATTAACTAACCTTTCACACGGATTATTTTAGTTCAGACTCTGACTCGAGAATTCCAACACTAATTTGGTCTTTGATTTTTGTTGAAAGCTCATTACATGCTGCATTATATACTACTGTCTTGTGTATAGTTTTCTATAATGTTTCATTTAGCTTCATTTGTTTTCAACATCGCTGTATTATATATTACTGTTGTCAGTTTACTATTATTATTATTATATATATTTATTGAGACAAGTTTTTTCAATACGCTCTCAAAGCCGCTATTCTTCTTAATTTCAATCATTTAAAGTAAGTAAACAAGTTTTATAAAACAAATAGGTATCATCCCGACGTTGTAATAGCCGTAAGTTATTCATTACGACCCGCAAACGTTCATTTATCGATTGCTCCGATTTCACCTGTTGTGTTTATTTTTAAATGTGCTTTGGTTTCTTGATGTAAACACTGTATTTTAAAAATAGCATTCCATTGTCTGTACTATAAAATAATGAATCGATAAAGAGAAAAAGGAAAACGATTTTCAGTATGGTAATTATAACTATTCGAATAATTTAATAATATATCAGTTAATTTATCTATTATTATGTAGATGTAGTAACATTCCGTTTTCCAGCGTTCAAATGCCCTACACTGATAAAACCCAAATTGGTCGAAACTGATCAGTAGCTATTGTTGATAGGGAAAGAATAATTCAATGTTACTTTAAAAAATATATAGTAGTCGGTTAATTTGAAGTGTGGGAAGAATTCCTATTAAATATTGTATTTGTTCTCGTTAAAATTATTTAAATAATGAGATGTTTTATAAGAAATCATCTTAATCACAATATTGATCACCAGATGGCTCTTATTATTCTCTACAAAAAATAATATTATTAATTTGGCAATGTGTATATTTAAAATTATTTAAAAATAAAGGTTTAAAATTATTGACATCTAAATATCCAATTTTCGATTATTTTGGTGGTTCAATTTAAATCCTTATCTTATCATCTTCAATCATCTAAAAAATATAAATAAAACTGTTCTTTCTTCATACTTTATTTCTATATATATTTCGAGTGCTAGGCGTAAATTAACAACTAATTTTAACAACTTGTGTGCGGCGTTAATAAATAATATCTATAGATAAATCTAATAAATTATGTAAAATAATCTAAAATGAATGAAATAAAATGAAATTTTAATCCTAAGACGATTGATGTTTAATTTAAACGGTAAATATTCTCCTTTATTGCGTATATTTTCAAGGTTAATTTTAAAATAATTGGAAGGCGTGTTAGAGGCCATCTAACCCACCTTCATACATATTTAAACTTCGGCAAAAACACTGCTTTCTAATTCCCTAACATCATGTCATCGTTATTTGGAAACAAAAAAACAGTTACTATAATTTAAAAAAAACGTTTCTCTAAGTAGTAATATACGAGGCTTGCCAAATTAATTTTTGTCATATAATTATTTAATTAATATAATGTTTTTTTAAGGAAAAAAACGTCGTACATAACAAATTAATTAATGGATGATGTTTATACATCCCGAAATTAATATATTTATTTAATGTGTCCTTTCAAATATTGTATTGATGAGGTTGTTACTTGGCGAAACTCCATTACGCACTTAAATTAATAAATCACGGATGATTAAAGAGTTTTGCGTTATTATGTAAATGGACTGCATTAATTGTTTCATCACATCGTGACTTCATCAAGCAGATTAGTAAATAATTGCTTATTATTTTATTATTCTCGCCTTTTCTTCAATGTTTTTTTAACAGTGGTTTAGTTGCTCAAAATATAGTGGTGTTTTATCAACTATTTTATTTTTGTTAATATTCAACTGTTTTCCAATAATAATTAAAACATCTTGACCCCCAATCATGATTTTTTCGCTAAGATATTTGTAGATATTTTCTTATTATTTCCAATTGTTTTGGCATGCATAATATTATCCAATTATTCTATTACAAATTACTCTACCGTACTCTTGACCTACCCCAACAAACCGCATATTGGCCGCCTGCGGTACAACTGTCCTATGTTAATTTACGGTTTATTAAGGAAGGTTAGAATAACGCTAGGTTAATATACTTTGTATTATGATAGGTCGGGAGTTCGCCGGGTCAATCAATGTATTATACAGGAACGTATGTATAAGAATAAATATAGAATTTATCGGGTTAGTCCAAGTGTGCGTTAGAATAATATAAAAGTAATTGAGGTAGGTCAAGACTAGGGTAAAGTGAAGTTAACTGGACCACTTTTCGAAATTATACTGGCCACCATAAGTAAAAGTACAACAAGAATTCTTCCCTTAATTTTTATGAAAATTTCAGATAATTCGTAAATAATCACACTAAGAAATGATTAAAGTTTCAACAAAAAATCATTGTAACTTTTTCTTTAATTTCAATAATGAGTAACTCGCCTAGGTATACTAGAAATCAAATTGTGAATGTCAGCCTGTGAGATTGTATCGCAAGCTTCTTGAATTCGCATCCTAATATCGGGTAAAGATAGTGGGGGTGGCTGAAGATGGCCCAGTCTTCATCAACATTAGCTAGTTCCATGAATTCCATACTAACCCTAACTGTATGCGGCTTTGCATTATGCTGATGGAAAATGGGGATTTCCAACCTTCTCAGATAGGGCATTCATATTGGTTGCAGAACTGTGTTAATGTAGCGATTTGCGTTTAATATTCCTGGAATGAACACAAGAGGAGACTTACTTCCATAATCGATCGCCTCCGATACCATCACTCCGTGTGTAAGAGTGGTAAGGTATTCCACTGCAAACTGTAAATTTCCTCATTCTCCTCGGCGATGTCTAACCATTTTACGACCATCGTGGGCAAACAAACAAAATCTTTCCTCTATTGATCGACCCATAGTAGTCTTTCATTGCACTATTCCAGAAGGCTCTTATGGCGAGGAGTTAAGGGCAAACAAAGATAAAGCCTGTACGACTTGAGACCAAATGATTGTATTCTCCGGTAAATTGATCAAACGGAGATCCTTGGTTAGTTAAACCTCTCTATAGATGTCTCCAAATACTGATTTGTATTGAAAATCGATCCCACACAGCGACGAGCCGAAGAGCCCGATCTTGAAGTTCTGTAGTGTTTCTAGGGCGCCCAGGTCGTAATCTCCGTCGTTGTTCCTGTCCCTCGGTCCATCTACGACAACATCGAGATATTGTACTGACAATTCTGCCAGTTCGTTGGGCAATATTGCGAATTGACAAACCTGCTTCTCTGAGCTTTGATTTAAATGGGGAACCAATTTAATTTGCACGATAAAATTGTAATGTCACTGCTCAGTTAATTTAACAAAATAACAATAAAATTTCTTTCATTTTTTATACTCCAAGGTAAATTGATCAAAAAGTTACCATGATTTTTTGTTTAAATTTATACATTTCTTAGTGTGGATTATTTACGTATTATTTGAAGTTCTTTTACTTATGACGGCCAGTTATTTAAATATCTTTGCTTTTATGATTGAATTTTTTCGGACTATGTAATGTAGTTATGTGGCAATAAAAAAAATATATTTGAATATATAGGAAGGTTAATTAAACATACCTTAAAACAGTAATAGGCAATGTCAAAAATATGTAATACGAAGCGTTTAAATCAATTAAAACTAAATTTACATAACAATTAACACTGTATTAAAGTTAAAACGAAGGAACAATAATTTTTAATACGTAGGTGGGTACTGTTTAAAAAATGGAAATTTAGAAAATTGTGAGACTAGAGTCGCTAATAATCAGCGAGTCCTGCTGCTCTTTATTGGAGGTGGTAGGTTATAAACATCATCTTTAGACCCAACAATCATTTGATTTTCATTTGAAAATTGATTGGTATCGTTGATACGTTTCAAGAAAGTTGCGCCATAACCGCTCGATTTGTTTCCAATCATTCCAACATAATGTCGGAAGTTTAAATTGTCTTTTCCATTAACTTTAACTATAATAAAATACCCTGGGGACATCTCACTCTGTATTTCGTTACATTCACCAAAAACCTCTGATGAATCTGAACTTTCATGATACCTTATATTATCGTCACTGGTAGAAAAACTAGATTGCAAAATACGTTATAGAACTGTCGCTTTTTTAGTTTCCTTACTGTTCTTTTGCTTAAATGTTTATTCTTGGATCTTAACGGCGCACAGTGTGCCAAATCCGAACGCGAGCGCCAGGGGGGGTTTTGAGGAAAAAAAATTAAATTGAAAATTTCGAAAAAAAAAACATATCCACTCGATTGTAGATACATGAAACCCTTTAGATCTTGCATATTTCTATTTTTTAACCCTCTATATTATTCGCAATTAATGCTTAAACTTGATCGATTTAGAAAACAACGATTTTACGGCATTTCATGCGCAATGTTAAATAATTTATTACATAGGTTGTAGATGTACTATCAATATAATATTATACATAATTGTTTACAACATAATACTGTACGTTATGGTTAAAAAATCATGTCTCTAAATATCATAGAATATAAGTTAAAACATTTTGAATATGAATAATATTTTAAATATAAATCTTAACTTTTGATAGAGTTATATAAAAAATTAAAACTCGATGAGGTTTGGGAGTATCACCAAAAATTAGTTCAATGTTTTCTCTAACTGCCCTCAAAATTTCGTATCTCCACTCCTGCATATTTTTGGTCTTTTTGATTTTTATATTCGGCGCTACCTATCAAAATTGGGTCGAGCGAACCCGTATGCAGTATTGCGGAGTCGAGCGCACTATTTTCAAGCAGCACGCATAAACATAAAATAAAACGCACTTAAAACGCACTTGTGAATATTCAAAAAAATTGGGCTGTTACAGAAAACCCAGACAAATATTTCTATGACAGTGTTAATCCTCATAATTTGCGATTTTCTGAAGAAAAAAAAATATTAATCAGAATATTTATAAAATTTGTCTGATATTGTAGAACGAAATTATTTATAAATAGAAAAAACACGAAAATATATTCGTAAAATCTACAACAAATGAGTCTTATTAAGACTACAAGAACAAATCACTTTTGAAACAACTACTTCTCTAGCTAATACTTCGACAGACATTGAATAATACAAAAGCAATTTGCGTGTTACAAAATAGCAAGGCTATTTTACGAATATATTTTCGTGTTTTTTCTATTTATTAGTGAATTATCTACAACGTAAAGGACTTATATATTTTATTATGAAATTATTTATTTTGTAATCTCTGATTTACTTACTTATTTAAAATGGAAAATTGTTAGTATCATCATCAGTCAATTCGTAGTCAGTGCCACTTGTGTCCATTTCACAAATAATAAAAAATTTAGCGTCTATTGGTAGTTGTTTTTCATAAAATTAATTTTACATCGCTTCTCAAACACTATGTGACACTGAAGAGGAAGAAACTGATAAGGATACTTAATTGTTTATAATATAATACTGTATATTATAAGTAAAAAATCAAGTTTCTAAACAATTTGGAACGAAAGTTCAAATTTTTGAACATGAATAATATTTTAAATATAAATTTTAATTTTAGAAATTGTTACATAAAAAGTGTCAATTCGAGGAGGTCTAAAAATATCACCAAAAATTACTTTAATGTTTTCTCTAACTACCCTCAAAATTTCGTATCTCCACCGGTGCATATTTTGGTCTTTTTAATTTTTTATTCGGCGCTACCTATAAAAATTGGATCAAGCGAAACCGTGTTTAACTTTAGAAATTGTTATATAAAAAATGTCATTTCGATGAGGTCTAGAAATATTACCAAAAATTACTTTAATGTTTTCTTAAACTACCCTTAAAAGTTTGTATCTCCACCGCTGCATATTTGGGACGTTTTTAATTTTTTTATTCGGCCTATAAAAATTGGGTCGAGCGAAACCGTGCTTAAATTTAGAAATTGTTATATAAAAAATTTCAATTCAATGAGGTCTATAAATATCACCAAAAATTACTTAAAGGTTTTCTTTAACTACCCTTAAAAGTTCGTATCTCCACCTGTGCATATTTAGGGTCTTTTTAATTTCTTTATTCTTCGCTACCTATAAAAATTGGGTCGAGCGAAACCTTGTTTAACTTTAGAAATTGTTATATAAAAATTGTCAATTCGATGAGGTCTAAAAATATCACCAAAAATTACTTTAATGTTTTCTCTAACTATCCTCAAAATTTCGTATCTCCACCGGTGCATATTTTGGTCTTTTTAATTTTTTTATTCGGCGCTACCTATCAAAATTGGGTCGAGCGAGCCCGTGTTTAACTTAGAAATTGTTATATAAAAAATGTCATTTCAATGAGGTCTAGAAATATCACCAAAAGTTACTTTAATGTTTTCTTAAACTACCCTTAAAAGTTCGTATCTCCACCGATGCATATTTAGGGACTTTTTAATTTTTTTTATTCAGCCTATAAAAATTGGGTCAAGCAAAACCTTGTTTAACTTTAGAAAGTGTTATATAAAATATGTCAATTCGATCAGGTCTAGAAATGTCACTAAAAATTATGTTGAGGTTTTCTTTAACTACCCTTAAAATTTCGTATCTCCACAGGTGCATATTTGGGGTCTTTTTAATTTTTTTATTCGGCGATACCTATCAAAATTGGGTCAATTCGATAAGGTCTAGAAATATCACCAAAAATTGCTTTGATGTTTTCTTTAATTACCCTCAAAATTTCGTATCTCCACCAGTGCGTTTTTTGGGTCTTTTTATTTTTTTTTTGTTCGGCGCCAACGTAGAAATTTGGTGGCGCCGAATCAAAAAAATTAAAAAGACCCCAAATATGCACCTATGGAGATACGAAACTTTAGGGGTAGTTAAAGAAAACCTTAAAGTAATTTTTGGTGATATTTCTAGACCTCATCGAATTGACATTTTTTATATAACAGTTTCTAAAGTTAAACACGGGCTCGCTCGACCCAATTTTGATAGGTAGCGCCGAATAAAAAAATTAAAAAGACCAAAATATGCACCGGTGGAGATACGACATTTTGAGGGTAGTAGGAGAAAACATTAAAGTAATTTTTGGTGATATTTTTAGACCTCATCCAATTGACACTTTTTATGTAACAATTTCTAAAATTAAAATTTATATTTAAAATATTATTCATGTTCAAAAATTTGAACTTTCGTTCCAAATTATTTAGAAACTTGATTTTTACTTTTAGATTGTAATAACGTTAACCCAGTAGTAAAGTCAGACTTCATTAATTTATTAGAAACAATCCTAACATATAATTATTTCTCTTTTAATAACAAATGTTGCATGCAAAAAGAAGGCTTAGCAATGGGTTCGCCGTTAAGCCCGTTGCTTGCCGAAATCTTTATGGATAATCTAACAAAAGTAATTCTAAACTCCCCTCAAGGTAAAAAACATATTAAATGGTGGTATAGATACGTAGATGACATACTTGCATGCTTTGAAGGTACATATAGACAAATTAACAAATTTCTAACCTTCCTTAACTCCCTACACCCTTCAATTAAATTCACAGTAGAATTATAATCTGACAATAAAATCGACTTCTTAGATTTAACTATAACCAGAACTAACAATAAATTAACATTTGACATATACAGGAAACCTACTTTCACAGATGCAATCATCCCGAATTCCTCGCGCCATCCATACAAACATAAAATAGCCAGCTTCTATTCAATGATATCCCGTGCATTCAAAATCCCTCTTAGTCCCACATCCCTTAAAAAAGAAATTAACACCATAAAACAAATAGCAATTAACAATGGTTATTCGGTCTCAATAGTAACAAAATTAATTAACAAGTTTAAAATGTCATAAATCCGTAAATATATTTTTGCAAGCCCCCCAACTAGAGAAAATAAATCTTACAAAACAATTACATACTTTGGAACCATTAGCAATAAAATTAAAAATATTTTTAAAAAACGAGACGTCAATATAGTTTTTAAGTCAAGTACCAAAACCTGTAATTTAATATTTAATGCCAAAACCCCCATCAACAAAATGTGTAAATCAGGTATTTATAGTTTAACCTGTCCAGAATGTAAAAGTGTGTACATTGGGCAATCAGATCGTAATTTTAAAACAAGATTAAATGAACATCAGAGGTCATTCAATTTAAAGAAAAATAATTCAACATTTTCAAATCACTTATTGGAATCAAACCATACTTTCGGCAAGGATGTACTTTCGGTAATCCATCTCGCTGAAAAAGGAGGTAAGATGGATTTGCTGGAAGCCCTTGAAATCTACAAAGCGAAAATTAATCCCGGAATTTCCCTCATTAACGACCAGGTTGACCTAATGTACACCCCTGTACTGTTCGAAGCATTGTAATAGGTATATAAACAGTTGTTATTCGTAATTTAAGTACTTAGTTTGATAATGATTACCGTGTAGTCGAAACTAGTCACTGAAAATAAAACTTAAAGTGGTATAAAAAAGTAAAAGTGTTTTCTTTATTCTTAAATGTTTATTTATTATTGGTTCCATTACTTGGAAAAAATTATATCGCTCAAATGGCCACCTCCCGAGTTGATGCATAATTGCGCTCGTTTTACGACATTTTGAATTGTTGCTCGCAAAACAACTGGCTAAAATTGGCAATTTCTCCTTCAATGTTAGCTTTCAAGTCTTGCAAGGTTCGTAGTTTTATTGTGGCAAACGCGAGATTTTAAAAAGTCCCTAAGGAAGAAGTCTGGTGCTGTTAGATCTGGCGATCTGGACGGCCAGTTTAAATCTCCAAAACGGGAGATCACTCGCCCTGGAAATTGGTGTCTCAAAATCTCCATAGTTACCTGAGCTGTGTGAACGGTTGCTCCGTCCTGTTGAAATCAACAAAGATCGAGCCCCAATGCAGCAACTTGCGGCAAAAAACCCGTTTAGCATCTACCTATAACCCACGCCATTTACGGTTACGGCGGAGTCATCGGCGTCTTTAAAAAATATGGACCAATCACTTTTTCACTGCAAATGCCGCACCGAAAAGAAAGGCAAATTTTGTTTGTTAACATAACCACTTAAGTGGAAATGGGCTTCATCGCTCATTATAATTTTTGATACCAAATCATCCTCTTCTTGCAACAAGTTCTACAGAGTTTGGCAGTAAGTTACCCTTGTTTTGTAGTTTACAATGAAAACACTTATAACTTGTTGTGTATAAAAACTGAAACGTCTAAAGGCTGTATATTGTGTAGTTAAAAGATTTACCCCATTTTTTCGCACAATTAAGATGCGATTGCCAAATGGCTCTCGTAATTATCAAGCTGAATTAATTTGGGTTGTTTTTTAGACGGTATGTAATGTTGAACAAAATGCTGCAAGATGGGTAGAAATAAAGTGCTATTCATCCATCCAGTTGGCATCTTTCATACCAGTTAAAGCTCTGTGCAGCATATTCTCCTTAAAATGAACACGAGGAAATATTAGGAATGGCGGTACATAACGTCATGTAGCCCCCCTATTATATCCACTACGGTAATTAACGTGCCTCTTTCAGAAGAAGTTATTTGGCCCACGAATTTTGACCTGTTGTGGCTAATAATTTTGGAGATTTGTCAAAAAGGTTTTTGAAGAAAGCCTCAATTTTTTCCTGATTAAAGCTTGTTGCTCTACTCATATTAGTCCCGAGGGGTTCTTAAAATTTGGACGAAAACTCACCTATTTCTAAACCAGATTATTAAAAAAATATATCTGCATGATAAATTATAGGTTTTTAAAATCGACTTCTTGAGAACGATCGTTAAGTCATGAAGTTACAATAGAAAAAATGTTTACTACTACTACTTTATCACATTAGCGCATTAATATTAAAAGTGTTAAAATCAGAAACACGATTTTTTTATACTATACGTTCTGACTTATTATGGAAGAGTTGTTGTTGAACAGTAACCAAATCGATTTATTAATCGATATGATTCAATTAAAAAGTCACCACGGCAACTGGATATCAATCCAATAAATGTTTTATTGTTTAGACATTTAAAGCACTTAATAAACTCCTCCAGAAAATTCATACAGTGTTTTGCAAGATAAAAACAATATTTATTTTATTTATTTATTTGTATACGGGAAACCCATTTTTACAACAAATAGAAAAAAGAAACAATACATAACGGATTATAACACATACGTCATTCTTAAAATAATAAATATCAGTATAAAACAAATGAAATACAGTTATTAACAAATACTAATTGTACAATAAATACCGTGCATAATAATGATAATATAATACTATAATACACAAATTTTTAACATTATTTTTTAATGATAATTTATAATTTTCAAATTTGGAATCGAATAAATCGAACCAAGGTTGGCTATTGAAAGTATTTGCCGATCTCATCATCCTAGTGGCAGGGTTGTTGTTGCTTAAATTTGAAGAGTACGTCTTTAAACGGAATATTGGCACTGTCCTTAGACGACGATCATTATTGGAAGAAAGAAAATCAAGATTAAGTAGAAGTTCTGCACATTCCATATCTCCATTAATCAGTTTATGCAAAGTACATAAATCATTAATTTGTCGGCGTTTTGCTAAATATTTCAATTTAAGTTCTTCCATTATTCCTGAGTAGGGAACTTGTGTATGGTTTCTTCCTAATTTGTATTCTATCGACCTCAAAATCTTCCGCTGTATACTCTCCATCTATCAATTTGATTTAAATAGTAGGGTGACCAAATTACAGTGCCATACTCTAAAACAGAACGAACTAAAGTAAAAAAAAAAAACAGAACTTTTAAACAATCACAACTCATATGCTTGCAAGTTCTTCAAACAAAGCCCCACATTTTCAACGCCTTACTACAGATATTCAAAATATGAGAATTGAAGGTTAACGTAACGCCCAAGTCCTTAATTTCGCTTACTTTCGGAAGTATATTCTCTCCAATTTTATACTGGAAACCAAGATATGCACCCTTACGAGTGAATGACACCAAATTGCATTTATCTATATTCAAAAATAATTTATTGGCATGGCACCAATCATTTATATTATTTACGTCACTCTGTAGTAAGGCGCAGTCTTCTAATGATCGAACAGCTCTAAAAGTCTTCACATCATCGGCGTACAACACCAATTCACTGTTATTAATGACATTTTCAAGGTTATTAACACATAATACAAATAATATAGGACCACAATGTGTTCCTTGTGGAACACCTGAACTAACGTGTATAGGGTCGAAAATGAAATTATTTTTTTACTAACTGGGACCTATTCTGTAGAAATGCCGAAATCCAACGTACTGTTGACTCATTTAAGCCAATTGATCGCAGTTTATTGATTAAAATGGTATGATTAACTCGATCGAAAGCCTTAGAAAAGTCTAAATATATGGAACCAACTTGATTATTCCTTTCTATGGAATTAGATAAAAATTGTGTATAACACAAAAGATTGGAGGCTTTTGAACGTTTAGTTACAAATCCATGTTGCTTTTCTGATAAAATTGATTTTGATATCCAATGAATCTGTTCAGCGACTATATGATATATGGGTATAATAGGCTGTAGGCATACACCTCTATAATTTGGAACAACCAGATGACGTTTAACTGACTTGTAGATTGGTTGTGTGCAACTTAGTTTCCAGACTTCTGGAAAAACACCACACTTTAATGAAATGGAGAATATATCATATAAAGGACCGCATATAGAATAAATGCAATTCAACAATAGGCAGCTAGTAAGACCATCTGATCCTGGACTTATATTAGGTTTAAGGTTAAGATTTTGGTTAAAAATTTCTTCTTTAGAAGTCACCAGTTTCAAGTCATTCAATCAATCAAAGCGAATAGTTAGTTGATAAGTCGCCAAGAGAAGTCATTGACTCATCAGTGTAAACTATACTAAAATAATCCGCAAATAAATTCACAGTGTCCGCACCATCTGAACATTCTTCGTTCCATATTCCATTAGAGCGGGTATACCATCTTCACTTTTCAGATTTTTGACATATTCCCAAAAAAAAAATCGGATTTTTTTAACTTGGATTTGACAACCGCTTAATACTAATAAATTATTATATATATTGCTAGATAATATTTTGCATTGGTTGCGCAGGGATTTAAACAATATGTAGTCGTCATATTTAGCAGTCTGTTTATAACGAACATCCATTCAGGATATGAGTTGCTGTTGTTTTTATACAGTTTATAAGGTATGAATTTATCCATACCCTGTTTGATGGTATTATAAAAACATTCAACTATATAATCAATATTATTACTTTCCCTATATACGTAGTATATATAGGGGGAGTATTGTTTTCGTGATTTTTTTTTCAAAAATTTTTTTTGCGGAAATATCCGTTTTGGGGCCCCCTGAGTCCATTGCACTAATTTCTGGAAAAAATTTGTGTGTCTGTGTGTCTGTGTGTCTGTCGGTGGGCGCTGTATCTCAAGAACGAATAATCTGTTTGAGATGAAACTTCAAACTTAAGGTTTTATCGTTAAAAACTGGAACTGAAAAGCTTTTGGTAAACATTCATAGACGGGTAGTGGATGTTTACTCGAGGCATTTTTTTGTTTTTTCGTTTTATTTTTCTAAATATGAAAAATTTAAAAAAATGGTTGAAACAAAAGTTAAAGGTAATAAAAAACTGAACAAGTTTTATTCGAACATATTTTTCATAAAATTCTTAACTTTTGAGAAAATAATTTAAAATTTAAAATTTTGACATTTATTGCCAATTGCTAATAAACTGCCAGAGTTACATGAAACTTGCATTACAAATAATTATAGAGAATTCAATGGTGAACATCATTAAGATTAGCTTTTTTGCGTAAACATTATAGTTTTCGTGTAAAATATAGGGAAAGTACTATGATGGCCACATCACCATTTTTTTCTATCAATATAACTTTCCACTCATTGGAATTTAAATAATCATTATAAAATGTATTCAAACCGTTGAAGTTGGCTAAATGATATAAATAAACCTTTTTACTAGATTGAATCTCCTCGGATTGCAATATCGATATTGAAATATTATACGCTGAGCGATGTTCCCCTACATTTGATAATAAATTACTAGAAAGAGTTACGTTAGTGTATGTTATGTTTGAGAAACATAAATCAAGAAGTAAATTTCTAACATTTGGAATGATATTGACTTGCTCCATGTTCAAAAAGTTAAATGGTTCCAAAATGACCTGAGCTTTAATATTATTAGGTCTAAGACCATAGGGCCTGAAGAGTTCCATTAAATTAGGTATATTATAATCTCCACAAATTATATATTAACTTGTTTCATAATGCTCAAATACGGGCCGTACAGTGATCCAAATAATATCCAATAGATGAGCTAGGTGATATATAAATGCCTCCAATAACATAATTCATTTTATTAATTGATAGTGAGACAAATAAATGTTCAACGGAATTACTACCTAAAATTACCGCAGATTTGAAACACTTTTTGACAGCATATGTTTAATTATAACTGGAAACGAGAGGTCCAATGGATGATTTAGTGAACAATGAGACTGATATATTAAGCAGATTTAAAAATGACACTTTAAGTTAATTAGAATAAACCATATTTTCCTATCTTCTCTGGTATTTTATTTGAGATTCAAAATCATTGGAAATTCAGAAAAACGTTTAGAAGAAATTTTTTGATTAATATTAGTAATTCATATACAAATTTTCTGGCATATATCAACGATAATCTTATACGTTAAGAGGCAAAAAATGTTAGAAATGAAAGAAATGGGCAAATAGAGTGTGACATAATAAATAAATATTGAAGATGTTTTCGTATTCACTTCTTTTTACACTAATGGATTTATTGTAGATAAAATCACAAGCTACCATCGGATTCCAAACATTTATCATCCACTATCGAGAGGATCCAGATCAGCAGAATCTTATAGATTGGATTCAAGAAGATTGGGTGGGTAATAAATAATTAAGTCTTTAATGTTTTTCCCCCTTTTGAAATGCCAATTACTCTAAAATAATTTCTATTACATACCGTTTGTCTTTTAGCTGCAATGTTGCGGAATAGAAGGACCGAAAGATTGGGATAGGAACAATTACTTCAACTGTTCTTCGCACGACGTGGGCAGCCGGGAGGCTTGTGGTGTGCCGTTTTCTTGTTGTAAACGCAAACCAAACGTAAGTATACTTTACGTTTTATTCAAGATGTTTTATTTTGCAAAGTGTTGGATGTTTTCTAATGGAATATCTATTTTTAATTAAATTGAAGGTTTCGCTTATGCAGACTGGTTGAACATATGTTGGTGATTTATTTTATTTTAATGGTGTTTAGTGGTTTTATCAACCAATTAAAAAATACCGTTGTTTTGGCACACTTGAGAGGAAATAATAAATTAGATAGAATAATTATACAATTGAAAAAAGAAAACAGCATAATCCAGTATTTGTATTTTGTTTGTATATTTAAGATTACTTATAAAATAAAGTTCAAATAGTATTAAACCTATGAGTATCTAGTTTTTAACTAAAAATCACTTGTTGTGCTGCGATTAGTTTCGACTTTTCCAGTAATAATTTTTCGCATTATTTTAATCCCTAACTCTTTAAGTAACTTGCATATGTATATGTAACCTTTATAAATCGACTATATCTCAAACACCATCCGTAAATATTAATATATTTAAATGTTTAATTGTGGGGGCGTTCACTTTGTGGTACATCTTAATATATTTAAATCAATCTTTTAATATCCTTGTGCAAAATGTAAAAGTTAAAAAATTGTAATGAATGCCTTATGTAGATTCATGATATATTTATGATGAAAGAGTGTCACTTTCACTACAGTTACTTAATATGAACAATGCGCCTTGGTTAAGAAATAATTATATAATTGCACATTACTAGGACACATATGTAGAACATTGAGGTTTTATTCGTTTCTACTATTAATTGCAATTATATTCACGTATAGACATATATAATCACATTCCGGTATATATAAACTGTATCAATAATTTTAATCAAATGAAATTTATAATATATACAAAGAAATTGATAAGATACACGATAATAATTAAAACGTAATAAATTTTCACAGTTTATTTTATGTGCTAAATGTACATTTCGTTTACATTGTAAACATTATCAATAGCTGTACAGAACTAATTACAATTGCAAATTGCTGCTAATTTATACAATGATTGTTTTATTTTTACCGGATTAATGTCGAAGGCATAGTTTTTAAGAGTTCTAGGAAAGGAGATTATGAAGGTTAATTAATTCTAAAAACATGTGACTGAGAAAGCTTAAATCAAAATTCAGCAGCTGTTCATTTTTTTTTTCATTTGAATTGCTTCATTTGTTTTTAATAATTCCATTCTAATGTTTTTAATTATTTATTAAAAATTTATGCCCCGCTTTTATTAAATGATCCGCAACTGCATTGGTACTGAATTGAAAAATCTACCACGTAGTAACTGCAAAAATTTTCTTCATTAATTTATTTGTAATTATTAAATTCGTGTTTTCTTTTTTATTTCAGGAGTTGATAAAGAACAAGCAGTGCGGATACGACGTCAGAAAACCAGGATTCGTAAGTATTTCAACGTAACGATGCTAAAAATTTAACAAGAATAGATGCTAAAATTTTTGTGTAAATGCATAAATGCAGCCTGGCGAAAGGAGCATATATGAGAGAGGCTGCTTAAGAGCGGGAGAGGAGTGGATCGAGAGTAATTTAGTGCCAGTCGCCGCAGTAACTGTTGGCGTAATGGTGCTAAAGGTATTTATGTACCTTCGATGTTTGCATCCGATTATTGAATGCCATCGTTCAAACTGAAAGCACGTCTCTTCGTTTTGCGTTCGACGCCCATATTTTTTTTATATGCTTTTAATGTCACCTTGCACCCTTTCCAGAACTATGACGTTTCGAAAATTGTGAATGAGAAAGGATGCTTGCAAGCCGTAGAGGAATGGATAGAGCGGAACATGATTTCTTTAGCCAGTTTTGCTATTATTATTTTATTTTTTCAAGTAAGTTATTATATTTTTTTTAATTTCTCTTATTTTAGCTTTATATGTTATCTTTATATTACGCTTTGTATAATTAGATATAGAAAATATAGAAATAACACAATTAATTATTGTTCCCTGTCAATAACAGCCATTGATCTATTTGGGATCTCATTAGCATAGCGCAGTTAGAGACAGGGAAACGAGTTTTACTTTGGAGTATTTAACTTTTCGTGTAAACCGTCAATCAAGATATTAATATAAAGGTGCCATTATAGTAATATCTTCAGTAACACTACTGCTATAAAAATCCTCTTGTTTTGTTTAATAGTGTTATTTCTATATTATTTCTATAAGAAACATATAATTTTAATCTAATTAACATTTGATTATTTAGATTCTCGGCATTTGCTTCGCGCAGAACCTGCGAGCCGACATTTTCGCACAAAAGTCCAAATGGCATTGACAACCGAGGGCTCCCACTGCAGTGTAGTACAACTTTTCGTGCCGCGTTGCGTGGGAACCCAATTCATACAACCAGCTCGACTTTGTTTAATCTCAACTGTACGTACGTATCCGTTTCGGTTCGGCGGACGCCGCGACGCTCGCGATTAGCTTGTATCTTGTAAAATTTTTTGAATAATCCGTCTTCAGCGTCCGCCGAAACCCGCCGCTTTGATCGATATTAGTTGTTTACAAACGGTGGCCGTAAATCGTACTATTCTGCCATGTGACGGTTGCTGTTGAAGTTATTGATGTTAATCTGACGTGTGATGGTTGCGGTTGATGGAAGTTATGGATGTAACTTGTTGAATTGATCATAAATTCATATCAGAATAATATTATTCTAGAGTAATCTTTCTTCTGGAATTTGACGCTGATAACAACAACAGTTTTGACTTACTTAACGTTCTACAATAATATCTGTAAAATCTTCTACGGGCGTTTTTAAAGATAAGGTTTATTACCATGTACTTTATATTATTATGTAGAAGAAATCATTTCTTCACTGAGAAAAAGAAGTTTGTTTACAGATGTTCCGCTGTTAAATAATGGTTGTACGCCACGTGATTTGTAGTACAAAATCTTCAAACCGAACAACTTATTATGTTAAAAGGACTAGAAGAATTTGCCAGTACTCTTATAAACAACGTATTTATATGCGGAATTAGGTCTATAGTATCGAAAGGGCAAAGTTTGCAAAGTTTTATTTGTTGCTTGCTATTCTATTATTTGGTTTTACATATTTTGATAGTCTCATGCGCAAATTGGTCTTAAGTATATAGCAAATTTCCTTGCAGTTGATATGACTTGACAAGACACCAAGTAATCATACAGTCCTTGAAGAAGCGCAGAACTTTTCTATCATTAGAGCCACAAAACTCATTCGGTTGGATGTTGGAAATTTTTTGTAAACCACCTACTGCTTTTTTAGGTGAACGCATTTTTCACTTCCGTACAAAAATACTAAATAATATTAATTTTAATTACTATTTTCACGCCAAGAACAATAATTTAATGTTTCCTTATTATTCTTATAATTATTGATTTTGACAGCCAATTGTCGGTGATTATAGTCAAGCCGTCAAGAACTGACTATGACTCATGCATTTTCGTACCAAGAAAGAATGAAACACGGAACGTATGTCTGATTCCTCAAATATAGTGCGTTGAGTTACAGTCAACTATTGGTGATATATACTATATGTACTAAAATCTAGTGACACGTTTTAGATAATAGATGTCACTTTAATAGTTTCTCTATAGAAAATCCTCTCTTTAACATTTCTCTATAGAAAATCCTCTCTTTCTTCAACATTTCTCTAAAATTCAATGAAGACGACACGCTTTTGATTTTGCATTGATAAGTTTGCAACGTTTAATAATTTAATTACACGCGTTTCCATAATTAATGCTTAAAGTAAGATCGTAAGAATAGTTTTTTTCTTCTGTAGTACATTTTTTGTTGTTGCTCTTTTATGTATTTTACTTTTTTCAACGTAATCTCCATATGTTCATGAGGAAATCGGTCGAAAAGGTGAATGTTTTTTTTTTGTTGCTTTGCATCTAATTATTTTTTGTTGATGTAGAGTACATCTAAACGCTCTAATATAAATTGTAGAGGCAAAACTGAAGAGAAAAAGATTGTAGAGGCAAAACTGAAGAGAAAAATATATTTTTATATGTTTAGAAGTGGCAAATTTTGTGAATGGTTTCTTTACACTATGATATGATTTATAGATACAATTCTGAAGAGAATAGAATATTGAAATATAATTGGCAGTGCTCGGAAGATCTTTATGAAAGTTGTCAAGTTAATCTTACAGTAAGATTTGATTTGCATAAAATAACAAACAAAACAAAAGAGGGAAATAATGGAATACTGGAATATTTATAAAATCTTGTTCTACAACCACTTACAAAAAGATTCGAATTGCTAGCTTGATCAGAAGTGAGACCAACATGTTTTTGCTGTAACATATTTAGCTCAGTTATATGACCCAATAAAGTTTTCAACTTGAAAATAGCATTTAAACAATTGTTCTTCATTAAAGGAAGATTAATTGTTAATATAAAATAACTTGTAATCACATTCTCCACAGTTTATTATATTAATAAACTGTGGAGAAAGTGATTACAAGTTATTTTATATTGCATCATCTACACGTAACTCATCAATCAATATTATAATTGCTTACTTGATAAGAATCCAACTTTTTTTTGCTTAGACACATTAAGCTCTAATAATTTAAAATTACGGAAACATTTCGTAAATTTAGAACAATGAGTCTTATTGAGCTCTGTTATATGATCCAATAAAGTTGACATTTGTCTTTCATCAATATTCCTTCAATCAAAAGAAAAATAGCAGAATCCGCTTATGGACTTATAAAATACGTCAGCATTTTTATGCTGTAGAGAACATTTCTTTATCACTTTTGAGGTATAATTTTGGCTCAAAAGACTTACTTTAGTAACAAATTCCAAATCTCTCGCGCAGATCTCTAAAAAAATATTTTCTGACTTTCGACGTTCCAGTCCTTCACCAATCTGGAGAAATACTAAAAGGTAATTTGGCAACTAAATATAAAATCCAAATTAATTCTGCAAAACCTAGATTAAATTTCTAAAACATTTCCCTGTATTTTTTGCATATTTAGATTTTTAAGTTGTGGACGAATTAAGGAAAACAATTGAAATAGACAACGTAAAGATTTATTTCTGCAAAAATTTTATTACATTTATAAAATTTTGGACATTAGAATTTACTTTAGTTTTTGGAAATTTCCTAATTCGTACACGAATTATGAATATTAAATATAAAAATAGTGATGTGGCCATCATAACACTTTCCCTATATTTTTCTCGAAAACTATGAGGTTTACGCAAAAATGCTATTCTTAACAATTTGTTCAGTTTTGGATTCTTTGCAAATACTTGTTATATAAATTTCATGTAACTACTATAGTTTATTAGTAATAGGCAAAAAATGTTAAAATTATTAATTTTTTTCTCGCAAATTAAGAACTTTATGAAAACATGTTTTAATAAAACTTGTTCAGTTTATCATCCTCTGTAACTTTTGTTTGAAAAGTAATGAAATATTTTTCACCAAAGGCTTTTCAGTTCCAGTTTTTAATGATAAAACCTTAACTTTAAAGTTTTATCTCATTTGTTTTCGAGATACAGCACCCATAGACATTCTTATTCACGAAAACAATAATTTTTTCTATATATTGTATAAGGGAAAATTAAAACTATAATTTTGAAATATCTGGATTATAATTCCAATACATCAACAATTAGAATATACTATAAAGTAAATACTTTAGTTCTCCAAAATTAACCATTTTATACTAAACATATGAGTTTTTGAATCCTTTGGGTGAAAACAGTTGCAATAAATAGTAAACTTAAAGATATAATTCTGTAAGAACTGGATTTCATTTCTAAAACATTCAACCATTAAAATTTACTATAGGTTTTGAATAATTTTCCAGTTCGGGCTCGAATTTTGAATATTGAAAAAATTAGATTGATGAATTGAGGGAAACCATTAAAAAATAGTTAAGTAAAAATATAATTCTTAAAAAAACGGTATTTAAATTAGCAAACATAAAGTATTGAAATCTACTTCTTGGAAATTCACTAATTTCTACTGGGATTTCGAATTTTTGAATACTCACATTTTCAAGATATTATCGAATTGAAAAGAAGACAGCTAAAAAACAATAATGACAAAAATAGATTTCTGCAAAAAAACTGGATTATAATTTCCAAATATCAACCATTGGAATTTACGTTAGTTTTTGGAAATTCACCAATTTGTACTAGAATTATGAATTTTTGAATATTTAGATTTTCGAGTTGTTGATTAATTTGAAGAAAACTGTTGAAAAAAAATGGAAAACGTAAAGATATTGTTCAGCAACACAGGATTACATTTCTAACACAGCAACCATTATAATTTGCCTTAGTTCTTAGAAATTCAGCAATTTTTGTTAGTATTATGAATTTGCAAAAAAATCAGATTTTGAAATCGGGGAAAAAACTATTTCAATAAATAACAAACGTAAATATAAAATTCGCAAAAACTAGATTACATTTCTAAATCATTAACCATTAGAAATTTCTTTAGTTTTTCGGAAATCCGCCAATTTTTTACTAAAATTATGAGTTTTTAAAAATTTGAATTTTCACGTTGCTGATGTATTGGGAAGAGAACTATTGAAATAAATAGTAAATGTAAACATTAATTTTCTAAAAAGACTGTATAATATTTTTAAAGCATTCAAACGTTAAAATTTACTTTAGTTTTTGGACATTTGCTAATTTAGATCCGAATAATGTATTTTGGAAAACTCTGATTTTCAAGGTGTTGAATACATAAATGAAAACATTAAAAATATCGTTCTGGAAAAACTGGATTATAATTCTAAACCATCAAGCATTCAAAGTTACTTTGGTTCTTGGAAATTCTCCAAATTGTACTTGAACAAATGAATGAATTTTTAGAAATTTAGATATTCATGCTGTTGATGAATTGGGGAAAAAAACTATTAAAATAAATAATAAACGTAAACTTCTATAAGAACCATATTAGGTGTCTAAAATTAACGTATTAAAATTTAGATTTTAGAAATTTGGGCTCGAATTATAAATTTTTGAAAGCATCAATTAGATGTTTCAGATGTTGAATTGAGGGAAAACCTTTAAAAAGTTGTAAAGATTAAAATGTGATTCTAAACAAACTGGATTTTAATTCCAAAACTGCAAACTTTCAAATTTACTTTAGTTCTTAGAAATTCGCCAATTTTTACTCGAATTATTAGTATATATGTACTATATGATGACATATAAAACTTATCTTTAAACACTTCCTTTTGATAAGTGTACGGTTATGTAAAGGGCGATTTTTTTTTTAAAATAAAACCAACCCAACCAAATTTTAAATTTTTTTATGTATTGGTGGATACTGTTAAAATACATAGTTGGCTTAAAGATATTTTCTCTTCAAAAACTAGATGACATTTATAAAATAATACTATAATGGTTGATTATAGTTTGCTTTAGCTCTTGGAAATTTGGTACTAGAATTATGAATTTTGGGACATTCAGATTATCAAGTTCTTGATGCTTTGGGGAAAAACTGTTGCAATAAATAGTAAATGTAAAGATATAAATCTGTAAAACTGGGTTAAATTTCTAAAATAAAAACCATTTGAATTTGGTTTAGTTTTTGGAATTCCACCAATTTGTAATAAAATGATGATTTCTGAAAATTTAGATTTTCAGGTTTTTAATGTTCTGAAAAAAAACTATTGGAATGAATAGTACGTTTTCTGCCAAAACTATATTATATTTTCAATACATTCAATCATTAGAATTTACTTTAGTTTACTTTTAGTTTTTTGTTTTGTTTACAATAAAATTATAGTTGAAAAATCTGTGTGTGATGATGATGTTCTTGAACAGTTTGTATTTACTTTTCCCGTGGAAATGCCTGGTAATCCAAGACTGTATTCAACCAAGTCGTCGACAAATTTAATTCGTTTAAGGTCAACTGTTAGAGCTTCTCCTGGTCACATCACCTGAATCGAATAAAATAGCACTAGATGAAGCTTAGCATTTTTGTAGGGTTCAGGTGTAGAAACAAAAGTTCTTAAAAAGTCTTAAACACAAATTAATGACAAACATCAAACCTTCAAATTAACGTTAGTTCTACGTTGACAAACACAACATCAATGCCCAAGCTCGGATTCGAACCAAGGACCCCTCCGAATACAGTCGGTGCGCTAACAATTGTGCCAACGAGCTTTTGTATGTCCACTTGTTAAGGGAAATCAGTGCAAAGTTTAGATTAGATACATTGTCTAAACGTTGCACTGATTAATTGGACAAACAAAAGCTTTAAACTTTTTGTTTACATACATATAAATAATATATATGGCTAATAGTTATATCCAATGAAATTCCAAAAAAAATCATCAAAATTTAGTGTCGGAAAGAATCAATGATGTGTAAACTTTTTACGGCCACTTTTTGTATAAGTTCACAGTGTTATTCGAATTCGTGTATAAATAATTTTAAAGCCGATGGTTTATTTAATATTATTTGTTAATCTCTACGAAAATAATGTTTTTTTATCTTCAAACAAATCGAAAAGAACATTCCACAGCTATGCAATATACTATAGTTTCTTCTAGTTACATAG